>PYUH01000044.1:5518021-5566028 GCA_016808085.1 Suaeda aralocaspica | reverse complement strand
AAAAAAAAAAAAAAAAAAAAAAAAAACAGAGGTCTCAAATGATGCCTTCTTAAATATTGTGCACAGAATTACAATGACAACCATATGCAAACATATATTAAAAAAACCTACAAAACTGCAGGTTCGATTCTCCAATATACAAAAGTAACAAAATTACAATTAAAATCTTCTTAATATAGAATTTTGAAGTCTCAAATCATGAACTTCTACAGGAACAAAAAAAATCAAGCAATGACAGATCAAAATTAAAGACTAATTAATAAGTTTAAAGTGCTAATGAATTAAGTAGATGAAACAGGTTGATACGAACTTGCTGTCGACAATGGTGAAACAATGTTATCAGAAGAATTAGTGCTAGTAGTATCTTGAATATACCTCAAATTCAAAGAAACTTGTTTTTCAAAAATAAGATGCTTGTGAAAATTGTTAATAAACATCTCCGCTTGATTGTCAACATCTCCTTGACGATAACTTGCAGTGCGACGTAGAGAATACGGTGAGGTAGTACCACTAGAGCTCCCAGATGGACAGCCATTGTATCCTTCATCGGTATCATGATTAATATAGCTACTATCATCGTCGCTAACAACCACAATTTCGACACAAGCTCTTAATCCTGGTCGATCATTAAAGCTGTAGGCTCGCCGTCCCCAACGATGGGGAGCCTTAATGGTTGCTGGAGCTCGAGCAATTGAAGATGCGATTCGCCATGTTGAGCTTGTAAGGAACATTTTGAGGCTCAATAAGAAAGTCAACTTCTTAACTGCTCTTCTAAGGCGGCCTAGGAGCTCCATAATATAATTTCTCGTGAATTATAATTATGTTCTTCTAATGGTTCGTTGATTTCGATTAGTGTTTAGTACGTGAGTGCGTGTTCTTGATTTGCCAATGTAATGATTAAAAATTAAAATGAGGTGGTTAATCAAGTTAATTAGGTTAATTGAGATTTGGTCTTAATATATATATATAGAGAGGTTTGAAGGAAGTTGGTGTGTAAAAAGGAGGAAGTTGCTAGGAAAATTAATCCGGAATTTGCGGTGTATAATTCGAAATTAGCCAAACATAACTGAAGGAGTTATATGAAGTTCCTTAAGCCTTAATTAATCTTATTCTTGCTGCCGTCTACAGCCTACAGCTTGGCTTTTGATTACTTGTCATTCTGGTTGCTACAATTAAATTTTATTGTACGAGTCAAAACTCAAAAGTTAAATATGATATAGTATCATGCAAGTCGAAGAGGTCAAACAATTATGAGCTAGCTTCTTTCTTCTTATTACAAGCTTTTGTGATCGTTGGCATGCATTCATAGATCACATGTTTGAATCAGGAATAATATATTAGGGGTTAGAAAAAGTCAAACTTGACAAAATATAGGTGTTTAACTGTTTTTAGAAAGCGGTAGACGAAACAAATTGCACACATGTTGGCATTGCATAGAAAAAGAGAGAGTGGTGGTGTGATATTGTTGGAGGAAGGGGTATAACCTAGGTTGCACGGATTCGGGAACGGGGTCGAAAACGAATACGGATATGAGGACTGAAAACGGCTACTCTAAAAAATATTGTTAATAGGTACGATAAATTATAACATGAAGAATCGGAATCGTCCCCAATACGGAGACGAATCGGGTTCGGGGACGACAACCCGTTAGAAGTACCCATGCTACATAGCGGTATAACTACCCATACTTTGGGTGTAATTGTTACTCTAGGAGAGTGGTGGCTAGCTATTGCCCCATAATGAGAGTAATTATATCCCCCTCTTCATTCTGAGAATTCTTCTATGGCCATTTAAGAAGATGGCCATCGAAGTCTTAGAAAGTCAAACTAATAAGATTATGACACATATTAAATGATCTTCGTATTTTATACTTTTTCAATACATATATAATGTATTTTTAGAAATACGAATAATATTTCAATATTTATGTGTATTTGTAGTTGTGTATTACACGATTTACGAATTAGTGTATTTGCAAAACCATGTACGTGTATAATACGGTCTGTGAATTAGTACTTTTATACCATGTACGAAATAAATTCATATGGCTTATTCTATACGGTATAAAAGTAAATAAATTTATCTAAAACATATGTATTATATTCAAATAGTATAAAATACGAAAAATAATTTAATAAGTGTCGCAATCTTATTGGTTTGACTTTTTAAGACTTTGGTGGCCATTTTCTTAAATGACCATAGAAGCAACCCCTCCATGTTTGATACGTTTATAATCTTACAGTATTCATATGATGAGAGAATCTTTTAAATCATTTTCAATATATAAAACACAATTTAGCCATATGGGGTCTTGTTTGATTTGTCTTTAATGAGTACATTATTAATATTCAATTACTATAATTTTTACGTATACACAGCAAAAGATATTTAAGGTCAAACAAATATATTGACATATGTGTAAGTCAAAGCATATCAAACAATTAGGAACGGAAGGAGTATAATAGAAATGGTAGAAATTTAAGGTATGGTGTAGATTCTAACATATGATCATTATTCAAATTTATAACATTTATCATTTATAAGCATGATTGTACATTTAAATTTATAATACTTATAACTTATTTATGTGTGAATTTAAAATTGATTTGAGTGAAATCTCCTTTTTCTGTTTTGACTTGCACAATGTCAAGTCGCTAGCTTCGAGCAGTCCCCTTTTGATGCTTAAGTAAAGTCTTTCATAGAGAAGTGAGTTATCCGAGTACTACCCAATTTGTTGTAATGTTGTGCGAGTGTTTACTACGTTTGCATGGAGGATATAGGCAAAGTGCACATGACATGTAGACAAGGTGGGCCTGTTGGGGACCACATCCTCCTTCCATATCTTTCTAACATATGTGATTTTGTGGGCCTCCTTTTGGAGCTGAGAGGGCCCAATACATTATTTGGACTTTTGATCTACTAATGATAGCCTTCGACTCCATGGATAAGGACCCCCGTAGGGCCCATTTGATGTTCATGTGACCTTTTGCTGGGTTCAACCCCAACACGTGTATTTCATCACTAACTTTATTTAATTTCCGCGCGTCTTTAGGTGGAAATGTCATTGTTATCAAAGGTTTGAACTTTGGCGGTTCAGGGGAAAATAAACATATCATACAGAGTAGTATTATAGTAGGAAGGAGGGGAGTCAAGTTGAGAAACAAAATTAATGGTAATGATGTAAATAAGTTGAATTTTTAATACATTTACAACATGTATTAAAAGTCTAACATATTTACACTTCTGCCCTTATTTTTGTTTCCCGTGTTTCAGAAACAAGGAATTTCCCTCAACAAAAACAGAGCTCCCAAATTAAATGTTTTCTCTTTTAAATTGTGCACAGAATTACAATGATTATATAAATCATATGCAAACATATATTACGAAAATGTAGGTGCAATTCTCCAATATACAAAAATTACAACAAATAGTGAAACATAATCTTCTTGAAAAGAAACAAACAATGACATATAATAAAAACAAGGAAAAGAAAAAAAAAATGACAATAATAATGATAAAGACTAATAAGCTTGCTGTGCTAATAAATTAAGTGGGTGAAAGAACTAGCGGAGGACAATGGCGAAACAGAGCTAGAAGAATTAGAGCTACTAGTATGTTGAATATACCTCAAATTCCAAGAAACTTGCTTTTCATACATAAGATGCTTGTAAAAATTGTTAATAAACACCTCCGCTCGAATGTCAACATCTTCTTGAGGAGGAACACTTGCGGTGCGCCGTAGAGTGTATGGTGAGGTTGCGCCACTAGAGCTCCCAGATGAATCGGCATAGTACTCGTCATCGGTATCATGAATATAATCGTGATGATCATCGTCGCTAACAACCACAACTTGGACACAAGCTCTTAATCCTGGTCGATCATTAAAGCTGTAGGCTCGACGCACAAACCTATGGGGTGTAATAATGGTTGCTGAGGTTCCAGCAACCGAAGATGCGATCCACCATGTTGAGCTTGTTAGGAACATCTTGAGACTCAAGAAAGTAAACTTGTTGACCACTGTTTTAAGGCTTCCTAGCAGCTCCATTTCCTGTGATCAACGGGGAAAATTCTGGTTTCTCAAGTTAATACTAGTTTTGTAATGCTTAGTGAGGGATTAGTACCTAAGTACGACGTTGATTGGTAAATATAAATAGGTAATGAATAGAACGAAGTGATTAATCAAATTAGACAAATGAGAGTTGGGGGTACTTGTACCTGCTTTTTAGGTTTTAAGGTATATTTATAGAACTCATCAATAATTAGTACGTTGCTGCTGAATTGCGGAAATTAAACCCGGGCAAAAGGACCATATAAATAAATGCCAACTTGCAAAATATTTTTGGGAGGAATATGATGGAATAAACATCTAATCTGCAACCCTGCCACTCTGCCATGTCACCAAAGGCATCAAAAAAACTCTAGAAGTTTCGCAAAAGAATGACCAGAGAGAAAAAGGGAGTGATTAAAAATGAAGTCCCTTAATTCATACTTTATTACTTTCTCACGAATAGTGTTAGTATATACTCCATCCATTTCAATTTATTTTTTAGATTTTAACGTTAGACACTTATTAACAAATCATATATTGACCATTATTTGTGTTTTACATGTAAGTAAAAACATATTTATATGGGATCTTTTTGAATTCGTCTTAAATTATTCTATTAAAATATCAAGCTGTTATAATTTTTGCTATTACATAATTAAAACTATACGCGTGACAAAATTTGCATTGACAAACGTGTATAAATGAAATGTAAAGAATAAATTGAAACGGATAGTGAGTTGTTAAAAATTAAATTAATGGTAAGAATCAAAACTCAAAAGTCAAATATCAGATATAAATCGGAGATTTAAGCTATTATTCGAATTTTTTCTTTCTCAAGCCATGAAACTATAGGGGCTTCTGAGTTTAAACAACTCACGAGCTACTCGTGAGGAAAAAACAATTCGGTCAATTAATACTTGGCTCGATTAACCTTGTTCTCGACGTGAGGTATCAATGGATTTGTAGCAATTCAATACTTGACTTGAGAAACTCAATTTATATAACATAAATTTTTAAAATATAATTAAAGGTAATCATGAGCCAGGTCCCGTGTGGAAAAATAGGTCTCATAGAGTGGACCAAATTTGGCCAAGCCTAACATGGAGCCCAAAACTTATACCCAAACCTAGTAGAGAAAGGCTTTCGAGTCGAGCTTAAAATAGTAACTAAAAATCCTTAATTTGCATCGTCAAAATCTGCTCAAAGTGGAAGGGAAGTTGGGCAATTCCGGGCCCCAAATCAAGCCGAAAAGATAGTGCCCAAAACCCGCAAAAAAAAGGGTTGAGCTGCACTTAATTAACTCTAAATATATTATTGAAATAAAAAAAAATTAATAAATAATTTTTAAAATTATCAAACATTTTGGTCAAATATATTATACTTTGATTATCGCTTAATCGGAATAAGTTGAAACTAAATAAAAAAAAAAACATTTAAAATAGGAGACTATTATAAAATTACTCAACAAATCACAAGCTTTAGTGATTGTGGTGTAGGAATTGGGGGTGGATTCAGAAAAAAAATATTTAGTATGGTCAAAATATATTAAGTAAATTTTAATGGGGTCAAATGATCAAATTTTAAAGCAAAAAATAAAAATTTCTAAATTCTATTGGAGAAAATTATCTGTTTCATATTCGAGTGGGGTTAAGGGACCTCATTAATTACAAAGTGGCTCTGCCACTAGTAGTTATGCATTCGGAAATCAAGAGAAAAATTCATTCTATTTATAAGAAATAACTCGTAAGCTTATAAACCAATTTCATCTTTCTATTTAGCTTTCGCCAACTCCGAGTTCTCAACAAAATGGTGATAAGCAATAAGTTTAGCAAATTCTAATAGATTTTGAGTTGGGGGTACTCGTACCTATTAGGTTTTAAGGTATATTTATAGAACTAGTACGTTGAACTTGATGGTTTAGGTTTTAAGGTATATTTATAGAACTAGTACGTTGAACTTGATGGTTTAAATAAAATCGCCACAAAGACTATAAATTAAAAAACTGCCAACTTGCAACTCTACCAACGGAAGGAAGTTGGAAATAAAATTCGCCAAAAAGTCGTAATTTGTAAGTCTGCCTAAGTGCCTAGTCAGCAAAGCCAACAAATTGCTGGAGTATATAATATGTTGGAGTATAATAGTCCATAGTCATGCTTCAAAAGAAAAAACATTTTTTTCCTTATTTCATTTTGTCCCACGTTGCAAAGTGAAAAACTTCCTACTTGGTTTATATACCATTATTTACATTGTTGTTAGAGTCCTATAAAGGAGGGACTTGTAGACCAAACGAGTGCGTTGGGCTAAGTATGCTTAAGTTTTTTAGAGTTATTCCTGTCATTAATTGCGCCTCTAATTAAGATTTGACCTTCTATTTTCCTCTTTCACTGTTTTCCTCTTCAAGCCAACCTTCACCTATAAAACCCGGTTGTTTTGAACTTAAAGAGATACACAGCAGAAAACCAATCTTACTCTCTCAAATATTAAACACAATTCACAAGCATTGTTTGGTCAAGTTCTCAATATGTTCTTTTGCTGTACACAATTAGAGCAGAGCAGACATCGTGTAACCTTGGGGATCGATTACCAAGAGGTCGTGTGTACGAGTACGGGGCAAATTCAACTTTATGGCAATAATTTTCTATCACGCCATTCTTCATTTCCAGATAAGTTTTTCGTAAACGTTATTAGTCTATTCTAACACAAATTCCGTCAGTAGGTTTCCAAGTTCCAACAGAGAGGAAGGGAAGAAGTTCCTTGTTTGCCAAAAAAAGAAGAAGTTCCTTAACTAATTCAGAGTCGTGGCGTGATTAAAAATTGGAAGAATACCATATTTAAAAATTAAATTAATTGTAGGAGTCAAAACTCAAAAGTCAAATACCATATATAAGTTGGACATATACTTTTTTATACTAAAACACTAGAAGAAGCCTAGAAATCCGCTAAGTGTCGCCGCCATGTGTACAAGTACAATGACGTGGCACTATTTAAAACCTACATGGCATCAAGTTTGCCATAATTCTTCTGGCTTCAAAAAAGAACATCTACCAAGAATCGATCTTCGGTATTATATGCAAAATAGTTGGTGGACTACCACCTATGTAGCATGGGTACTTCTGTTGGATAGCCATCGTTAAACCTGATTTGTCCCTATATTGGGGTCGATTTCGATTCTTCATATTATAATTGGTCGTACCCATTAACAATGTGTCTTAGATAAGACGTTTTTTGTCCCTGTATTTGTGTTCGACCCCGGACCCGACTCCGTACAACCTAGGCTACCACTCCTCTACTTATAATTATATAATTTATTGAAAGAAAGTTACTCATCAAACTACTTATTTGTAGAGCAATATAACTATTTACGTGAATACTTTAACCTTCGTTGGTTGTAACTATGATAGAGTATAAAGCCAATTCATGGGCCTCAACCATCAGTTTAAGCTTTTGGTAGAGTTGGTCCTCTAATATGGTATCAGCGCCAACATGACAGAAAGGTAATTAACATGTTTGAATCTCATCCACCCCTCCCTTCTAATTTGCTTAAACATCTTATGTGTTTCATTACAATGTGTACTATATAATCATATAATTTTTGCAATTTTTACAAGCTTGTAACTCGAAATATAAATGTTTCACGGGTTTTAAGCTTGTAGCAATTAAAAAGAAGTATATAAAATATTAGCTTGTGTTTATATTAATATAAGTAGTTTTTTTTTCTAATTCTCTATTAATTAACTTTCATTATTTACGTACTCTTATTATGGTATGCATTCTATTATCGGTTGGATTTTTTTTCTTATTTTTCTTTATGCGAGTGTTTAATTGGTATAAACTATTTCTTGCAAAAATTAGGTTATTCATATTTTGGTTTCGGTTATTAGTTGTTTTGATGATTTGATGTGTAAAATGCATTTGTGTAAAATACATTTGTTTGTAGAAGTTATACATATATTACTCTCTCCGTTCTCAAATGTTGATACATTTGGAATCTTGACATTATTTATAAGATGGGAGAATCTTTTGAATTACTTTCAATATATAAAATATAATATAGTCATATAGGGTCTTGTTTGATTCGTGTCAATGAGTACGTTGTTAATATTTAATTATTATAATTTTTACATATATACAACAAAAGATATTTAAGATCAAACAAGTGCATTAGCATATGTGCAAGTCAAAACATATCAAACAAATAGGAACGAAGGGAGTAGTTTTTTTGTTAACCATTTTTTCTTAGTGTAAAAGGAAGCCATATATAATATGCAATGATGTGGACATGTATTTAATCTAAAGTAATATTGATCGGTATCTCCTCCCAATACTTTAACCATGCATCTAAGTTAGATGAAATTTATTTTAATTTTTGTTTTTAAGAAGTTGCACAAGCAAGTAAAAATGATTAATTAATCGTATGAAATCGAGAGGGAAGGTTTTACCAACCAAGGTTGTACCACAATCTTTAAAATTTTCCTTCATAAAATTCAAATATTTAAAACTCATGGAAACTGAGAGCGAGAGGTTGAACAATAAGAGAAACTCTAGAGCCAAAATTTAATTTGAAGCACTTGTTTCAGTGAAGGCAAGCATCTGGGGAATCGAAATAAACATGGTCAAAAATTGATTGGATATGATTATGTGTTTTAGTGGAGGCCAGGCATTGGCGCATCACGCATTTCGATATAGTGGAGGCCAGGCATTGGCGCATTACACATTTCAATATACTCACTATGGAGTATTAGGTTTATTTTCCTTGGTTATATATTCTCAGGTTATACTAAAATTAGGTTTGGTTGAAGTATTATGATCGTTTTATTCTTTTGATAGGGTGTAAAACATTTTTAGATAAAAATAATTTTCTATGAAAACTTTTTATATTGGAAAATCCATTTTCTCATAAGACCCTTCGTTATTTGGTCGCATGTAAAATGATCTTTTATTTTAAACATTTTTTATTATTTGGTTGGAACGAAAATAAAAACTTCAACTGTGAAGCAACATATTTTACTCCTAATTATGATGGAAAATATTTTCAAAAAGGTGGAAAATATTTTGAAAAAGATGGAAGATGGCTTTCATCCCCAACTTTCACATTTTAATATTCAAATCAAACAATGTAGAATGAAAAAACTGTTTTCGGGAAAAATATTTTACACCCTCCTAAATAGCCCCTTTGTAGTGGTGGTTCGGGTGGTGATTAGGTGGTTATATTCAAAGGCAGTGGTGGTGGTAACAACTAGGTAGTGGCGGTGATTGAGAGGTCTGAGTGGTGGTTAGTAATAATGCTGTGACCTTTGATGTTCAAGTATGCACTGGTTACAAATAAACAATTAATGTTAACAATTAATGTTCAAGTATTTGATGTCAATGTTCAGTTTTTTGTTAGCATTGTTTACCATTAAATATGCAGTTTTTAATAAACATTTAGAATTCAATATACACTTTCTACTTGTCAATGTTCATATTTTTGTTACAAATGATCATATAAATTTTTTTACAAATAAATTTTTGAATGACTCATCTTGTGCAACTAAATTGCAGCTTTGAATTATGAATTCAATAGTGGTTAGTGAATCAAATTTAATTTATCGTTAATATTATGCAACCACTTACATAAATTAAAAGGCAAAACAAATAGAAATAGAGATATAAATCTTACCTTATTTTGATGTAATTATCCAGAAACAAAATTTCACGAGAATGCTAACGAATAGAAACAAAATAGAATTTTTGCTATTTGAATCTTACAATGTTCATGCATTTGTGTATGATGTTCAACTTAGGGAGGGAAAGAGGAGATAATTTAGAGAGAGAAGATGACAAACTTTATTGGGCCTAGGCACAGGCTTACACCCAAGGAGAGAATAACTACACACAAACTCATTAGGGAATTGGTAATATGAGAAGTAGCCCTCTAAGCTTATATGTTAGTCATTCTCTCTCTTATTCTTCAATGTAGGACTCCCATGTGGGTTTATTTTCTCAACACTCCCCCTCACATGTGAGCCTACCTATTCTCCGCAATTTGGATAGGTCGTAAACATCCTCGTTGGGCCTTCTTTCTTGGGCTGCCAACATGAAGTAAACAAGCCCCTGCTTGGGACACTCACAATCTGTTAGGCAACTTGCTTAAAAGAGTCTTCAACACCTTCCATCTTGCATCTTTTACGCCCTCCCTTATGGGTTGGATAATGGGCCAGTATCGTCCGTTTTGATACCATGTCAAAACTATGAGAAAGATGAATATTATTGATATTGAATGACCTGCATGATAGGTCTAAACCCTTTATATAGGCATAAGGAAAACTATCCTAACTAAAGATATTAGTTAACAATATAGCAATATTTGTGGCTAATTCTAATTTTCTATCATAGTAAATTTTATCTTTTGTTATATATTGAGAATATATCTCCAATAGAAAAACGTAAAACGGAGAGTAATTGTGAAACAAATGAAATAAAAGAAGGTATTAATGTGTATTGCCAGTATTTTATATGGAGTGTACAAGATGTACTATACAACGGCTGTACCATTGATTTGCAGCACAGGCAATAGAGGGCCTTGATACTATCATTTGTCATGCCACAAGCTAATGTTTTTACTAATTCCTATGTTACCAACTTACAAGCCAGGTAGCTTAGACTTTTATAGTAAAGGTCCTATGTCCCATTCCCTCTCAAGGGCTTGCCAAAAGTGGGATCCTTGTTAAAAGGATCAATATCATAGTTATACTTGGTATTTTTTTGTGTGTGACATACTTATCTATGGTACCGTGAATTTACCAATTCATGTTTTGATCAAGCCTCCATCTCGGGCCCTAGCTTATAATCTTACCGTAGTTTTTGGTTTGCAAATTTGATCCCACCTAATCCGCGCGATAGATACATCATTATATTCTTTTTGAGTCCATCTCGATCTCCACAATAGAAGTTGGCAGGCATTGATTGAGTGGAATTGGATTGTAAGGGGTTGATTTTATTGAAACAAACATAGCATATATATATATGCCCGAGTCTTGACTTCCCATGAGCACAATTTCGATCTTCTGCAGTTCATCAATGATGACTTTTTTCTTTGGTTGAGTCAGTAGAAATCGGGGTTCAAATAACAAATAAATTTCACTTCTCTAAGTCACTATATGGTACTCACATAGTTACATAGTTACAACTTACAAGTGAATCTTTCTTCAAATAACCAAACAAATTACAAAATATATGCACGTAACTACACACAAATCCCAGTAGCCAAAAAAAATATGATAAACTTCCTTGGCCAAGTTTACACCAACCAAACACATTCCCCTCCTTCCAACCAACTAAACTAAAACACAATGTTTACTCAAAGTTTAATTTTAACAGGATACTTATCCATTTCACCAACCCAAGGGTTAGTCCTACATTTATTGCTAACCTCAACTTCCTTCAAGGACTTCCAAACTGCGCTGTTACACTTGAAACCTGAACCGAAAGCGATCTGCCAAACACGATCCCCGGCCTTGACTCGACCTTGAGCCTCAGTGTAGGCTAGTTCGTACCAAAGCGAACTACTCGACGTGTTCCCAAACCTATGAAGGGTCATCCTAGAAGGCTCCATGTGCCATGGAGTAAGTTGAAGATTCTTTTCAATCTCATCTAACACTGCCCTCCCACCAGCATGAATGCAAAAATGCTCAAAAGCCTTTTTAAAGTTAGGAATGTATGGTTTGACTTTAACTTGCTTTAGTACCTTCCTTCTAACCAAGGTTATGAAAAACATGAATTGCTCTGACCACGGTAGCACAAGTGGGCCCAAGGTAGTTATGTTGGTTTTAAGCGCGTCCCCTGCTACTGCCATCAATTCACGTGCCAAAGACACGCCAACCTTTCCTATCTGGTCCTCCTTTTGGTAAACACAGTTGTAGCTGTTGTCGTCCGAACCCTTGTGGGTCCGGACTGTATGAGCCAACTCATACTTGGCTATGCCGCGGTACTTGGCCTTGTTGGACAATAAAACCGCGGCCCCACCCATGCGGAAAATACAGTTGCACAAAAGCATTGACCTGTCGTTACCAAAATACCAATTTTGAGTGATATTTTCGGTGCTGAAAACCAAGGCATTAGAATTGGGCCTCGCTTTAAGCAAGTGTTTGGCTAAGTCAATGGATATTAGGCCCGCACTACAGCCCATTCCACCCAAGTTGTATGTCTTGATTGTGGGCTTCAATTTGTAATGATTCACAATCATTGAAGACAAAGAGGGAGTTGGATTGAATAAACTACAGTTGACTATTAAAATATCAATATCTTCCGGTTTAACCCCGGTTTTTTCCAAGAGAGCATCAACCGTTTTGAAAATAACCAACTCGGCCTCGGCCCGAGCATTAGCCATAGACAAATCAGGCGGCTGAGACGTAATCCCTTGTGGGAGGTACGCCTCGTCCCCTAGACCGGACCGTGTAGCGATCCGTTGTTGAAATTGGACCGTCTCCTCGTTAAAAGCACCCAAATCTTCAGTCAACTTAAGAAACCCATCAACAGTTATTTTTCTCTCTTCTTTAGGTTTATAGCACGCAAAATCAACTAGGTAAACAGGCTTAGTCCGTTTTACCCAATAAACAGCTAATACAATCAGCAGTACAATTAGACCGGTTACACCAGTAGCCGTGTCGACAAAAAGAGTTCGGTTAGTCCATAAATCAGAAAAATGGTCCATTCTTAGACCAGTGAGTTGAACCAAAGTAGACAATAAAAGTGGTAAAGCAACAAGAAACACAAAGATAGAAGTAGGAGATTTACAAGAGTATCCGTAACCTAACTTCACGTACTTGAGCTTTACACTTTGTAGAAAATCTGGCAATTTTCGACGGATTTTTATGACGATTGATGCTTCATCTTTGAACGCCATTTCCGCCATTAATTGCTCGTTATCCATATCTATCTTCGTCATTTTCTTTTAGCTAAGCTTAAAAAAAAAAAATAATGTGTATAACAATGTAGTCTTCTAAACTTGTGTAGTACTTAGCGTAGTTAAGAAAGATAATATATAGAGTTTGTACAAAAAGTCTTAAGAGAAGATTACCTAAATTTTGTGATATAATTCAAATAATGAAAACTCTATATCAAATGTGACAAATTTTGCTAGCTTTTTATTTTACGTCTACTAGGTGTGGTTGTTAGTAAGATGGAAGAAAAAAAATATAAATTGAAGAAGAAGGAAAACTATAAGGTTTTTTTTTTTTTGGAAAAATGAATTTGAAGGAAGTTAATGAGGAAATAAGGGGGTGTTTGGGTAGTGTATTTATAGTTATAAGTGAAAAATGAAGCATGGTATGGAAATAAGAGAGGATGAGCTGCTAGAAAGCTGGAGTATTAAGGAATTTAATGCGAGTAGTTCTTAAAATTGGATAGATAGCTCAACTACCCAAACAGGGAAAAAGGGTAAACCTTTTTTTTTATATATAAAATTAGAAAAATTAATAGGGAAACCATAGAAATAGGTAAGCTACTGAGGTTTGAACGTAGTATTTTACTATTTTGTTGTGAATAAATTGTGTAAGTAAAAATTATTTTTTAAATAATTATATAAAAATGATTGAAGTGTTATTGCATGTAGGAAAAGAGGAAACAATTGACCAAGAAGAAGGTGGGAGCATGTTGTAGGGAAAACTAGTTGATTTCGTTCAAGTAAGCTTTGAAGTAGAAACAATGATTTTCTGATTATTGATGTTATTTGTTTTTGTTTACTTAGAGAAGCAAATATTTTAAACCCACGTGGCAACTTGTTTAGGGTACTTTTCTTTTCATGTGAATATACGTCTTTCAATATTTCTACTTATATATATACACCTAGTCGATACTTACGAGTTTGGATAAACAAAATTAAGTTTTGATAAGGTTTATTTGTTCTCGAAAATGAGTTAAAAATATTGATTTAAGAGATAAGAGATATACGGAGTATAGAAATGGTGAGTCCACTTAACTTTTCACCAACTTTCCATTACTTATGTTAGTTTTAATATCGTTCAACTTGATATAACAAAATACTCTGGAGTATAGTATTATATCTATGTTTTGAAAGTAAATTTCAATATATGTGTATGTCAATCTAACTAGATTCCAAGGGGGCAAAACATTGTTGTTTTAGACGCATTAGCAAAATAAGATGACCAAAATATTCATTCAAGTAATAATACTATTGACCATAGAAAAAAGAAACATTTAAACGGAAGTATCTTTTTAAAAATCCAAAATAGTAATAGAAGTATAACTTTATGAAGATGGGAAGAATTATTAAATAGGATATTTATTCACTGGGACTCAAGAAAGGTTGGTGGGTGGATTATTGGTGAATTAGCCTTTATGGATAGATGGCATTAAATTGGAATTGAAAAGATTAATGAGTGTTTGACATTTTTGGGTGGCAAAAAGATAACCCAAAGTTTAATAACCAAAAGAAGCCCAATATTTCATGAAACCTAAGCTGGGAGAGGACGGAGAACCGCGTCCAGTTCATGTTAGGTGTCTGCATTTTTTTGTACTTACATAATTTCGAGTTTAACTCGAGTATCATTTTAAAAGAATAAATTAATATTAAGACTTCGTTTAGTAGGACATAAAACATTTTTCATGAAAAGCGTTTTCCTTTCTTTCCTAATTTTACATTATTTGGTATACAAAGGAATGTAAAATCATTTTCTATGGGAGTAAATTTTTCCTTACAATGTTGGAAAATCATTTTCCTTTCAAAATGAAAAGAAAACAATTTTCCTCTCATCCCCTTATACACTCTTTCCTCACTACCTCCTTTCACTCCCTACATTTTCCCTATTTTCATCACTTTTTTACATGCAACCAAACAATGGAAAATTGTTTCCATGGAAAACTATTTTCAATGAAAATCATTTTATATTGAAAATGTTTTACGCCAAACCAAACAAACCCTAACACTCCTCAGCCAAATTGCACTAGACATCTTCCTTAATTCCTCCCTAACCTCAACACTCCATTCCTAACTGTTCAGTTTTTCTGATTCAAGTTTATATGATTTGAGTGGAGTTTTAGTTCAGTTGGGCCACAATTGATCAACTTTACCATGTACTTATATAGAATTAGGTGTCAAAATACCTTAGGTTATTTAATTAGCCATTTAGATATATACTTCTTTTGAGTAGCTCCAACGACTACAAAAAAAATCCAGATTTGACTCAGTCAGACACCTAGCTTACAATGAGTGGGTCTTCTAACCCCGAATCTCTCTTATGCGGCAGAAGCTGCTTTCACCACTTGAGCCAACACTTGGTAGATTATTTAAGTTTACACGTACATTATACTATTACGGTATAAATAGTTGTTATTATCCAAGCTAAGCCCATTCAAATGATGAATTGTTATGGGCTAGTTGAGAGAATGCCATAAATTTTGAGATAGAGAAAGTTTCAAGCTAAGCCTAGTGGTCAAGTATAGGGCTGTGAAATAAGCCAAGTTGTGAAAACAAGTATAACCGACTTCTTTTGTTGACCTCGTCGCCTATATGCCTGTTATATATATATATATATATATATATATTCACATACCTTGCACTTAATTATCTCCTATTTAAGTACATCCATTCTTAAATATTTTATTTTAAAAAGCTAAGCTAGCATGCTTTTCCTGATTTTTTGGTGATCTATAATTTAGTTATCACTACCAAGTTGTACTATATTGTCTATATATCAGATCTTGAATACCGCTCCCCAATACCGGCTAGTATAAGATTTCAAGTTGGAAGCTGATTTGGGTAGTGTTTGGCAGCCTAGTTTAGTCACTTTAAATAAGTAGGTGTTAAACGTTTAAGCCACCTTAAATAAAAAGTTGTATTTGGAGTATGAGTTGAAATAAAATTAAAGCTCCAATTTTAATTAAAATTGAGTTGCTATTAAAAGTAGCAACTCATTTAAGGTGCTAACATTTTCAGCTACCTTACCGGTTCAGCTTGTTCCAGCTACCTTACCGGTTCAGCTTGTTCCAGCTACCTTTTCAGTTTCAGCTCTATTTCAGCTAATGTTACCAAACATAACCTTAATCTTATATATTATAATTGGTGTAAACTCATTACCATACCTGGCTTGTTGCCTCATACTGACAAACTTTAATTATTAGGCCTAGTTGAGAGAATGACTACACACCAACTCATAGGGGTTCTATTATAAAATCAATCAGTAATTGTCCGTAATCGATTACTTGCAACAAAAGAATTTTTTATTGGGTCACAAAAAAACCCTTTTGTTGCAAGTAATCGATTACTGAGGTGGTATTAGAAGTAGCCCTCTAATTAAGCTTATATGTCAGCCATTTTTCCTCTCATTATTCAATGTGGGATTCACATGTGGGTTTATTCTCTCAACGCATACCTTTTTCCCACAGGTATCACACTAGATTAAGGTTTGATTTAAGATCGCCTTTTTTTTTTTTTTTTAAGGGGATCACCATTGTATATCTTAATGACGTCAATAATAATGGCACTATATTATACCGAATAATGCCAATGTAACTATATGTCTATATACGGACGGAACTTCGATATTAAGTAACTATATGCCGATGTAACACCAAATAACTACAATACATGTATGCATTATGCAATATAGACGTAGGAGAAAAGGAAAAAAGAGATTAATATAAGAAGATGCATGTAATATTACAACTCTACCCCTCTCTCCATGCATGCATGCATGTTTCATCTCATTTGATAATAGGTGATCGAAGCACAGGCAGATAGAAGTTGTTAGACGGTCGTTCCTACAATACGTAACTCTTTTACGGGGAATGAGAACAGTGCATGCTATATACCAAACTAAATTCATGGAGTAATTCCTCATTCTTTCAAGTGACAAGTGGCATGGAATTTAGTTAGGAAAATGGGGTATTCAGCTTATACTATACGTATTACGTAGTAAATGCAATTTTAATATGTTACAATCATTTTTGTGGTTATTGGGGATACAATAGTGGTTCAGACAACAACCAGTTAGTTTCAGAATAATGAAGCAGCTAGTTTCACTTGAGCAACGAATTGAACCCCAATCCATAGCTTGTATTGGTTTGGATGTTTGATGATAAATGACAAGAGGTTATTAGGTAGTGTGCTATTAAGAGTGTGTTTTGGCCGGTGGGGGGAAAACAAACATAAATAATTTGATGAGATGATCTCGATATGTATTTACTAACATTTGTAACGAACTAACGATTAACTGATAACTACTTTTTTTTAACAAAGAAAACGATTTATTGAATGTTCGATTTAGACCGAGTAAATTAAAGTAGCAAACTATTTTAGGACTAATAAAAAAAATTAAAATCATGCATCGTAATATATACTCAAGTTTCAATATCAACAAACTATTTTAAATTAATCAATATCAACGTTTTTTTTTATATATATTTTTGTTATAACTATAGTGGTAAATAGCTCAAAGAATTTAAATTTCGACATCAAAAATAATAAATAAATTAGTTATCTCATATAAGATGATTATTATATAGGTGGAATTGGTAATTATGTCACTCTTTTCGTCTTCAGAGTGCAAATTTTTGTTGTGTGACTTTATAATATAATATGCACATTATTGTTTCCTTTAGGAAATGAAGCAAAATTTAAAACCACTCATTCCGATCATGAGAAACTTATATGCATAAAATGTTGTATAAGATGTGAACACTTTACGTTTTAAATTTACGACTAATAATGTGACAACCTACCAATTCCATCCATTGCCAAACATGAGAATAAATGGTTAGACATGAGAAGATGGATTTTGTGTAATTTTAGGTATCATTTTCAAGAGATAGATGGCCTAGTTTATTCTTTGTAACGAGATTTAATGATTGGGGCCTAATGAACTAGGAATTTGTGGCCATGTAAGTATGTAAAAAAATTTCTGATAAGACGTATGAGCACATGTAACAACAGCCAATATGAACACGATGAATAATGTTGGACAACTTCAATTAATTGTTGTTCAATACTTCAACGTCATGCCAGATTGCCAGTCTAATATATGCAACGATTATGATGCTAATGGTTCACCTACATACCGATATTAGTGCGACTGTGACATTGCTTGCCCATTTGATATCCATGCTTCGAAACTTCGATATCGTGCAACTCACTAGCTTAATGCATGCACTTGATCGAGACTATGTACACATATATGTATCCTACAGACTACAGTTGCAACGAGGTTTACGAGAACCTATCATATGCACTATATAGATACTGGTCTTTTGTTACGAAAATCACAACTATGAACAACATGACTTTTGCGACTTGCTAACAAAATGACTCCCTTACTAAGTTTAGCCTAAACTAACATAAATTCAATATACGAAGTAGTTCAGTTTGGTTGAAAACACGAACTAAGTGCAGCAGCTAAACTAAATTGATATTAATTGACTGAATAGGGGCACTATCTCCATGATGTACTGCAGAATCTAGCTACTCCGGAAATATATATACATTGATTTAGGGCAGGAGTACATAATTGATACATCTACGGATCTATCCACCGTCCCATCGAGTAGCTACCCCGACACTTATGGATACAGCTACTCATCGATAGCTAATCTAGCACTAATAGCTTACCGGAACGTAGATTATATAGAAGATATATTAATATATTGTGCTGAGTAGGATTTCACTATTATATTTTTGTCTCACATGTCATAATTGGTATTGGATAGTTTATCTGGTGGATTAATAAAGTTTTCTCCCATGTATACATGAAATCAGATTTTGCGAGCCACGTCGAAATGAAATACGGACCTGTTTACTTTAACTAAACTGAACTGATTGGAGCTGAATTGAAATGAAAGTTTTTTTATGAAGGATTAATGAGTAGCAAAATAAAAGAAGAGCTGAACTAAACTG
This sequence comes from Suaeda aralocaspica, assembly GCA_016808085.1. Classification (NCBI taxonomy): domain Eukaryota; kingdom Viridiplantae; phylum Streptophyta; class Magnoliopsida; order Caryophyllales; family Amaranthaceae; genus Suaeda; species Suaeda aralocaspica. The sequence goes on along the minus strand of PYUH01000044.1, from coordinate 5,547,093 downwards.
GCGTAAACCGAACCGAACCGATTTTAAGCTGAAGTAAAAAGGCCCCACATTTTAAAAATCTAAGAAAAGGAAGCAAAAATGTTCAAAGAAAGATTACCTAAAAGTTTTAAAAAACGTGCCGTTTGATTAGATACGCGATTTGATTTGGTAAATAGTAATATGTTTTTAGATGAACAAGAAATAGATCCAGAAGTCATACATAATGCCACAGACAGTAGACATTATGTTACGTACAATATAGCGACTAATAATTTGTTTATTTACTGAATTATTTATTTTAGTATTGGAGGATATATATAACAGTGAGAAATTAGAATTTTATAAGAAAATAAACAACTAACAACAAACTAATTTGATTAATTAATGCTGGCACAGCTAACGTGAACCCACATACTCTATTCAGTGGAACAAAAAATCTTTTGTTAACATCATATAACAAGCTACAGAGTATTTCTTTCAATTCTTAATACCATAACATAACATTAATAATTGTCACCTAAATCAAATATATGGTCACTTTCATGAATAATATATTAAAACAAAAGGCAAAAGAAATCAATTCAAGGTTCAGCTTCTATCCGTGTAAGCTACTAGTATAGACCGACCTTTTTTGGTTCCAGCTCTGATCTAATAATTTGCACATTGTAAGTATGATTAATCCCCTAATTTAGTTGATTTTAAGATTGGCTTATTTCATGACACCAGCTTAATTATATGAAACCATATGACATATATATGCGCGATTAGGACAAGTCTTGAAGCTCTATCTTTCAAGCACTTTAATCCGACAATGTTAGTGTTAAAACGATGTATATATTAGCTTTATCTTCAATTTGTTATCGAAAGCTTTTATGGTTACGTTTTTAGTGACTCACTTTTGAATGAACTCACTAGATAGCTACTTTAACAATTGACATTTTGGTACCGACTATGTACTTTCAACTTTCCCTCCTTAGAGATCGAGACGAGGATAGTGGCGTACATGGTAGTACCCCAACCAATCTTCAACTTTCCCTCCCTAGAGATCGAGATGAGGAAAGTTGCTGTGATGAATAAAATCACCATTAATAATGTAATAACAGCCGTAGTAGACTATCAATTAAGAGTAAAAAATAGGAAAAAGTGCAGAATATATGGGACAATGGTCCAAAAGATACAATCAATAACACAAGTTTATGCCTTGCAAGTCACAGTTTGCTCATAATACAGTTTACAGACAACTTAGTTTCATCATATTACAAACCAGACATCCAATTCATAGAACTGGTGCACCACATCGCACCCCTGGTTCTGTGGGGGGACGGTTACGTTACTGATCACTTGAAACAAGACCATACACTAGCGTCTAGCATTTACATTCCATTTCTTCCCTGGAAGCTGCCTCCCCAAAACCCCGGAAAAGAAGGGGATATATCAACAGATTTTAAAAAAAAAAAGAATGACCAAGGATCAGGGGAAATAAGGGAGGTGAAGCGAATTTCATGATCTTTTTTGTTCTTCATCAATTGTATCACTCTTCCAAACAACATCCTTTAATCCTGAGGAGAAATTCTTGAAGAACTATACAGAAAATAGAAAGGGCATACAGTTATGACCTAATCCCATGCAAGTCTGAACAGAAAATTCAAAATTTTGATAATGCTAAAAGGTTGAGTAGAAATGCCAAGTACCTTATGAAACTCCAATGTATCACCTCCAGTTTTTCGCAATTCTACTACATGGAAAGAAGGTGCAACTTCAAACACCTGAAGTCAAGGAGCAGTACATTAGAAGAAATGAAGAATAAATTCATAGTCTGTTCTAATACCCTGACCAACCCATGTAGAAATAGAGGGAGTTGGATCTCAAAATCCAAGTGACTAAATGATGTTCATAAATCATAACCAATGATACTCCCTGACCAGCAAAAAAACATGATCAAATCAAAAACTTACCTCTGTTGCCACAGAAAGACGTCCCTTCCTTCCACTTGCATGACCTTGTAGCTTGATCTGAAAACAATTACGAGGAAGAAAATTAGAAAAGTATGCTCATAAATCACTTTTCGTAAGTCATTGGAGGAGCAACTGAGCAAGCACTATACAAACAGAAAACTATAAAAGATAGATGGATATGACATTCATCAAAACCCACCTTATAATTTTGTTTACGAACGTTGAAGTCAAGAGACTTTGCAGCTTCCTCTATTTTAGACACAATCTCATTTGCAGGACGCTGGGAAGTAAATCGAGTTTCTCGCTTTACACTACCCTATATATAGAGAAATATTGAAGATCTTCAGAAAAATGTATGCTAAAAAAAATAATAAATAAATAAATAAATAGAAAGAAAGAAAGAAAAGAACATCAAGCTGTAAAAACTGAAGTCTCTGCAATTATATGGAATGAAAGCTATCGATCCAAAGTAGAAATAATTTTAGTAGTCTAATAACTAAAATCATATTAAGGCAAAAAAACTCAAGCTCGTCAAGACCAACATGGACCTACACGTGTTCTAGATGATCCTTACAAGAAAACAACACCACATCCTCCCATGGCGTAACACCCAGAATGCTGGGCTGGTGGGGTAGGATAGGGGTTTGATCATATTGGGCCTTGCACATACGTATATGAAATTGATGCATCAATTCATAACAAAACCATATAATTGCAAGTGTGTTTCTAATTGATCATTAGTTCAAAAGGCAAGCTCATCGTTATCTTACTAATTCACAATACTAAAAATAGGGGAAATATTGTGTCTTTTAGTCAATTCATCACTTGTAAAGTTGTATTTCAGAGTTGAAGATATGTCAATTAACCACTTTTGAATTAGATAAATAGTAAAGAGAAAAGATCTCAGCAGATTGGAAAAAAGGGACATACAGGTTCCTTCTGAAAAAGGCTATCAAGATTGAAACCCTGTGACCCAGAAATAAGCTCAAATGCATTCATTGATACAGGCTTCTCCCGTCGTTCTGTAACAAGATTTTTCTGCATTGCAAAACATAAATTACTTAATAAGGACTTTATATCATAAAAATACTACCTTCATCATAAAAACAATGCTTTCTATTAGTATTCTAGGCAGTCAATAGCAAACGAGTAAATGAATTTGCTTGATAATTATCTTACATGATTTTCTGACAAGTTATATAGCAACTCGACTCTATCCAAATATATTATTCATTCATAGCTTCATACTATATCATAGTGTCCAAATATAGTTACCACAATACTACAACAACATAGTAATATGACTAGATTTTAAAATGTGTCCCTCAAAAGATATCTCAACAAACAGGTCTGATTTCTGCAAACACTGATTGGCACTTGACAGGAATTGTGGACAACTAGAAATTTTGAAAGAACTCCTAACAGAGATGAATTGAAGAGCACTAATGCAGTTGGTCTTGCTGGATGCAGAGCCTGCAATAGCTAATTAGCTACCACTGTGCAGACAAAACAATGCAGCTATTAGTAATACTACCGGTCTACCACATGGAGTTGGTGGATCACTTATGGTTATTAGAAACTGATCCTTAATTTTTATGGTCTTAAGATGATGCGACTATTATTTCTGGTTGAGAGTATCTCACCTCTGAGTTATTAAAAGCAGTTTCTACATCATCAAGACTCACATCCCCGTCTTCTGCAAAACTCGATGGATGGTAATCCTTTTTGAACCATTCGTCGTTCAATACTCCTGGTATTGTAATTCGCTGCGCATGCAGAAGCCAAAAAAGATAACAATTTAATCAAAGGGAACCACTTACAACTATAAATGAGACGGAAAAACTAGGGAAGCACAAGAATACTGAATCATGATGTCTTACAGTCAAAGGATTAGGATCTAGAATGCGCTTAATCAACTTCTTAGCACCAGATGAAAGCCATGGAGGAAATACAATGTTAGCAGTTTCAATCTGCAGCAAAAAACGAACCCCTGTCAATGGTTTTTGTCAATTAATTTAACACCACAGGACCCGAAAAATATCCAAGATACTTACTTTTTTGTACAAATTTATAAGATTTGGGTCGTCAAAGGGCAAGTAACCAGCCATAAGCACAAAGAGAATGACCCCACAAGACCACACATCTGCAGCCGTACCATCATAACCATGATCAGTGAGCACCTGACAACAGCAAATGCAAGAAATCAAGACAAGTGAACTTAATAATGACAGCTTTTAGTAGTACCACAACTCTGCAAACAAGTACCTCAGGAGCAACATAATTAGGAGTTCCACAGGCAGTGTGAAGTAGACCATCTTCCTGCAAAAAGAGGTCTAAACAACTTAGACATTCAATCGATAGACAAAGGTTTGTATACTAAGATAAGAAATCAACTGTCGTGAAATGAGTAAGCTAAGAATACTTACTCGAACTTGCTGTGAGAATGCACTTAAGCCAAAGTCAGCAACTTTCAAAGCACCATAAGAGTCTAAAAGTAAATTCTCTGGCTGTGAATCGTTAAAAAGAAAAGCGTGCAAGGTGAATAAGAGATATTACCAACCAAATCAAAGAATTGAAGTTACTAAATGGACCAAATAAAGGTAAATTCAAAGCAAAGAACTATTAAGCATGAAAGCTCTTGATGTCTCAAATAGGGGAGGAAAAAACCTTAAGATCTCTATGGTATACGCCTCTGCTATGGCAGTAATCCACGGCATTAATTAGCTGATGGAAGTAAGTCCTGGCTTCATCTTCTTTAAGTCTGCCCTGTTTGGCCTGTAAATATGAAAATAAACAGCAGACTAAGATGGTTGACCGTAATAGCATTACACACAACTTATACACACATCTGTATGCAACAAAATGAAATTAATCGATACAGCCCAGTAAGAAGAAGAAGATTCCATAATGCAGGACTTACTATTATGTCAAAGAGTTCGCCTCCTTCAACTAGTTCAAGAACAATGTAGATCTTCGTTTTACTCGCCATGACCTGGTCATGAAGATACAACTATATTAGACCTCAGACGCATAATAGCAAGTTCACAACAAGTCAGCAAGTATATCATGAATTGATTAGCTATTTTGTCACTCAGTTAAGCTTTTATTTAAACTTCCTTCATCTTACTACGCCGCAAACTACTAGTGATTGACTTATTGTCGTCAAATACTAGTTACCATTAATCAAACCTTTTCAACTGCTATGAGCCAATTTTGTACCTATCAGAACTAATCATCGTTTTAGACGGCCACCAAAGAAACATCCACATTAGACAGTCACCAAAGAAACATCCACATAACCTACATTCAAAGTACAATAGATTTTCGATACACAAGTCCAATAAGTTCAGATAAGTTTCGAATTCACTTGTATTCATAAAACTCCGAGTAAAGTTCGATACACACTTAAGTCTTAGCTATCAAAATTAGACAAAATCAACCTAATTCCGAAAATGCTCAATACACTGTACCAAATCAGAGTAATACCTCATGGAGTTTAACCACATTAGGATGCTTAATCACTTTCATCGTCGCGATTTCTCTCTTTATCTAATATCAAAAACACAGCCATTAGCTCATAATTAACAACAACAACTTCTAAAATCAAATCATTACTAAAAAAAAAAAAATAAACATCAAAAGTAACACTTAATAACAAACAAAGATGAAAAATGTTTAACCAAAAACAAGTGAAAGTCAAACAAACTTATTGCTTATTAAAATAAGTTTAAAATCTTCAAACAAAACATGTAACAATTGATATACCGTACACTCCTTTGTAAGTTGAGAAACAATCATTCAATTTTACTCCAATGAGTCAAAACGTTAGGAAGTCATATCAAAAACAAAAGTCAAAAGCAATTAAAATAAAGTTATTAATTGTTAATCCCAATTAGTAAATTAATTAATCAATTAAATCAACCTCGTACTCATTTACTACCTTGTATATACTCTATTTTATTCCTTCACCTCCAACTAATTTGTTTAATATTACAGTGTTTGTTTTTCTTTTTTTTGTTAAAATTTAAATTAATTAATAAATAAATTATAGAAAAAAGAGGAAAAGGAAGAAAGAAGAAAAAAAAACCTGTTCAACCATTTTGTGTTGAAGAACAATGTCACGATTAAGGATTTTAATAGCAACAAAATCACCATTATCAATATTACGAGCAATTTTAACTTTAGCAAAGTTGCCTTCACCCAATGTTTTGCCTAATTCGTACTTTCCAACTCTTGTCCTTGTTCCCGGCGTTCTGTTCATCCTCCCCGCGAACTTACTTTCTGTTTTTTTTTTTTTTTTTTAATTATTTTCCTTAACAAAAATGATTTAATTTATATTTTTATGATTCGAAAGTAAAAGAGTTGAAAAGAAATAATAAGAGATTTTGGTTATTGATCGAGTTTGAAGAGGATTTATTTATAATTATTGACTGATATAGAATACGCTAAAAGGATGAGAGAGAAAAGAGAGAAGGGTAATGTTGTAATAATGTTGTAAAGGATGATAGGTGAGAGAAAGGAGTGTAGATAAGAGAGGAGAAACGGGGGTTGAAATGAGGTCAGGAAACTCGTACAGTACGCGGGGTTAAGGTGTGGGGTCATGTGGGACCCAACTTTTTTTTAGTTAAGCAAAAATTGTGTGGGGTCGTTTGGTTTTTAGTAAGTTACGGCTGTGGGTCCTACCTATGTTTATTTGAACATCCACGTTAATTTTGTTTTGTGGTCCGACTTCTCTATGTATGACTCAGCTTCGTCTGTGTTTTTGCTTCCTTGTATAAATCTACTTGTAATATATTAACAATCCTTATTAGTGTGTAGTGTGTAGTGTGTTCTGTATTACGGAATATATTATTTTTTCATGTGACGGTTTAATGATATTAAATATATTATTGTTTGATACGTTTTGATTTCCACATATGTCAATATATTTATTTAATTTTATATATTTTCTATTGTGTATATGTAAAAATTATAATAATTTAATATTAATAACGTACTTATTAGAAGAAAAATTAAACAATACACATATGACTATACGAACGGAGGGAGTACGAAGTAAGTTTTATAACAATGTGTTCTATTTGACATTAAAAATGATAATTTACTAAAATTGATTAAAACTTATCAAAATGGATTTGACGTTCATTGCAATTTGGATTGAAAGTTTGGGCCTGTTTACTTCAACTTAAAATCAGTTCAATTAGCTCTTCTTTTATTTTACTATTCATTAATCCTTCATTAAAAACTTTCAGTTCAGCTCGGCTCCAATTAGTTCAGTTCAGCTCAATTGTTTTCAGTTAAAGTAAACAAGCCCTTTATCTCTCAAATTGAATGAATTGAAACACATACTAATTTGTCCTTTAAATGATACCAGATTTAATACAAGTACTCTTTATATAGCTTAATTTATGAAGGGAAATGTCATTGAATCCTAAAAATGAATTGAAAATTGAAATGGGAGAAAGGAAATATAGGCATAAAGCATTGTCGGTATGGTCTTACCAGTAGCCTACTAAATTAGTCGGTATATGGAGAAATACTCTCTACTCTAATAAACCACAATCGTTCATTTGGTAAGGTGTAAAGTGTTTCTCCTAAAATTTGTTTTTGCATTTTATATTATTTGGTTTGGTGTAAACTATTAAAATATGAATAATTTATGAAAATATTTTTTCTCATCATTAAAGTGAAGGATCTTCATTTCAACCATACAATGAAAAATATTAAAAAGAAAAATCATTTTACATGCTATTAAATAACGGAAAACCTTCCTAAAAATAAGTTTTTCAATATAAAAGAATTTACACAAAAAAAAAAAAAAAGGTTTTTTTATTTAAAAATATTTTTTACTATACCAAAGGCAAAAGTCATACTCATACTTAACATATGTTTTGTTTTGTAATGATTAATGACAGGTTATAGTTCTGGATTGTACTCCCCTGTTTTTGACCATTTTTGACAACTCAACTTTAGCTAGTGTTGCACGAAACTATCCACTTAAGAAAATCTTATTAAATGACGTGTAGCTTGAATACTCATATAATAATACCAAATTACCATAATTGACTAAAATTATAGTTATATTAATGAAGAAAATATGGGTTGACATATCTGTAAAAAATAAATTGTTGCAACTAGGGCAAGCCAAGAACCAAACAATTTATGAAGAATTTAGAATCAACTCCAACAAAGTCCGATTCAGCTTTGATTTATTTGGCAATAAACCAAACTAGACCNTTTATATTTTTATGATTCGAAAGTAAAAGAGTTGAAAAGAAATAATAAGAGATTTTGGTTATTGATCGAGTTTGAAGAGGATTTATTTATAATTATTGACTGATATAGAATACGCTAAAAGGATGAGAGAGAAAAGAGAGAAGGGTAATGTTGTAATAATGTTGTAAAGGATGATAGGTGAGAGAAAGGAGTGTAGATAAGAGAGGAGAAACGGGGGTTGAAATGAGGTCAGGAAACTCGTACAGTACGCGGGGTTAAGGTGTGGGGTCATGTGGGACCCAACTTTTTTTTAGTTAAGCAAAAATTGTGTGGGGTCGTTTGGTTTTTAGTAAGTTACGGCTGTGGGTCCTACCTATGTTTATTTGAACATCCACGTTAATTTTGTTTTGTGGTCCGACTTCTCTATGTATGACTCAGCTTCGTCTGTGTTTTTGCTTCCTTGTATAAATCTACTTGTAATATATTAACAATCCTTATTAGTGTGTAGTGTGTAGTGTGTTCTGTATTACGGAATATATTATTTTTTCATGTGACGGTTTAATGATATTAAATATATTATTGTTTGATACGTTTTGATTTCCACATATGTCAATATATTTATTTAATTTTATATATTTTCTATTGTGTATATGTAAAAATTATAATAATTTAATATTAATAACGTACTTATTAGAAGAAAAATTAAACAATACACATATGACTATACGAACGGAGGGAGTACGAAGTAAGTTTTATAACAATGTGTTCTATTTGACATTAAAAATGATAATTTACTAAAATTGATTAAAACTTATCAAAATGGATTTGACGTTCATTGCAATTTGGATTGAAAGTTTGGGCCTGTTTACTTCAACTTAAAATCAGTTCAATTAGCTCTTCTTTTATTTTACTATTCATTAATCCTTCATTAAAAACTTTCAGTTCAGCTCGGCTCCAATTAGTTCAGTTCAGCTCAATTGTTTTCAGTTAAAGTAAACAAGCCCTTTATCTCTCAAATTGAATGAATTGAAACACATACTAATTTGTCCTTTAAATGATACCAGATTTAATACAAGTACTCTTTATATAGCTTAATTTATGAAGGGAAATGTCATTGAATCCTAAAAATGAATTGAAAATTGAAATGGGAGAAAGGAAATATAGGCATAAAGCATTGTCGGTATGGTCTTACCAGTAGCCTACTAAATTAGTCGGTATATGGAGAAATACTCTCTACTCTAATAAACCACAATCGTTCATTTGGTAAGGTGTAAAGTGTTTCTCCTAAAATTTGTTTTTGCATTTTATATTATTTGGTTTGGTGTAAACTATTAAAATATGAATAATTTATGAAAATATTTTTTCTCATCATTAAAGTGAAGGATCTTCATTTCAACCATACAATGAAAAATATTAAAAAGAAAAATCATTTTACATGCTATTAAATAACGGAAAACCTTCCTAAAAATAAGTTTTTCAATATAAAAGAATTTACACAAAAAAAAAAAAAAAGGTTTTTTTATTTAAAAATATTTTTTACTATACCAAAGGCAAAAGTCATACTCATACTTAACATATGTTTTGTTTTGTAATGATTAATGACAGGTTATAGTTCTGGATTGTACTCCCCTGTTTTTGACCATTTTTGACAACTCAACTTTAGCTAGTGTTGCACGAAACTATCCACTTAAGAAAATCTTATTAAATGACGTGTAGCTTGAATACTCATATAATAATACCAAATTACCATAATTGACTAAAATTATAGTTATATTAATGAAGAAAATATGGGTTGACATATCTGTAAAAAATAAATTGTTGCAACTAGGGCAAGCCAAGAACCAAACAATTTATGAAGAATTTAGAATCAACTCCAACAAAGTCCGATTCAGCTTTGATTTATTTGGCAATAAACCAAACTAGACCCTTCATTATAGCTTGATTCCGTAATAAGCCTAACTCAACCTCATTTGTGTTCAATTCTTTTGCTCGGAAGGTGGAGGCTCATTAATTAAGATAAATAATGAATATTCTTCGATATTTCTGCAATAAGAAGATTGTCTATTAAATATATATACTAAGGTTGAAATTTCTATTGCTAATCTTAAATAGAAGATAAGTATCATGTACAGAATTAACTAGCAACATCATTAGCATTCTAATTATCATGTACTCCCTCTGTCTTTATTTACTTGCTACATTGGACCAAAATATGTGAGAGTTTTTGGTCCGTATGTAGCAAGTAAAAAAAGACGGAGGGAGTATATAATTTGGATAATTGTTAATAAAGTGAAGCTCGTCTTCGACTCGAAATAGAAAAATTCTTATTAAACCAAACTAGAACTTTCCTAAATTTATAGTTCAAGGTAAGTATATAATTAATGAATATTTTTTTTTAAATATGAGTACAAAAATTTTGGATCGAAATGTGCAGTGTTCGGTGTTTCAACAATATATGATAGTAGATAAATTTGTCCGATTTGAATCACTAAAAACCAGTAGTGTTGAATTAGGTCAAAGATCTAATTGCTAACTAAGTTAGTACAACAAATTTAGAATCGACAATACTACACAACTACACTATGTACATGAACCGATTTGGGTAAAGTGAATTTACTTCCCTCATCTAAATTACAACACGACACTATTAAAAACAACATACGTACATAACAAGAGTAACAAACCACATGATCATCGAGGAAGCAGAGTTTTTTTTGGTTACCAATTGAATAACCACCTAAGATCTTATATTAGGATAGATCTAGTTTTCAGCATACGGGCATACCTTTTTATTTAATCAGAATGAATACAATTGATCATATACTCCCTCCGTCTTTTTTTACTTACAATATTTCAAAATGTGCAATATTCATCCTTTAAACTTTGATTTAATTTTACAATCAATGTATAAAGAGTAATATAGTCGATATGGATCTCGATCGTTTGAATCGTCTCGATGTCACTTTATTAATATATATTTTTTTATAATTTATACAAATATATAAGTAGAGTTATAAATTATTAAAAATGTTTCTCGACAAGTGTGAAAAGTGAAATATTGCAATTAAAAAAGAACGGAGCGAGTATCATTTATCAATCCAATAATTTATCCTAGCATTTTGACAAGAACAATATCTATTGATTCTTGTGAATAATTTTAGTTACCTACAACATATCATTATGGAAAAAGAGAATAATGGACTTCGTATGTTGGCCGTGTATCATATTATTATTAAACAAAATCATGGATTGAAGGGGTGACTCACCGACTCGTTCCATGATTGCTCAGATGAAGATGGAGCTAGCCTACAATTGGCAACATACCAATATTTTCTTGTCATCCTCACTGACGTGTCCTCTTAACCATTTTGGGATTATTTTTGTTAGCATACTAGAAAACATTAGGATAAAAGGAGCTTATACATTATTAAATTATAGGTGAACTGTCTGAATGCACAAATTGGCAAGAATGCTCTAACCAATACTGTCCCTTACTCTTTTAAGTGTTGAAGTGTTCCATATGTTAATATGTCGATAAAAATACAATATGCAGTATAATATTCAATAAGAAATGACTACTCAACTTAATTATTATCATATATATACTACCATTTTCAGCCCTTCTATTGTGTTACAGTACGGCCCAAACCCATTTATATATACAACGTGCATAATTAGGTAAATAAATGCAAATATATGAAATGGTGAATGAATCGTAACAATATACTGAGTATTTGTTGAAATAAAATGCAAAAAGTCAGAATAGAAAGACAGTGAATGAGTGGGTGATGTAAAGACGTATGAAATAGCAACTTTGCAACGTAATTATGCAAGGGAAATAAGGAAGGAGTATGTTAGTTAGTATATGTAACTCATAATGTAACAATAGGCAAATGGGAAAAACAAGAAAATTGGATTTTGAAAAAAAGGAAAAAAAAAAAAAAAAGGAAGGTGCAAATAGTGGGCAAATAATTTAGAGGAAGGAGAAAATCCAAAAATAAGAGTCGCTATTGATCGAGGAAAGACAGCAGGAGGTTTCCTGTGGAGGCCAGGTGCAATTTCTCAGCATCCCCTTCTTCTTTGTGAGTATCTGACCTTTTCTCCTCCACGTGACTTCCATGCATACCCTACCCCCCCTCACATGTTCTTTTTATCAGGTTTTATTTATTTATTTATTTTTTCTATTTGTGGGTTGATCAAGCATCACACGACTACAAAACAGGGCGCTTTTTTAATTAGAGAAATAGTTTTTGTATTTCACGGTATTTTAATGGCAAAAGTAACCTTTTTTTTTTTTTTAAATAATAATAATAATATTGACAAACTCGGCCAATAGTTTTCCTAATTTAGTATGGAACTCACTTATAGGCATAAGAGTTATTTGTCCTTACTATTTGGTTTTATGATGGAAGCTTATTTGGCTTATGGACTGGATTGACTCTCCTTTTCCTTGTTGAATTATCCAGACCTATTTATTTTAAAGTGAAAGTTAACATAGTAACGGGATGTCTAGCCCTTAATAGGATTTGTTTTGACCTTAGTCGACCAGAGGGGAAGGGAGGAGTATTGAGAACTCTACTTGTGAGTTATCCCATATCAAAGAAATAGAAAAGATCAAAATAATTTATAGGCTTAGAATTTACTCCTATTGTCAATTGGTTTGATGATGAAACCCCAAATCTACCAAGTAAAGCGGTCCCAAAGCTAAATGAAGTACTCGTTATGAACAACATATTAACAATAGAAACAAATCTATGGAAAGGAGGACTTTGTAACATGTGGTAAAGAGCAAATTTATTGAGGCTTAGTAATGCAAAGTATCTAAGCCTGCCAATAGCCCAAATCAACCTAATGAACTTCTAAGGCCCTGTTTTTTTGACACCTTAATTCAATTCAGTTTAACTCCATTTTAATCTTAAAGAATAAGGCCTAACTGAAAATTTTGGGCTTTGACTTTAAGGCAAATTTATGTTGGTCATTCTCACCTTGGATCTCACTAGTCCATTTATAAACCAAAAGTTTTGGGTCATTAGCCCATACAAATTTAGTATAGTGTGTGAGCGTGTGACATGGTTAAACATGTGGTCTAATTCAGTTCTGATGCTGCCAAGTTGCCGATACTCTCAAAATTTTCCCAAACAGTAATTCACATAATTACATCAGGCCCAAATGGCAAAGTTATACATGCATGCTCCATTGGGATTTTTTAGAAAACTTATACCGTTATATTCCTTCGTATAAGACACAACCCGAATCCTGACACAATTTTATTATTGGAAATATAATATTTTCTGTTTTTTCAGAAAATCCTTGATTTCAATTTTAAACAAATATGGATAAGTGGAATATAAGTACACAACTTATGAGATCGAAGGTTGTACGATTTGTAAATACATATGATTGACGTTAGACAAGAATCGTACAATTGATACGTCCAAATGAGTTACAAACAATAACTATTGTATATACATACAATATGCACAATTTTATGATGAACTACTGAACTAGTTAAGAATTAGTGGGCTTTATGATAGTATAATTATTCTATGTTCATCACACTGATTTTTAATACCCTAAGGAGAACTTCTTTTTATTGAAATACTCCGTATTAAAGTGAATGAACTTATTTATTTTAGATGTATGATCTTAATAATTTGTTGATTCTTGACTGATTGTAGTATAACCATATTTTCAGGCATTATCTTTGGGTAACATTGATAATTACTAAGCAGAATTAGCTAATTATGACATTTGTAATTCGAGAATATATAATAATCAAATGTTAGCTCAGTGAATGCTAATAGTCCTACTTAATTAACTAGTAGTCGTATTCGTAATTTGTCATTGAGGAATGAGGATTTATATATGCGTGGTAGGAGAGGATTCTGCTTAAATTCTTAGATGAACAAGACGTATAAGGTCATAATCATCCACACTATCTATGAAATTTAATTTGCATGAGATTTAACTTTCATTAAACATGCATTCATTGCATTATATTACAATCTTGAGATGGATATATGCATCCGTATAACTTTTTACTACTCTATATTCTTCTTGGCTGCTATCTTTACATACAAGTTACTTTTGGCCTTTTGGGTTTGAGATGCATCGATCTAGAACTAAGATTCTACTATTTCGCGTATTAACCAAATTCAATTGCACTTTTGTAATTTATATGAGAAATTACAATAATAATGTCACTTGATTTGCATATATCAAGTGATTGACTAAGAATTTCCCGATATAGTACTCCCTTCCTATTTTCCCATGCTCATTAACATACATGATAGATGATATTGAAATCTAATTTATGTGAATACTTGATAAAAAGAAAATACAAAGACAAAATCTAAAATTGGAAATGTGCCGTTGATGTATGCTTCAATTCCTATACCATTAATGAAAGGGAAATTCTTAGTTAATCCCTGTGTTTGCAAATCAAGTAGCATTTGTGTAATTTATTTTCACAACTCCATGAAGGACCACGATATGAGAAAATTACAAAAGTGCGACTTGATTTGCAAATTAAGTGATTAACTAGACAAGCCTCTAACTTGATGAAATACTATCAACAAAACCTAATTCATTTAGCCGTCAGTAGCATTTAATGATCCAATAATTAGTGCCAGGATAATCCTAGATTAGCTGCATAAACTTTTTAGCTTTTCTCCATCAACTTAGTTGAAAAAGAAGCAACTTAATCAACTAAAGTACTAATCCACTCCAAACAAGCGCGTATACAATCTTAGCTACTTTGTATAATTTGCCTAACAAAACAAAGTTAGCAAATTAAGATATTAAGGTATGCTTTACAAGTTACAAAATCCAATAAGCTACAGCAGCCATCGTGGTTCAATCATTAATCAATTAAAAAAGTCAGTTGATTAGAGCAGCCTAAACACATTGAACTGAATTAATTAAAGCATTAAAGTATTAGTTCGATTCTTATCACTATCGTATCGTTCTTGCATGCGTGGCCCAGCAGGCTGGTAAGCCCAAAGCCCAAATTCAGGCCCACGGTGCGTTTAAAGAAAAGTTCCTAGATTCGTCCACCCCAATTAAATTCGAATCACATTTTTTTTATTTGCAAATGAAAATTAAAGTTCGTCATTCTCCCATGGGTCATATTCAAATCTACGTGGCAAATTACATTATTTGTTCGATGATTGTATGATTCACTAACTATATTGTAAGTTTGGGATTGAAGTTTAGATTCAGCAACGTGAATATTAGGTCTAATTGAATTTCACATCACGTGTTATTTTTGTTCTGTAAAGTTTTATGTAATGGTTATCTGGGTGCATGCATCATAATCTATCACAAATGAAATTAGAGGTCGCGTCAATAAATTATATCCAAAATTAAAGGTACATTGATGCTTTGATAGAGTATAAAACTTATTCTTGGATTTCAATCATTAACTTTTGGCTAAATTAGTCGTCTAATATAAAAAACTAATCTACAAATTACAAAATAACTTCCTAGATACTTTAAATCCTACATAACGTTTCTAGTGTCTCATTTGTGTGCCAATACTTTTTATTTATTAGATCATGCCTTCTATATAAAGTGAATGAGTAGGAAAAAAAATTATGGTGCAAAAAAAAAATGTACACCTTAATTGAAAAGTGAAGCATACTAAATAGGACGAAAGGGGTACACAACTACACATTTGACATATACTTGTTATTTTCGTCAATTCAAATCGAATAAGATCTCATTTTCTTATTAGTTCTCTTCGCATCAATTAAATAAATAAAGTCATCAAATTGTTAAATCACACTATCAAATCAAATACGAATAGGAAAGATAATTTCTAATTCGCAAAAATGACACGAATGCAGAGTACTTATAAATAAAGGTAGTTAATAACCAATTGATTGTTGCTGTAATGGTATTTGAAACTATTGCACTTGATAAGGAAGACCCGTCACAACAACAATTGGAAGGGGTATGTAATTTAACAACCAAAACTGAGTCCTAAAAATCCGAAGTTGGATTAGCTCAAAGAGTGAACTAGATAGAACACCACAAGAATAATAATCATAATAATAATGACAGTTTATAAAATTAAAAAAATAAAAATCTTAAATTTCCTTAGATACAATCTTACAAGATAACACCACAATTTCCACCAAGTCGTCACTGACTGGCCAGGCAGCTGAATAAAGACCTTTTAAAAAAAAAAACAACTTTTTGAAACGTAACTCTATGGAGTATAGAATTATGAGTTTCTATTCCAATGTTATACTCCGTTGCTTCTAACTATTAAATGCTCATTCAAAAAGTCTCATTTCTTATAAAGCAGAAAATATAAAATTATCCAAGTTAGTAGTAACAAATAACAATCTCCTCTTTTACCTCCCAAAATTTTCCACACTTTTCAAACAAACTTGTTACAAAGTAACAGTCGATGCATCAGAATTCATTCATATATGCCATATAAATGAAGACCTCTCTAACAAACCAAAAGTAAGTGTTACTAATTATATACAAATTTTGAAATTTATTTTCATAACGCTCTAAATTTTCAAATGTAAGTCCTATATTTAAATTTCATTATGTTATTACACTCATAGCATCCTTGAAGTCGTGACATGGCTAGTCATTAAGGGTAAGATTGCGTACATCTGAATTCCGAGGTTTTTATTATTTGAGTTTTCGGTCGAATTTATTGATCGAAAGGGAGTATCCTCTTACAAATGTTTTTGATGGAAAGCAATAATGATGTAGAAGGAGGTCCATGGTGGTGGAAGACACATAAAGTCCTAGTATTGATAGTGTCATCAATTTTGGTTAGCATGGTTGGAGGGGTAATTTTGGTATATTGGATAAAAAATTACCACCCAAAAAACAGAGAATTGTGGATGGTTCCTTTTGGGCTATTGTTGCTTACTACTCCACCTTTGGTTTGGTTCATCTCCATTGTTGCTGATCTTTGCTGCCCTAAAGAAGAACATCTTATCGCTGTTTCGGAACTCGAAAGATGCTGATGATGATGATCAAAGCTATGGTCATTTGATCAAGGGTATAAAGCTTGATTAATCCTAGAAAGTAATGATTTTAATTGTTCATGAATAGATGAAAATGAGAATTAACATATTAACCAGAAAAGTGAAAGTTTTTTGTAAGAAAATCAGTGTCTAAAGTTGATCAATGTTAAAAGATATGTTGAAGCATTAAACTAGTTAATGATAATATGAGAATTGTAGCTACATCTTGTGTATTTTGCTCAACCATATTTCTTCCATTCACATATATATATATTCATTTAATTAGCAAGTTAAGTGATGATTCTTTGATTAATTTGCAAATTTTATTTGGTAGAAATTTAGAACATTGATGAACAATAATGCAATTATGTTGTTAAATTCATGTTTTCTAACTTTCTAATAAGGACAAGTTCCTCATGTTGTATGAAAAAGTTAGTTCCATGAATATTTTTAATAAGAGTCAACACTCAACATGCAAGATGGCTTGCTTAATTACGACCAATTATAAAATTCATGCTACTTGTACCACATGAATGTTTAGCATTATGTCAAGGTTTCAACTTTCAAAACTTTTTTAAAAAAAATTGCATATATTTACTAGGTAGGTGTGAATAGTTGAACATATGTGAGTTAAATAGGTCTATCTTAAAAACATAAAAATAAATAAAATTTTGTTTAACCGGTTTTTTTACATCATGATAAAATAACTAGGTCTGCATATTTTCTTAAACCGGATTGGTCAATTGACACTTAATTATTGGAAAAACTTTTTTTGTTTAAAAAATAAAAATTAAAAATACATCTAGTAGGAGATAGGCAAAATACTGTATCCTAGACTCCTAGTAAACACAATTATGAGAAACTAAGAATGTGTTTAATTATGTGGAATTGATTGATTATATTCTTTAATCATTGTCATTCAGAGAAAAGAGGCCACTTTGATATTGTCTTATAAATATCTACTCAAAGTAGCAAATGGTTACAAACCATACTAAAATCCAAATAATAATTAAAAAAATAAAATAAAATTACATCCTTATAAGTTTATAACCCTGAATTTATATTCCATGCTAAACTAAACTTTACAAACAAGATTCCCAAATTTGTTTTAAAAAAAAAAAAGAAGAAAAAGTGGGGGGAAAAAAGGGTCCAAACCTCAAATAAAGTGAAATACTATAAAGTATAAACAATAAATACAAAATGCAAAAATTGGAAAAATATTATTATTGGCTATAAAAGGAAGTTGGTGTATGTACCAACCTTCCCCAGAAGAAGGCTGTACCAGTCAGAGCATACAAAAATTTAAGCTAAATGATACTTTTCCCTTTTGCCTTTAAAAAAATTACATAGCCTTTAATTCAAGGTGACACCCTATTGCTTGGCTACTAACAAGGCATGCATAATGACAGACAAAGACAATTTATTAAAATTCTTAGGGAATTAGGGTTTTGAACTTGTGACTTTGTGACCCTTAATACAAGTTCACACCACACAAGGACTCAAGGATTAGCCTGAAAAACTAAGTTCGATCCGCTTCCCTGAGCTTGGAAGTAGTTGGTTCCGACATGATTTTACTATTTTTAGGCCCTATTCGATTTTATTAAACAAACCTTCCATTTAATATAGTCGTATTTGTTAATTTTAACTTTGAACCAACTTGGAAAGCGACAAAACTTAGCTTGAGTTCATAACTTTAAACATAAATATTCAGTTAGTTCAGTTGCAATCCCATTACAAAATAAAGGAAACCACAAAGGTGAGAATGAGAATTAATTATAGAATTTTCTAAGATTGGAAAAAAAAAATTCTATAATTAATAAGTGTCGTCTTTATTGTGCAACCAAAAGTAATATAGTGCAGAGAGTTGTATTCTAATACCGTCCTTCATTTCAAAATTATAAACATAAAACGTAACGTATAGTGATGATTTTCTTTATGAATATCAGTTGAGACTTAGAGAGTAGCAAACAGAAAAGGTGATACATGCATGCCCCTAAAAACCTCATATCCCACCGTTGCATGCTTGGTTGACCCTTGCCTATTACGTGGGTGGTCATAATACATGCATCTTCGGTTATCACAATATCAAACTCGTGAGGTACTAATTAATATAATTAGTTAGATAAAAAAATAAATAAAAAATTAACCCAATGGTTATGACATTTACACTCCTAAGATCTTCTGTTTATAACAATCTGATTCAAGGTCTAAGCAAGGGAGGTCCAACTAAGGCAGCTACATCTATATACATAGTATGATACTATGGTTCTGATTCCTGAATTTCTGATCCCTAGTATGAATCAAGCGACCACAACCCTAATCTAATTAACCTTTTAACTGCAAAATTAGAACATATATAAGGTGTTAATTTAACTAAATATTGATAACTAGCATGCTCATACTCATTATCTAGCTAGACCAATTATTGATTCAATGATTCAAGAATGTTGAAAAAAACCGCGAATTAATAATGACTTGCTTGCTCAAAAATGTGTATGAGCCATCACACAATGAATCAAGAGAACTAAAAATGATGCTTGAATGACAGATTGAGTAAAGGTTTCCTAATAAAGTTAAAGGAAGAAATTTCCGAAAAAATCGAACACAAAATTTTTCAATTTACTACGTACTTATTAGGTATATGTGACGAAGTCATGAAGGTTATGAGGTATATACTCCATACAAGCGACTATTTTTAGGATGTAGGAATTGAATAAAGCTGATATTTATATCACATTAGTCCACATTGAAGACTATCCAACTCACCATGTGAAGTCAAGAACTCAAGCTGAAAAATAGATAGTTTTCGTTTACGATAAGTTGATCAACATGTCAAATGAAGCATATATAAGTCATTCTATTCCTATTTGATTAGTATTCTTATTATTACGTGCTCATTTGTAGAATTAAAGGACCACGTTTACGTAACTTGCTTAGAGCCATGTTTTTCTCTTCTTCATCACGGTCCTACAAGATGAAAAAGAATTTTCCAATACAGACAACCTAATATGGAGTATGCAAATAAGCAATGACATACAATTAGTAATTAAAATGTTACACATCTAAAAACAAGACATAAGATCATCAAAATAAACAAGAGTTTTGTTTAATTTTAACCTAGCTACCCTATATAAGCAAAGTTTGTTCTCTTAATCAAAATCAACCCAATAATCCCAATGAATAAATTAAATGACAATACTAATCACAAACATTTTTACCGCCTTGATAGGGTAAATTTTCAATTCCCCTGAAAATTAAATCCAATAACCCTAGAAAATATAACTTATGCCCAGTAGTAGTTAGCTCCATGTCATTAAACACAAAACATTCAACTAAACAAGCAGAAGGGATGAACAATGCACATAGTTTAAGTAATCTTCTAGCTTAGCTAATCAATATTCGTTCTCTTAATCAAAATCAACCATCTAATTCTGATAGCTCGATCAATTGTTACCAAAATTACCAGTTACCACCATTCTAATACACAATCAGTACTAATCCGTCTAAAAATTAAAGACCAATGTATAATCCCAGATGATTCAACTCAAGTAATTACGCCTAGCTAGCTAGTAGCCACATCAATTACATATTTACATTGGACAATAACCATGCAATTAAGCAAGCATGAACCATGATTAAAGTAAATACTGTATTACTGTTTTCCTGATTAATTATGCACAAAAATCAAACATTAGGCAATAAATCAGTGGGTTTAAAACTTTAAATTATATAGACACAATTATGACACATGTTTTGGAACTTAGCTATCAAACAAATATTCCGTAGGTAGAGTTGTGGACAACAAACACTTAATTGTTTGGTGTAGATCAAATTACTATAGCAATGCAGCATGTTTGTTCTGTCCCAAAAAAAAAAAATACAATGCAGCATGCTTTGTATTTTTAGTCTATTTTATTTATTTTTGTTTTTCTATATCAGTCAAAGAACTGCTACTGATGCAAAGAGTAAAATTTGACTCTGTGTCTTCCAAATTGTTGCATGGAGCCATGGACATAGATATACTACTCTGATCTCTAAGACTGACTATAGTCTTTAAGTATAATCGACTCGAAGTTTTTAGCTTCTACTCCCTCCGGCTCTTTTTACTTTATTTCATTTTCTCAATATCTCCAAGGAACCACATTTGGTAATTCATGTCTTCAATTTGAGATTGACAAAAATTACAAAAGGAAAATACTCCATATAAAAAAATTACAAGTATAATAGAGTATCATGATAACAAGGCTTGTTATAATAAATAAAAGCCATCACAAACAGATGGCAAGCATCTGCGGATGAAGAATCTCATACAACTATACAAGTCTGATGTCTGCAAGAAAAGACTAGCAACATATGCAGGAATCATAATCATCAGGCTCATCACACACTAATCACTTGATCAGAGGTAGGTAAGAAGGAATAAATTTGATTTTCTACATTCAAGAATAAACGGAACAATAATGACTTGCACACTTGACAGCAAAAATATACGAGTAATGATCGCATAAAACGTATTATGGGAGAAATTACCACTTTTGCTGTCCAGTGACAAAGCTGCCTTGACTACGAAATTACAACGGTATCATCTGGCTGTTGTGATGGCACTCTAATGATCATTATGGTTCAGCTGATCTATATTCAATTGTTTGCTATGACTCGGAATCTTCACGCACAGGAAAGTACGTGCCTTGTAGGGACGGTACATTATCTAAATCATCCTTTGCAAACACTGGGAGAAACCATAGTGCCTTGTTCATGCCAAAGACCTGAAATTTGGGAGAAGAAGAAATTACAGACCCTGAAATGAAGATGCAAATAGGCATATAGCTCCATAAAGGCAGCGGACTAGAAAAGAAGGCTGTCTACAATGCAATCTACAGAAAAACCACTTGGTGGGGGGCTCATAGAAGTGTGAGTCAAATAACCTGTTCAATATTTGTTCTCCAACCCAAGTCATACTTCCATCTGGATGCTCTCTCCTTTTTGTCCCTCTTCTTCTCATAAACCTGCAACGCATATTAACAGTTCATTTAAGTAATCTGGAAATGATAAACGTGGCTCTACAGCCAAGGTCAAAAAAATAAAAGCAGAAATGCTAAAACATTCAGACTACACCGTATGAGATGACGAGTGAGATTGTTAGCAAACCAGTCAAACCTACTACTACATAAGTTTATGAGGCTTCAATTTGCACTTTGGTAGAACTCCTTACCCCCTCCCCTTTAAAAATAGTCTTGCTCATCAGTATCTTGCCAAACAAATTGTGCTCATAATTTTAGGAAAAAGTTCAAAACAAGGAGGTATTAGACACTAACAAGTAATAAAACATGGAAGACCCAACCAGAGGGAAAGCAGTCACAGTAGCATCCTCTATGGTAAAAAAACTTACCTAATAGAATGGAACTTAACGGAAAAGAACTAATATCAATATCCACATATGAAATATATTTGGGACTAAGGCTTTGTTGTTTTTGTTGTTGTCTCCACATATGAATCATAACACCAGATTGATAAAATGAGGAGTTTTTAGGGAGCAGCTGCAGCTACAGTTACATATGTACATCCTCTATAGCAAAATGAAAAAACTAACAAGTAGAACAAAATCTAATGACAACAAATTTTAAAATCACGCTTCAAACCTAGTAACACCATACTGAATTACCGGTAACAGAAAAAGCGCTTGGGAGTCTTTTTACCTCAATAGTGGTTGTGTTACTCCAAAGAAGTGTTGCATGCATGATAACAAAACAGAGTAGACTGAGGGCAAAGGCCAAATTTAGAACTGCATTAAGGTATAACATCTGTAAGAAACATTGAAAATATGAGAACGATGAAATAAGTCGATAAAGCCATGATCAGTGGGAATGATAGCCCTTACCAAAAGCCAAAACAATTACAGCAAGATCCCCAGGAGAGCCAGAGCGTTTCTTTGCTTCTCCTAGTAATGCAATAATTTGAGGGAGCAATGATAATGTGTCCAGTGTTGTCTCCAAAAATGTATATAACTGTACAGAAGATCAGGTTGAAGAAAAATGTCAACACCGGAAAATAAATATAAAAATACTTGTCTATATATCATTTTAGCCGACCCCTAATTATGTTGAGACTAAGGCTTTATTGTTGTTGTTCTTGTCCATATGTATCCATTTTGCAACCTGTGCTCAGTACTTCCTCCATTCAGGGGGAAAAGTGCTAAACTGAAGCATTAAATTTTACACTGGCTAATGAAATAGAAGACTAAATCTGAAGGATTACAGCTCATAAATTTGCATTTTCTCCTTGACTATATCTGACACACTGAAAATTTTTATCTTCCCATATGGCTGAGTAGAGCTGATGACATAAGAGCATTTCAGGCTAAACCATGATACATACACTACCTTCTTCAAGCCCAATAATCAGTTCAGGAAAGTATTGCAACTTTGCATCATAAATTAATAGGATCATTGAAAGGGTGAAAGAAACTTACAAGAAATAAGAGGAAGAACTTGTAATTACGTGCCCCAACACAGTTGACGACCCATACACAATGGTGATCCATTTTAAGAACACATCTTTGACCTACATAAAACAGCAATCCATGAATCAAATCAGTTAAAGTCACTAAACGCTCCCAAAATCCCATCCCCCCCTTATCTTTCGTTTCCCTCTTCAATGCAAGAATGCCTTGGGAGTTTACCCCAAATCAATTAATTTTCCTTTGTTTGATAAAGAATGTCTTGGGTTTTTCGGAAGAATGTTAGGACAATGCATGGTATAACTTCAAGTATTTGCTTGAAGAAGAAGAAAGAAAAGGCAGGAAATGGCAAAGCAAACTGGATCAAACTGGATCTTTCAATTCCATGAATTAGACACACAGCCAATCTACGAAAACCGAGTTAACCACATTGAGTTTTCTAGATTGTAAAAGTAGCTTACAGACAGAACAGTGATGACAGCGTGGTGGCTTCGCATTCTGGCATCGACTACAATATGCTACAGCTGGTCTTTGCTCCGTTCCACTCGATGTAGGCCATGTGGATGCTAAAGATGAAGATGAAGTACCTTCCTCCAAATTACCATCCAGTATTGGGGTCCAGTTTTGAGGAACAGAACCAGGGTCTTGAAAGACAACCATAAAGTAGCTCCAGGTTAACAGAAAAAGCTACAAAAGGAGTCATCTACAAACAATTAGAACACCAATTAAAACATTCACTGGTTTAAATAAAATCAAACAAAAAACATACAAAATGATTGGAAAGAAGAAATATCTCAGTTCATAGGGCTTTTATTTACTTGTATTTAATGATTCATCACATGGAAGTCAAATCACTAGTTGCAGTTCAATGCCATTCATACTCAGCCTTTTTCCAGTAAAAGAGATTAACAACTACTTGTGAGGATTCAAACATCACACCAGTTATCCCAAAATCACAATTTCACAGTTAAAGAACCTTTGATTTGAATAAGAGAATCAAAGTTGGCGAAATTAGATAACTGGAAAGAAGTATCTAATTTTAAATCCAACTCTAATTTTTTATAATACGTAGTACGAAAAAGTCACAACTTACAAGGAGTATCTCTAAGAAAAAATAGAAGTACTTTTGTGAAAAAAGGCAGCTCAAATTTTTTTTAAAAATGTAGTAAATAACTCAATATGAATGTGTCTTGGTCCAGAATAGGGTGTCAGGTGTCTTTAGCTCGATGTTGGACACAATAACTTGACGTAACAGAAAATACCATAACTTAGGAGTGGCAAAAGTAGACGACGTGAAGCTTTGCATCAACATTGCAAGATCATTGCTATTCAAAGCTGACATGTAACGAAATTGGAGAAGGGGACTCTTTGGGAGGATAGGAATAGGAAACCAGGGTCATGAAAGCAGCAAAACCAAGAAATATTTTCAATACAACAACAGCAAATAATTAAATCTAAGATAATTTAGGGTGACATGAATCAATAAGAGGAATCGCAAAAGTCACTTGCACATATCCTCTCTAACTACTCTTCCCTATTTAATGCCCACATTCTCCTCAAGCCTACAAAGCCTCATAGCACCGATAATCACCCTCATCCAACTTTGCTTTGGTTTTCCTCTACCTCGCATCTTCTTATCCTTTTGTCACTCTTCCGACCTCCTTACCGAAGTGAGTGTATCACTAGGTTCTTTTCGTATATGACAAAGCCATCTTAGACGATTTTTCCTCATTTTATTCTCATAGAAATATACTTCTTTCTAATAACCTCAATCCTAAATTATCTTTTCTTGTATGCTTACACATCCAACATAGTACACACATTAATGCAGCATTCATCTTTTAAATGTGACAAAATTTTAAACCCGGCATTTTTTACTTATAACACAACAGCAGCACAGTAGAACTTTCCTTACCTATATGGGGGTATACCACAATCACAAAACTCCCTTCCACAACAACCAACCTATTTTCATCCTTTGGGCTACATCCCCATGATCCCATCCGATTCATCAAGGAAATAAAGTAAAAACTAATCAATCACAGCTGGTGCTTTGAATTTGGTTTGCTTGGAAGCTACGTAAGCCATTACAGCTACGACAGTGAGGTTATTTCATCTGATAATAATCAAGCTCAATCAATTACCCGGACCCCCAAAACAAATGTATATCTATGCATATGATAAGATAGGAGATTAAGAAAACACTCCGATTCAAGCAGCTCACACCAACATGTTATGCCCACAAACTTCATATATTAGTGACTCCCAATTATATGTCATTCCTCTTTTCTTCTTCTCAAACCTCCGAAATTCTAGAGTGGTATAACACAAGCTCACTCCTTTTCAGCACTACAAGGTAAAAGCAATGTAAAGGGCAAACCAACAAGTCCTAAAATGAGCATTATGTATGTTTTAGTGTAATGTATTGAAATCTCATAGTCCAAAACTCAAGGCCTAATAATCCTGGGATGACCAATCGGAAGGCTGACATAACAAATGACACAAGCAAGGTAATCACTTCTTTAAGAGTTGTATAATACTTTAAAATCAGTTTCTAGCCTCCTTTGGAGTAAAATCTCAAACAATATAACAAATAACTAACTAATCAGCTATGTTGATCACCTCTTAGTGATCAAGGTCTATAGTATACGACACGCCACCTTCACCCCTTCATCAAGTTTGCCCCATTTTAGCTTGATCAAATCAATAGTCACCAAAAATCAAACTTGATCAATACTCTCACTACCCAAAACAAAAACTAATTCGATCATACCGCCATCACGATTCCTAAGATACTCAGGGCAATTTACACAGATGTCTTAGCACTTTATGCTTTCTTAAAAAAGAAGAAAAGCATTGATTTCGCCTTTTCGAATCCATTAATATAATTTAGACAGCAAAACAAAACCAACTATTATAAAATGTTCATTAATTAACAAACAAGTAAAGAATCATCAAATTAATCAACCACAAATACTAAATTCAACCAAAAAGATTACTCCTTTAACACAAAAAATTAATCATTTGTAATCAAAACAATCATCCAATCAAAATAAAAAGGTAATAACCACTTAACAGAAGTGCAAATCAATCAAACAAAACATAAAAATTAAAAAATCTAATTACTAATAAGTAAATAAAAAAAGATAAAACAGTAAAACATGAGTAAATGAACACAGTTAAAAAAAAAAAAAAAAACAAACTCACAAGAACATGGAAGACAATAACGATTAAAGCAGCAAGAACAGCCTGAGCACCACCGTGGATCAATTTGGGCCCCCAATAAAGGACAATCACGGCCCAATAAGAGAGCCCAATAATGGCCAAAACCATAGGAATCATCAAGTAACCCAAGTAACGAAGTCCGGAACAGTACTTAAACGGGTTGAAATCCATGGATCGTCGGAGCATCCGAGAGTGAGGAAGTGAGAGGAGAGGTGGGAGTTTTGTTCTTCTTGAAGGTGGGAACAGCGATTTCCAGAAGTCTGAAGCCAGAATTTTTTTAAAATTAGGGATTTCAGGGGATATTTAGTGATTTGGGGGTTTTTTGGATTTGGTGATACGGGGAAAATGATTAGGGTTAACGGGAGATTTGGTTGGAGTTTAATGGCGGACTAACAAAAATTAAACGCATTAGCAGTTGGGGTGGTAGTTGATTGAAAACCAAAGAGAAAAAGGAACTAACACAACATGAGGGATAAAGGATATGACTCTAATTTCTATAGTTCTACACTTCTACCTTGGTATCTTTGTTATGTTGAATAATGCGCTCTTATTGAGTTATTGTAAGAGTCTCCAAATCATTTTATTTTGTTCTATCGTGTAAATTTCTCTTAAAAATTAAATAGAAATGGAACTTGGTAACTTCTTTTAAATCGCAATTATAAGAAGTGATTTTAAAGTTTAGATTTCTGCCTACCACAAACAAGTCACCAATAAATAAAGAACTCAGATTGAGACTTGATCTCACAAGTAAAGTAAACTACATAAGATTGCTATCTTAATAATATACTAATTTACATTTCTTAGCTTATCCTTTCTTAGTAAAGCACGTCATTTTTACTCATCCTTTGGAAATCACCACAATACTAGCACTCTTTACTTTTTGATTAGTGCATCCTATGGGCTTCACCTTATTTGTCAAAACTAACTTAACAAATTTATCTTTCGATATCTATAATTCAATTTTTCCCCATATGACATTTACAATAGAGTTGAATTTATAAAAACCTACGATGTAACAAAATTAGAGAGGACAATTGGATCGTGTCATGTCGTGTTCATGTTAACTCATCAATTAAGACATGTTAAAATCCTCATTTAAAACCTAATTCATTTAACAAACAGGTGGCGCGCTACCACCATATAACCTTATACTAATATTTACAATGTGTCAAATTCCTTAATCCAAACCAATTAATTTCATGTCATGATCAGATTATTTGAATTATATACAATTTAACATTAGTCTTGTTTAAATTTGACTAATGTCAATATTTGATCAATGATCAACCGCAATGTTTGTTGAATTGTAGATCAAATTTCACCAAAATAATCCACCAAATGATAACACACACTTCAACTCCTCAACAAAAGACAAGCAAAATCAAAATCTAGCTCTATAATTAAGCAATTATAGAATGAAACAAGTTGGGAGTAAAGAAAAGAAAATAGCACAGGAAAGGGACAGCACGTGCAACGACAGTTTTTCCCGGCAAAAGAGACAGAGCAGTAATTAACATTAAAATACGCTTAAAAAAATTGCCACGTGTATACCGTAATACAGTTATTAACTTCTTCACACTGTGAGGAAACATACAGCATCCAACGTTGATTTCTCACACTCTCACACACCTTAATTAACTTTATATAAACCCCCAACTAATTATTATTTTTAATTTAAATTAACTTCCTTCACTTTTTAAAAATTATTCTTTAGTCCTAAATTCGAGAATCATCTACTACGATACTCCAAACACTCCTTTCTCTCTCTTCAACTCACAAACCCAATTTTTGTCTCTTCTTCATCCTTTGATTATCATGCATGCTTTTGATTTCTCTTTAATTTTAGTCTGATTTTGTTTTAAATTAGGGTTAGGGTTTTTCTGATTTTTCCTCCAATTTAATTTCCAGAATTTTAAGTTAAGTGAATTAAAAGAAATGCAGCAACCAACTCCTTCGATGATGCCTGTTATGCCTTCTTTTCCTCCGACGAATATCACCACTGAGCAGATTCAAAAGGTTTCTTTTTTTTTTTTTTTAATGTTTTTTTAGTCTCTTAATTTGGGAGCTTAATTACTGTAATTATATTATGATCTGTTTTTAATTTAATTTATTTATGTGTGATTATTTTGATTTGTTAGCTCAAAGTTCATTTGCTACTGTTTGTTTATTTGAATTTGGTTAGATATATATCTTTATGATTCATTAATTCAAAGTTTGAACCTTTTTTTTTTTTTTTTTGGTATG
>PYUH01000044.1:5499693-5516240 GCA_016808085.1 Suaeda aralocaspica | reverse complement strand
TTTTTTTTTTTTTTTTGGTATGATGTTGATGACAAAATTGCTGCATTTTGGTTGTCATTTGTAAAGATGATCTGGCTATTATGCTTGTATCATGGCACATTGTGTGATGCTAGTTTTGTTGCCCCCGTTTTCGGGCTTAACGGCGTAGCGATTGTTGTGTTTACTGAGTACTTAAATAGACTATATTTCATGTAGAAAGCCAAATTCTTGTTCCAGCAATTTTCCATTTTGGCCTGAAATGATCTGTTTAAGTATCGAATTTGTCGTACTTGAAGTGAAATGAAGAGTTGGAATGAGTGAATGACACGAGGAAACCGCTATAGTTTCCTTTTTGTTAGTGAGTTTCTCAATAACCTTTAGTGGATTGTTGGGTACTGTTGTTCTTGTCTATCTAGTGATTACCTTCTTGTTAATTTTATCTTTTGTTAACAAGCCAAGTAACAAGCTCGAACTATGTGATTTTTCCTGATTGTGATGTGCCATGGTTGTCGATGAGTAGAATCATTTTGTTCCACTGAAATATGTGCCCTTCATCTGCTCATGATAAAGCAGTGTCACAAGGAAAGAAGGTTTTTTTGATAGATTTATTGTTGTTGGAATGACCTTGGTAAGGCATAGGATTAACGAAAAAAGGTTAAGATCAGTATAGATAAGCTTTTAGATGGTATACTGACTGGATGTGTGTGTGTCTTAAGAGAGGGAGGGGGGGATGGGTTCACATAGTCGATGCTAAACTGGTTTCTTCCTACACGATATGATTCGAGTGTTAAAAATTGACAAATGCATGAGTTCATGACACAATTAGGATACACAGTTCACATGCTCATAGATAATATTTGGGTTTTCTTTTTTATCCTGAGTTATCAGACTCAGTTCATATGATTCACATGTTAAGAAAGGGTCATTTCCTATAACTCACTGGTCTTCCTTATTAGTAAAACCCAATTAGAACATAAAGGGTCATTAAATTAGTTGAAGGACAGAAATGATTTTATGTAGCCTGATTGTATATTTATTGTTTTTAGATTGTAAAGGGAGGTTGCCTTTGTATTGTTTTTGTTTATATCTGGAGGCAATCCTTCCTCAAGGTTTATTCCATATAGTCATACACACTTTGTTTTGGATGTTTGAATGAGATCAAAAATCCGATTTACTAGCTGATAAAGTTTTTTAATTTCAGAGAGTAGTTAAGTTCTAATTTGTGCTTATTCTGACTTTCTGAGTTCCTGACTCTTATGAACAAAATATACCTAAACTTGCTCTGACTCTTTCAGACCAGGCAATATATATCGTTCATAGTTTTCAGGTTTTATTCTTGGAATTTACTATAGTTGATGTAATTCTTTTGTCTGTGGCTCTGTTTTGCTATCCTCTTATGCTGGAGCTGGGATTATTGGATTAATGTCATTCTCCTCAACCCCTCCTCCTTCTGCTATGTTTTTATCATCATGTTTTAGACTTATCTGAATATAGAGCAAATTATGTCTAAGTTTTTCATCATTACATTGAAATTTAAACAGCACTTCATCTCCACAATGCCCATTGATGTACCTTGGCATATATTCTAGCTAATTGACACTTAAGCCTTACTGCTGATTTTTGTTTTGGTATTTTGGCCTAGTGTTCAATGTGTGACCATATACAACCTGGGTGCTCCTGTAACTTCTGAGGTTTGAATACATATTTTTTAATCAGATGATTGCATAAGCTGATAGCCTTATTACAAGGCACTAATTAAGGGAAGTTGTGTGCGCTCATCCTATTCAGCTCCGCTGTTTGTTGCACAAATATTCCATTTCTAACATGTGGCAATTTTGTGTATTGTTTTTGACACCTTACTCTTGTCAAATATAGTCCCATTTATCGTAGCTGCTCTCCTCATGAATAAACTGTCAACATAATTCAAATCTGTATTGCTATGCTGAAAAATCCATTAAGAATTTAGTTCTACTTGTCTAGTGGTGTCTGTTTGGTGGTTCATAGCCCTGCATCTGCACTGTGTTGAGTGTGTCTAATGTGTTAGACTGAGAATTCTTCAATCCTGTTCCAGTTTTCCTTTTATGTTGATTGGTTTATGAATGTGCAATACATCTCTAAAAAGTTGTTCTTTGTTTAGTTTAATGAACATAAGTTTAATGTGTTCAATATGCTCAACATAGAAGCCAAGTGTATAAATAAATTGTGAGCTTGACTTGTTTCTCTGACATTTTGTTTTGATTTCGAGCAGATGTTGTACCAATATTGGAATATTGTCAAATTACAATGGAAAACAATATTGCGTACGTTTTATTTAATTACCACAAAGGATCTTTTCACTTAATGGTTGTTGTCCATTTGGCTGTTTTCCCCCCTACATGATGCTGACACAGATTCCGTCTGTTATTTCAGTTTTTTCCAACATCTGGAGCACAAAAAGTACAAGTCAAATAGTCTATCCTATTTCTTCTCTTTCAGATTACAGTTAATTTGAATCTTTACCTTTTAATTTTAATAAGAGGAGGTATTTTATTACCAGACTGATTGTAGTGTTCCTTGTATCAGCATATCTTGTCTTTTCCTAGACAATTCTCTTCAGTCTTTGTTGACTCCTGTGTAGCTTTGATTTGTCATTTGACCTGTGATTCTATTCCTAGATTTTACTTAATAATCAGGTTCATTTCAGATCTTTTAACATGACAAATTGATAGTTACGTAAGCTCATTATGGCTATGCTTTACATGATTTAGCTGTTTCTTTACATAGCAGCATAGAGACTGTCTCTAATCGCCGATTCTTTAAAAAGTTTTCAATTTTGGTTTCAAAAATCATTTTCAAACTCGTGCTATGTGAACACTCTAGAGATGACACAGATGCCCTTTTCCGTTAGCTGATCTTGTTTAGTTATATGTATTTTTCAATGCAGTATCTTGATGAGAACAAGAAGTTGATCCTGGCTATATTGGATAACCAAAATCTTGGGAAGCTTGCTGAGTGTGCTCAGTAAGTTGCTTCTTAAGTCTTGTTTAGTTGTTTAAAGCTATTAGCTTTTTACTAATTTTGGCTGGTGTTCTATTTGTTTGATTTTTTCTTAGTTAAGACTACCTATTGATTAGCATACTACCTCTGCTATTCTTGCGAAACTATTTGATGATTTTGTCAATGTTTTGGATCTGTATATCAGTCATATGCTTAGAAATGTGCAATCTGGTACCTTCTTCCTCGTGGTTTCTCTTCAAAAGTCAACATTGCCTTTTTCTTCAATAGTGCAATCCTGTTTTGTTCCGATTTAAACCCCATTTCCCACCTCCCTTGGCCCTTTCTTCTTTGTAACAGTGCAATTCATGGGAAAAAGATTTTTGATAATTGAACTTTATTAGGGTATTTTTTTAATCAAGCCTGAAAGCTTACAAGCTCAGGCTTGAGAGTTGGGACACGCTGAGCTTCTGTGACTTGGGGGCCTATCTCTATTTGACTTTTTGTTACCTTTGCACCTTACCGTAGATCATGATCCCTGGTCAGAAATAAATTCTACAAGCAATAGATAGCTTATGTATGCTGGTTCTGTTTGAGGCAATTTTTCATTAGGCGAACCACAAGCCATTGCTTTGTGCTGTAATTTAATGAGATATAATATTACTAATACAAAGCATCACGAAAATCATCATGTTATTTTGAGTTTGTGACATAGTTAATATTGTCTTTTGGTGACACATCAGTAAGGAGGTTTGAAGAGTGGCAAAAGGATGGGTGGAAAAGAGGTAAGAGGAAGACCAAAATAAACTTGAGTGAGAATGTTTGGTGGGGATATGAGTTTATTTGGGCTTAAGGAGAATCTAGCTTTAGGGAAGAATGGAGGGTGAGGATTTTTGCTGACAACTTTTGTGCTTCCGCTTATTGATTCATGTTTAGCTTAGCCGATTATGGAACTAAAGCTTTGTATTGGTATAGTTGTTGGTATTATGGTAAAAAAACTGCAATTTGTACATTAAATTGCTTGCGTACGATGGATATGGGTAGCTAGAATTTAGGGACACTGAAATGGTTGTAACACGTGACATATTCTATGTTGCGTAGATGGCATCTGATTTGCATTGTGGTTATTGGCAAAACACCGTGCTTAATTTTTTATCAATTTGATCTCTATGTTTTGTTACTTATAAGTTGTAACCTTTTAGGAGTATATAATGTGGACTTTTAAACTGTTATGATCTTGCAATCTCCTCTAGGAAAATGATGGGTTCATCAACCCAACTAATATCATGTTATATCTGCTGTCTGCAGATATCAAGCACAACTTCAGAAAAATTTGATGTATTTGGCTGCAATTGCTGATGCTCAACCTCAGATGGCAACAGTACCTGCCCAAGTATTGCTTAGTTGCTTGCATACAATATGAATTAACCATTTAGAAGTGTCATCATCTGTGTGCTTATGCATAAAACTTTTCCTGCAGGTGGCCCCACATCCTGCTATGCAACAAGGAGCATACTACATGCAGCAGCAAGCTGCCGCAATCGCTCAACAGCCAGGTGTTTTCCCTCCGAGGATGCCTGCGCAATTTGCTAGTCCACTTCAGATGCAAGAGCAACAGCAACAGCAACAACAACACCAGATGCAACAGCATCAGCTGCAGCAGCAACAACAGCAACAGTTGCAGCAGCAACAGGCCATTGCTGGGCAAATGAACTTCAAACCTGCAGCACCGGGTGACGGGATGCATCCCGCGCTAACTGAAGCAACAATTGGAGGTGGTAACAGTGGTGGCCCACCAACGTCAACTAGTCCAAGTGACTCACGTGTTCCAAACAAGCAAGATGGCCCTGAAGCAGGGTCAATGGGCGATGGACAAGGAACCTCCGCTGCAGGTGCGGGACGCAGCAGCGAAGGAGAACCACCTCACCTAAAAGGTTCAGAAGAAGGAAAATGATGATGCCTATTGAATGTAAAGGCATGTGAGTGTTGATATAAGTAGAGATGTGTGTTTCTTTGTCGCAATACAGGAAGATGGTGGTGGTTTGGCCTCATCTTTGGTAAGCTTGGAATAGGAAGTGTACTTTTCTTGTTTGTTTCTAATTTTAGCAAAAAAGGTTAGTGGAATGTGTTAGGCTTTTGTTATCAGTGTTATGTTGTTGTCAAAATATTGAAATCAAGCATTACCAAATCTTGCAAATTATGATTCCTTGACTACATATAATCCCTCTTTGGTCTTCCCTCCTACATTTCTGCCTTCTCTAGGGTTTTGCTGCCAGCTTCAGGTGGTTTTATTTTCTTTGAAACTACAGAGTAAAAACTAAAACACAGATGAAAGTGAATTTAATATGAAGATTTTACTACTTGCAAAATTTCAAGTATTTTACTATTTCTTACAAACTTTCTTTTTTCAAGTAAACTAGTTTTTGGTTGACTTGGTGGCGCTATTTATTTATACATATAGAATGTGGTTAAAAGATAAGTTAGTGAAATAAAAAAAATTACGGAGTATTATATATTTTTCTATTAATAGATGCATAGACATTAATTATAGTTGTTCGATTGTGGAGATCTAAGTATTTATTTATTTTTAAAATGATAGTAAATTTGGATGAAGAAATGTGATATTGCAAATAACACGGGTTCACGTCAATTTTGAAGGTGAAGTAACATATACTCCGTAGTTCGTATTTAATTTTTTCGTGTACTCCATACTATTAAACTGCTAACATATTGGTCTGATCAAACCACAAATTTAAGCACTAGTTAATTTTCAAACAGTACTAAAATGACAGAGTACCTTATATGGTCAGACAGTCGGACATTTTATTTAGGCAACGACTTGTTAATTAAATTATTTAGTTTTAATCATACAAAGCACCGATTACTACGTGATTGATGAATAATGATTTGTCGAAATTATTGCTGCTAACATAAGAAAACACGTCGTGCAAGAAATGTTAACATGTCATTGTAAGATAAACTATAAACCAACAACAAGCTTGCCACAAAATAATTTTAAAGATATTCTTAAACGAATGAAATGAATGCAATGAATGGTTCAATTTCGTATCAAATTGCGATAAAATAATAATTTTTTTTTTGTTGTTGCTAGGGAGCAATAAGAATAGGGTGAGAATCTTCTAAAATTGAGAAGGAAGCTTTAATCATATAAACTAATCCTCACTCTCAAATAATAACACTTTAAATACATATTACTAACCTTGCTTATGCTTAAATTTTATGTAGGATAGTTCATTTTTTTTTTTAAACGAAGTTCATTTTCTGATTTACTCGTATTTAAATACAAATTATTTTTTAATTGTACTATTTATATTCCTATTGAAACAATGAAACATAACGAACAAAATAAGGTATAAGAAAAACTTTATTGGTTTATTGGATGATGTTATGAGTTATTTTAAATATATTAATTTTTATAAAGATATGATTAAAATTGAATTGGTGCTATGCAATCATTCGTAAGCAATTATTGACATAACAATTAATAATAAATTGAGAAGAATTAATAGAGTACATTTATAATTTTGTTGGTAAATGAGAGAATGAGATAACGTTATTAGAGTGAATTATCATGGTGACTATTATGGGATTCAATCGAAGGGTCAGAGATTTGAATCTCAAAATTATATCAAGTACTTTTTAGCTATTACTTGATCACACATATTATTCATAATAACATATAAACAAATTAAATTATTGATTTTAGTCTTATATAACATCCATGCTTCAATAATAATTGTGATTTTCAAACAATTAGTGTAATTACTAGCTTACTAATACAAATGAAATGATGATTTTAAAGTCCATAATGTGATTAAGATGTTCAATTTTATGTAGAAACAAGGAAGTTGTGCTAAAGAAAGTCTATACTCTACAAAAATGAAAGCTCTTGAAAGGAAAATACTTGTACCATTAATCTGCAATGCGATTTCATGGTACACTTCGACACATTCTACCATTATGAAAATCAAACAATGAAAATAATGTTTAATCGGCAAATCACAATAAATGTTTTATGTATAAATTTAATAAGGTTACTTCAATTATATTCTATGCGGTACACAGTTTAAATTACTCTATTTTATAAAAAGCAAAAATTTCAACTTCACCTAAATATATACTATTTATTTGATTTACTATATGTATCGATAAAAGACGCTAAAAGTGTGATAGAGAACTCTTACAATTTTCTACTATGCATTATTAATTATTATACTCCCTCCGTTTTTAAATGTTTGATACGTTTGAAATCTTAACACTATTTATAAGATTTGAGAATCTTTTAAATTATTTTCAAAATATAATATATTTATATGGAGTCATTGTTTGATTGATTCGTCTCAATGAGTACCTTATTAAATTTCAATTATTATAATTTATTTCATATACACAACAAAAAATGTTTAAAGTCAAAAAAGTGCATCGACATATATGCAAGTTAAAACGCGTTAGACTTTTAAGCAATAAATTAATAACACTATCATCCAATTATCCAAATACTAACATATATTTAAAATTACTCCCATTTGAACCTTCCTTTGAATCCTTCCATAAGAACCACGTTCTTACTTGTCTTTTTCCATCCAACATCACCTTCTTCTTCCTTCTTCATTATCCTCATCTTCATCCTACAAACTTACTATCAACCAACAAAAATCAAAACGACATGAAAGACTATCATACTAACCACAACCAAAGAAGATTTTGGAGAAACTCCGCAAACGATCTACGTAACTATAAAATAACGGCGTGCGTTATCCTCCTTATCCTTACCTACGCCCTTGGCTACTTAACGGCCTCATCGTCTTCCAAGCAACCATCTCATGTGCATCAAAGGGTTATCGTCCCTCCTACAACGTCAACTGTACTCGCAACTGTTGATAAAGACGACTGTCCACCTTACACATCATCACCTATCCTAGACAAAAACAATGACCACAACCAGTTTGGACCCGTATGCTCCAAACCAATCCCATCCAATCAAGTCCGTTCCACCATCATAAACGGACTATATGATGGGACTTCACCATATGTTAACTTCCCTTCTCCTCACATAGCCCCGTTGCTCCAGCCTATGAAAGTCATAGGCTGGGGATCATACGGGGCTGTTTTCGAAAACCTCATTACAAAAACACGTCCAAAAACAATTATTGAAATTGGTTCCTTCCTAGGTGCATCAGCAACACACATGGCAAAGTTGACTAAAGACCTCGGTCTCCACACCCAAATCCTCTGCCTAGACGACTTTAGAGGTTGGCCAGGGTTCCGAGACTACACCGAATTTGTATCAATCCAAAATGGGGACGTGCTTTTGCTAGCACAATTCATGCAGAACGTAATGTACCTCAATCACAGTGATGTGATAATGCCGGTACCATTTTCGACAGGAGGAGGGTTACAAAAATTGTGCCAGTGGGGTATTTACGGGGACCTTATAGAGGTTGATGCTGGACATGACTTTCACTCCGCTTGGTCCGATATTAATATGGCTCATAAGCTGTTGACTCCCGGAGGGATCATGTTCGGCCATGATTATTTGACCGGTGCTGATAATAAAGGGGTTCGAAGAGCCGTTGATTTGTTTGCTAAGGTCCATGGTTACACGGTCTATGTTGATGGTCAACATTGGGTTCTTAAGTAACGTAACCGTACTGATGATGATCAGCGCGTTTTAATTATAAGATTGTGATTCATGAATCATGATTATACTCTAATTATGTGATTTGATGAAAGTGTCAGAGGATATCTACAAATATTCAGATTTTTTTATGTCATTGTTCTACTAGTAATTTCTTTTTGGTGAAAGTTTTATGTCATTGTTTTACTAGTATTTCCTCAATTTTGTTTCATTGTTTGATGCGGCTGATTAAGGTGATGTTCGATTGTTCGTTGTCACTTATTAATGACAGAATTGATTTTGGAAGATGAAGGCTAAAAACCGAAAGTTACTTTTTTACATTGCTATAATTAAATTACAATTATAAAGTATTTTTTATTATTATTTAACAAACTTAAAAATGAATTCAAGAGCTCCAAAAATCGAAAGTTACATTATTATTATTATTATTTTGGTGCTAGGGAGCTATAAGGGCGGGGATGAGAATCGATCCCAGATCTCCTAGAACCTGAAGGGAAGCCTTTATCACTTGAGCTACCCCTCACTTTCAAAGTTCCATTATATATAGATGTCAATGCACTACTAGCTCATTGTTACGACTAAAATGAACTAATTAGTTTACCGCGGTCCATATATTAATTAAAAAATAAATATATATAACAAAATGTTATTTTTTACTCCTAGTCTCCTAGGAGTCTAGGACAATTGCATAAGGTCCAGACTTAGGATATTCAGATGGAATTGCAAAGAA
This sequence comes from Suaeda aralocaspica, assembly GCA_016808085.1. Classification (NCBI taxonomy): domain Eukaryota; kingdom Viridiplantae; phylum Streptophyta; class Magnoliopsida; order Caryophyllales; family Amaranthaceae; genus Suaeda; species Suaeda aralocaspica. The sequence goes on along the minus strand of PYUH01000044.1, from coordinate 5,506,899 downwards.
TTGGCAGGATTATTTGTTTCACCTTGTAGTTGACTCTCTGTCATTGATATTTCGTATATGGTACGAAACCATTATCGGTTTAATCTCAATAAATAAATGACATATATGTAAAGTATTTATTTGTTTAGTATAAAACTCTTTTAATTAGAATAACTTTTTCTTTAAGGCACTAGCCCAATTTCCCCGTTGAAATAAATAAAGTAACTTCCAAACTGACTTATAAAGAACGAACTATATAAATAAGCGGTCACATGCCTGAAGTCCTGAACTATTAACTTATAATTTGATTGGTCATGTATCGAGTATAAGAATTTACCCATTTGAATTTAGTTAACTATAACCTTTGGTCCAAAATATATGTTGATTTTTTCATCTCTTCGTATACAATGTTATACTACCCCCGGTCATTTTTACAACAAATACGTCCTCTATATTTTTTGTGAGACATAATACATCCATTTGTTGTGACTTGCCATTAAGAAAGAGTAGCAGATATGTTATGATATTATCGAGAGCAAGGTTAGGGGAAAGTGGCAACAAACAAGAATGGGCTTTTGTCAAAAGAAAATAAGAATGGGCTGAAAGAAAAAAATGGCTATTAGTAATGGGTTGAAATTGCTGAATTAGTACTAAATATTGTCAGTTAATGTTCGGCCCAAATTTAGCTGGTTTGAACTCAAACTTTGCTAATCCACTCCGTACTTTACAATATTACCTCCATTCTAAACTATTGAGTTTGTCATTTTTTTTTTTTTTTTTTAATTTTACCGTTCGTATTGCTACATTAAGTTTGGTGAAAGTTAGTTACAGTAAAATGTAAGTTCAAAGCGTAAAAAATTAACATATACTCCGCAATTCATACTAGCTCGATCATAAGCCTCTAATGCACTTGATCCTGTTACAGTTCCATAGTTAAGCTAAAGTTTGGGTGAACTCCCATCCTAAGTCTTAAATTTATTTTTTAAACAGCCATTTTAAAATTATCATTCTTCGAAGAATGAGTTGCTTGATAATTTAGCTTGATTTAGGATTCAATTAGAGTCTTGGTATATAGAGTTGCTCAACTCAACTCGCTGACATGTCAAACTAATCAAGCTTGAAGTCAATCAAACTCGATCAAGTAAATAAGTAATCAACTCGAGTTTTAGCTTATCGAGGAGACGAGTAACTTGTAAAATTAAATGAGCGATTTTCAGTTTGTAACATTGTGCTCTCAATTTTTCTTTTTCTCAAGAAATCAATTTTATGAGAATCGAACTCGTGACCTTTGACATGTGAGACACATTATTTACCAATTAAGTTATATGTCATTATCGTCAATTTTTCCATAACAAAACTATTATAACATGTATATCATAAAAAGTAATAATTCACTAAAATTAATAATTTCTTTTTTACGTTAATAAATAAAATATGTGAAAAATGGATAATAATGAATATATATTTTTATGATGAGTTAATGTTCATTTCATCTCTTCGTCAATATCACAATTGATCTTTTATTTAGATCTATTAAGTTTCTTTTGAAATCATGTGTTCAACAGTTCAAATGTAAAATCTATATTTTATTTCTTTATCAATAAACATATTAAACTCACATTATATTCGCATTTATTTGAAACTTTTATATCGCAATGATAAAATATTTCATGGTTATCTACAGTAAATATATTATAATAATAATCCTATTTGTTCACTTAACATTTCAGTTTATTACAAAATTAATTAATATATAATTACAATATTTTATATTTTGATGAAAAAGACAAAATAAATGAAAGAAACCTTAAAATGAAATTTTATCAAATGATTCGGGGCAACGCCCGGGAACCAAAACTAGTTATTTCTATGAAATCATCTAAAATGAAAATTGGAATTCTCGATCCCTAGTACGCAATTTTTGTGTCAAGTTATAATAAACTATTCTAAAAATTTTAAACTTATCGGTTCGAAAACAAATCTATTTTAGCTGGGCCATCTTGATGAGCACAAGTGATTCACAAGTTCTCTCGTTTCACATACAACCCTAATTAAAATAAGGCGGCTAATAACACGTACTTGGGGGTTAGAGCGGGGCCAAGGCGATAAGCTAAGGTTCTTTGTTGTTAGGGACATGAAAGGTCATGGGCCTTTATAAAGATTAATAATAATTATTATGAAGTTGCAATCCATTTATTGATTTAACTTTGGACCTACATGGCTACATATACTCCAAGGTATATACCATAATAATTAGATTTTCTACCTTGATTAAATGATTCTTCAAAGCAAAATGGCAGCTGATAGTCTTTAGAACACATGTCAAATAGAGACATAGAATTGACAGTTAAAAAAACAGATTCATGCAACACTTCCATTTTTACGACACCAACAAATTATAATCAACAATTAAACCATGAGGTCAAATGAACCATAACATAAACGAGTGCTCTCCATATAGTACAAACTGATTTTATATCTTTTGAAAGTAACGTCAATAGAAAGTATGCATGAACTTGATAGAATAACATATATTCATGCCTACATCAATTTGATTCTTGACAATATTTGATGATTTTTTTTTATTAATTTTTTAACTCAATATTGTCTATTAGACACGAGGTGCATGAACCATGGAATAATGCTATCTTATGTTACATGTTGCAGGATTGCAGACTTCCCCGCGTAAAAGTGAAAATTGAAACTTAAACTTTTGGTATATTCGTCATCCACAATTACAAAATATTAATACTAGGAAAAATAAGTTTTGATGAGGATTGAATGTACTCCATACATGAGGATGTGGGCTTGGAGCACTTGGTATCCCCGCTCGAATTCCAGGGATAGATGAAATCCGAGTTAAAGCCTCGTAATTGTGTATGTTAAAAAAGCTAGACCGAATGCACATCTGATAACAGAATCCTAAATTAGGATCCATATATATTAATATTGGCAAAAAAAAAAAAAAGAAAAAGAAAAAAGTAATCCGTACATCTAATATTAATTTAAACATAATTTTAGGTAGGGTTCTCTTGAAGTTTGTTTAAGGTTAAAAAAGTACTAGGCATAATTTTCAACAAAATATGTTCTTAAGCAAATTCTTTTTTATTTCACATCTATGTACAGTGCACTATCAATAATCCTCTATCAACTTCGAAGAGACGTTATATGGCATATAAATAATTTATTAAAATTAAAAAATGAGCACCTCAAGATTATTTAAAGACATAAAGCAATTATATTTTGCGTTGTATGCACAGAGCAATTACAATAACTTCTTATTTCAACATCATCTTTGCATACTCAAAAAGGAACTGTGTGTGTACGATTAATACACATAAAACACACAATTTTGATCATTATATCAACTTGCAATTGCATTTATATATACGGGTGGTACTCGTACCTTCCACGTCCTCTAATTGTATTGATGATTTGTTAAAATGATAGGCAATTACATTATATTACGTAATCTATTCGTATATTTAGAAACAACACTTAGGTTTTAACATGTGAGAATAAAATTTAAATATCAATAAACTATATATTAAGACAAAATCAAAAAATATATATAATATTACTATATTTTTTCACACAAAGGAAAACAAAAATTATAAACGGAGTATAAATACATTGAGTCAAATCAAAGTGATGTATTGTATCTAAAAATTTACTAACAGAAGAAGTTATGACTTATGGCTGCCAATCTGCCATTGATTAATTGATTATTCTATATCTCCAATGGACTTGATGTAACATCTTGCATTCTTAATTTGTTATAAGAAGTATGTTACTCATCCCAATTGCTCACTACATTTTCATGATGGCTGAAAAACGACTCCAGCCGATAATATTTTTAGCATAACGATATATAAACGGCCCTCTAAATTTGTACCTAAGCTTCACGTGACAACGCATGAGGTAGAACAAGAAATGGAGGGAATTGAAACTGTATACTAGTGTATTTTTTTGAAGAATTTTGAATGTTTCTTCGGTGTTCGTTTGGGTTGAAAATTTTTTTATTACAAGATGATAGGGCTGAGAGTGCACATCGGAAACGAAGATATTCTCACTGTCGATTGAGAAGTATATAATAAGGGATGATAACAGGCAAGATATGTATTATGTAATATGTAAAACACACAATTATATGTGGGAACAACCCACTAACAATGAGCTTTTTATTCTCATGAGAATACAATTACACTTTAAAGATGTTTATATTATAATAAGACTCTCACTATTATTACTCACTAAGGAGTACAAGAAAGGTGTGGCTTCTCTTATAATGTGTTTTTTTGGTGTTAAGGAGCCATAAGGGCGGATAATGAAAATCGAACTCAAGATTACTTGAAACCGGGAGGGAGCTCTATTCACCTAAGCTATCCCTCACTCTCATGCACATTGCTATTTGAGGGGTTACTTGACGCCACTTGGGGAAAAAATTATGATGGTTGGCATATATATACATTATTTTAATTTGCTAATTTGGAGTAATAAAGTGACCCCATTCTACATAAACATTAACGCCTTTGATAAACTGATGATTAACCCTGTTATAGTTACATGAATTTTTAATTTAGAAATTTTTTATTATTTGAAACAAGTGTATTTTTGTGTGTCTCACTTCTCTCTTTCTCTCTATTCATTACGTAATTTTATCTTTATCATTTTTTTTTTACTCAAACGATGACACCAATATTTTACTAAGAGTCGGTGTAAATGTCACAACTACAAAAATTCGAAGGAAGTAACTAGTTTTTGAATCCGCCATTGAATTCACCACTTATGAGTGGTTTTTATAATATTTCTAAAGGTCTATAATAATCCAATATATAGCTAGGGGGTCCCATGTGACCATGTCACGGCACATTATTGGTGAAGGAATAGGAAGGCAAACAGAGTACTAATATATATGTGGAGGATAGAGCTCTAATTATTATAGAATTGATGTTTGTTGTCCATACTTCAATTAAGCAAGTACCATAAAAAAGATAAGTGACATTTTAAAGACCCAAATATGGTGGACTAAGTCTTATATGTGGCCTGCTACATCATTAAGTAATGGTGTGGCAGGCTCATATAACATTGGGTTTTAATTTGAGCCCAATCATCATTAGTTTAAGTTTTTTTTTTTTTTTTTTTCATTTTGGCTTCTTTCCCAACACCCTTCTCACATTATTTCACTTCTTCACCCTTATTATATAAGAATATTTTTGTTCTAGACTACTAAATTTTATTTTTTTTTACAATTTTTTTTTTCTTTATTCTATGTATTTAATGTTTGATTTGCATTGATACTCATTGATTTATTAACTAGAAACTACAGTGGTGTAATTTAAAACAATTTACTAAACCGATTAGCGTTTTTTAATCAAAAGTTAGTTGCTTTTTAAAAACTTGTTGATTATTGTGAATATTATAAGTTACTTTCATGAAATATAGGTATTACTGTATTAGCTATAATAGTGTGAGTTCATAAAATGATTTGATTACTAATTAGTTGATTTTTAGAGTTACTAATTACGTAGTCATTGATTTTGGGTTACTTATTTATGTATATGGGGTTGGTAACCCCAAATGCATAAACTAATAACCCCGAATTTAGCACTTAGTAACCCCAAATTATCTAGTTAGTAACCTCAGACACATATGTTAGTAACCCCAAATTCAGAAGTTAGTAACCCCAAAAATAAGTTAGTTAGCTTAAAAATATAACTCAATAACCAAAAAATACATAAATCATCATTAACCCCAAATCCATTAGTTAGTAACTCTAAAAATAATAATAATAATAATAATAGTAATAGTAATAGTAACCCCAAATCCAGTAACTCCAAAACCCCTATTTAGTAACTCCAAACACAAAAATCGGTGACCTCAAATCTAGCAATTAGTAACCCCAAATTTACTAGTTAGAAACGTATAAATCAGTAACCTCAAATCAGATAGTTGTTAACCTCAAAACATTAATTAGTAACCTTAAACACATGTATCAGTAACCCCAAACGCTTATATCAGTAGCCCAAAATCTAACGGTTAGTAAGTAGTAACCCAAAAACATAAGTTAGTAACTCCAACTCAATATTTTGAATATGGTTAAAAATTTAGTATTATTAAACTATACCAATATGGGTCTCTGTATGTAGAGAATTAAAAAACATGAATTTTGATATTTTTATTTTATTTTTTAGAGTTGTAAATTTTGTAATATGTACAGTTGAAAAAAAAATTATTGTTATTATTTTATCATTTAATTGTGATTTGATGAGAATTATTGTTGTTGAAAAATAAAGCAAAGAAATAGAAGCTGACTCTTGTAATATCTAACTAATGATTTATTCAGCATGGCCACACCGTCAATTGAGTGTGTGGCCAGCCACATAGAAAACGAACTCTCATCCTATATCTTTGCCTCCTATCTTTATTTATTACTCCCTCTATTTCTAAAAGTTTTTTACGTTTGAACTCTATATACAAGGAGAGAGACTTTAACATCAAATATTTCTATGATATGTATAAAAAATATTTTTATATGAGATATCGTTAGAATCGACTTGACAAAAAGTATTTTTTTACATAAAGTTTCTATAATTTTTTGTAGAGTATAGTACTCCCTCCGTTCCCTATTATTCTTGTGGTTCACTATTCACCCTCTCATTTTGATATATGATATAATAATAGTGGTGGGGTAATAATTGATGAAAGAGAAATAACTTGCAACTAATAGTGGGTATTTTATGGGTCCATCTTAATAAAAAAATATTATAAACCTAATAAAATTGTTTGGTAAAGAAAAATATGGAACATCCCAAAAGCATATGTAAAGAAAAATAGGGAATAGAGGGAGTAGTAGATATTAACATTTAAAAAAAATGCATTAGAAATGATGAAAGTTAAAGCGTAAAGAACTTTTAGAAAGAGAGGGAATATATTTTTTAAGTAGCTAGATAATTTCCAAACAAATGCTCTGTATTTAGAACAAAAAATATAAATCACTCCTATATAAATTAAATATACAATTTTATTTAATTACGATTAAAAAAAAGTGTATTTTTATATTGATTACTGAATGTTTAAATTTTTATATCCAATATACATTTATTAACCTATATTCATTAATTTATTTATTATTGTGTAAGTTTTTATGCCATAATTGAAGGGATTTGGAGGGGAAAATGAAAAATGTTTGTTGCTTTAGTATAATTATATATATATATATATATA
>PYUH01000044.1:5447623-5496410 GCA_016808085.1 Suaeda aralocaspica | reverse complement strand
ATATATATATATATATATATATTATATACTCCGTATTATATATAAGGAAGGATTAGTAGCTAGGGATATGCATTTTAGAATCAAGAATAATATTTATAGGGGAAATCCTAGCCTATTTAATTAATCACTTACTCCTCAAAAAAAAAAAATTAATCACTAATTTTGCAAATTATTAAGTAGTGTGAGTTCCATGGTTTATTTACCTTTTTCTCCTTTATTTTGTTGAAATTACATGATCTAATCACTTTTACCCCTTTTAATTACCTTAAGTTATCCACTTAACCATTTTAATCATTTGATCCCATGATGATATTGATATTTCTCAATTGTCCTGCCATATAGCTTGTTCCGTATCAATTAAATAACAATGGAGGTAATAAAAAAAATGGATTATTATTTTTATTATTTAACTACTTTTTGGTACGTTGAGGGTGCGTTTTCAAAAGTCATGCCCTAATAATATTCTAGTTGTATGTAAATGGATGGTATCAAAGCATTTGCTTAAGCTTTTTTATTTAGTTGATCCTTTAAAATATATTGTGCATGTGTGAGTAAAATATCATACCTTAAAATTTTACCCACCCCTCCCTTTTCAAATGGAATATTAAGCAATCGAGGTGATATAGACCTATGTTGCATCAACATTTTTAAGCTAATAGGCTTTCGTATATGTCGTATTAAAGTACCAAATCAACTAGAATGTTTAAGCCTATAAATACTTTTTATACTATGTTATATTGTATATAATATTTTTAAGACTCTTTAAGATTATGAATTTATGATATACTAGGTATATTGAGCAACATCGAATAATATATATTACAAAATTTTGTATATACATGTTTGATAAGATATGATATGTTTTTCTTTTCTTTTATTGAAATATAAGCTAAGGTACGTACATATGTTGAAGGAACATGGAAATTAAGAATCAATATATAGAGAAATAATAATATAATATAGATGTGATTCTTTGCCCCACAATAACTACCAAATAGCAAAATGTCCTTTACACATCTCAATTCCATAAAAGAACTACAAATTAACATCCATCAACATTCAAGAAAATCTGATCTATTTATCTGATATAATTTCATTACATATACCTCCAATATTAATCTAAATATATATGTTTATAGTCCCTCCTTTTTTAACTGCAACTTTAGAGTATTTTTTTTTGCCAGAGATAAAATATTTAAAAGTTGTAGTTACAAAAGCGGATGCTGTGAGTATATTATACAGTATATTACTAGCTTTGAAAATAAAACTCACAAAATATATATAGCCTATATAATTATATTTTTGTCTGTTAATGGTAGTCATTGATCAATTTAGCCTTTTTGGTATAATTTTATCATCTTTGACTAAGTACCTTAAGTATAATTCATCCAATTTACTTACAAGACATGAAAATTAGTAAATAAAAAAATTGAAAATACTAAATACGATTGATTTAGATTTGATAAAATCTTATATGACATTTTATATGCTACTAAATATTTTATAAAATGCATATATAAATAGATAGATTTGATGATTCCGACCCCACCTGATCTGTCACTCCCAATTGTTTTTGCTAATAATTTAAATCAATATCTATGTAGTTGCATGAAATATTTCGATTCCTACGTATTGTCCTATGAATTATTATTATTAATACCCAATCTTTGTATTTAAAATGAGGACAAAGTATTCCCTACACTAATGTCTTTTCGTTAAGGTCCAAAACGCATAACAAGATATTGAAAAATTTCGATCGAGGTTAATCAATCATCTTCGATTAATTAGGCATCGATCACCATCTTCAACTCCCTAGCTAATCCTTTATAGGCTATATTGTGTTGAAAGAATTGTTAATGTTACGATTAGTTTATATATTGCATCTTGATAGAGTATATAAATTATTCCTGGGCCTCAACCATCAGCTTAAGCTTTTGGTTGAATTGGTCCTCTAATATGGTATCAGCACCAACGTGACACAATGGTCACGAGTTTGAATCTCATCCACCCCTCCTTTTTAAGTGGAGTTATTAAGCGCTGGGTATGAGGGGGCCCATGCTGCATCCACACTTCAAGTCCAACGGGTTCTCGTGTGAGGGGGCGTGATATTTTATATAAATTATTTTTGGGCCTCAACCATCAGCTTAAGCTTGTAGACTGTGCTATTTTAGATGAAGAGAAGAATTGATCATCTGTTGAGCATGGAGCAATTAGCAATCAAAGAACAATAGTCAATACCCTAGGCATTGTGGATTATAGTAACTTAAAAGTTGAAACTCATTCATTCTGACTTGAAAGCATGTCCATTTTTTTTTTTAATGTGACCTGACACTTATGTGGTGTGACTTGATAAAACACTACTAGGAAAGAGGTTATTTACAATGGGAAATTCCGTCGTAAATGATTTTTTATGTCATAGAAAAGGGGCGTCGTGAATGTAAACTCGTCGTAAAAAAGGTCGTTGTTGTGAATGTAATTTTTCCATCGTGATCCCATCGTAAATGTTTTTTTATTGTTATTAACTTTATAGAGTTACTAGAAATCAAGTCATTTACGACAATCTATTTGTCTATTTATGACAGGATTTAAGCCCGTCATTCATGTATATCATCGTAAATGAAGAAATTTTTTATAGTGAGAAATGTGACTTGAAATTGAATGATGGTGACTTGATAAATTTATCTAAATTAATATCGAAGATTTTTTAAACGCTCTCGAAAAGAACTCAAGAACTCATTGCATGCTTTCGAACAACAACCGTAGGAGTTCTAGTTTTTGTGATTTTTAGTCTAATCTTTATTTTCAAAAGTCGTAAATAATTTGACTTTGACATTATATATTCATTTCACTCAATTTTAACCCTCTTTGATTTACGTGCAAGGAAAAATAATTCATCATAAATCTTATTTATTTCAAAATTAGGGTAATATTATACATAGAGTTTCAACTAGTGTACTTTAAAATGCAAAGTATTGAAAAGTCCTTAAAACTAAAAAAATGTACTCTTATATATGGAGTATATGACTATATATATGAGCACTATAAGTAAATGAAAATATTCCTTCCATATCAATCGTAGATCATGTACTACGTATATATTCAAAAAATCTAGTGACAAGTTAAAAACGTGAATGAATACTAATATACCACTATCACTATAGAGTCGGTGATCAAGTAGCTAGCAAACAAAATAAAATCAAAAATGTCATGTAACATATCCATGTTAGCTTTCTATTTTTGTGGTTAAACATCTTTCATTCCCTCTTTCACGTATATACCAACTTTAATACTCCACCTAGCTTCCGCCTTGGCTTTTTAGTCTTTTCCATCTTCTTACTTTATCACAAGGACCACACTAAGCCAATTAAAGGACTTCACTCATCTTTTCCCTCTATCAAAATAAACATCTTCTCCCTCTACCCATGTTGGCTACTTATATGATTACATAGTGTCAGAAGGCTTAATGTAGCAAGTAAATAAAATTGATAAGAAAGACAATTTAGTGAATAAAGCAAGCATTCTTACCAAGTTTTTTAAACATAAACCAATAAGTGTATTTCATAATATGAAGCATTATTCATTTACTCTATCTACTAAGCATTATTCATTTATTCATAATCAATACGTACATGAGATGATGAGAATGGAGGATGGCATCGGATTGGCTAAGTGATAGCACTTACCTCCCACACCCCAATATCGAGGGTTCGATTCTCATCTCTCACTCGATCTCTCCCTTTACAAGTAAAAGACAAGTATGTGCCCAACAACATTTTGATAAAGTATGTCAAGCAAGTACTATTCTCCTGTCAATTTGTCAAACCAATAACCTAACGAGTGATGATCATTTTAATTGTTAATGTAAGAATCACTATTTTTCATCAATAAAAAATTATGCAATAAATATACTTGCCAAGTTAAAATTATGATTTTATGGTATTAAAAAAGTTGAAATTAAAAAAGTACAATCAAAAAAATGAAATTACCTAGCTAATGATTTAAGATTGGTGAGTATGTGACACAAGTCTCAATCCTCCATCAACAACTTATGTTTCAAATTGTTTGATTTTAGTTGTTTGACATTACTCATAAATTGTTATTATACATTATAGCAAGATTATTATTATTATTATTACTATTATATATTATTACTACTACTACTATTATTATTATTATTATAACACCAAAAACCTACAAAGTTAGGTGATTACAAGAAATTATTATTGTAATTTTTCCAGTTTAATGATTAGAGGCGAGGTGTCAGTTTGGGTTGGAACCCGTTGGGTTAACTGAACTGTCCTTGATCGGAACTGAAATAAATTAAACGGAAAGTGACCTGTAACCTGAAAATAACTAGAATTGAAAGTGACCTAAATTGTTTTTGTACGGTAAATCAATGAATTAAACTGAATTAAACCTGAACTAAAAAAGACTCAAATTGAAATTGACCTGTACAAAATCTGAAAAAAAGTTGTATCAAATTGAATTGAACTGAATATGAAGTAATTTGTTTAAATAATTGACCTGACCTAACCCGAGTTGAATTGAGAGTAAACTATTATTATATATCAATTTATCATTTGTCTTTCACCATCTCTAAATTAGTTTACTCGAATAGTTGATAAAGTTATTATCTATCATAGATTGACAAATAAAAATAGAACTTGCATAATAACACAAGGAATTAAGATGTATATAATATTGCTAATATACTTTTAATAAACATAATTATATATTTAAACAAGCAAAATTTCCAACTAATATTAGACACATTTCTTTACAAACGCTAGGAGATCATAGGTGATAACCCGAAAAAGACCGTGACCTCTCATTAAGTTGGCTTTTCTTGACCCGTTTTTATTTGAATTGAAGTGGTTCTGATCAAAATGGCACGAGCTTGGATTGAACTGTTCCCGAATTAGAAACAAACAGTTTTAGCCAGTTTCCAAAATAACCTGAACCGAATTGGACTGAACTAATGGGTCAAAACAACCGACACTAACTTGAATTAAAACGTCTCAAACCCGATTGGATCAATCTAAACCTGCACCGCCAACCCGAATTGACACCCCTATTTAGAGCCAATACCGGTAATTTTGCTATTTTTTTGGAAGAAAGTAATGTTAAATACCCACATGAATCATATTATATATAGCAGTTTTTCTCACATATCAATCCTAGTAAGTAATAACGCTATCGATTCTTGACTTATTCGATAATAAGATGACGTAGATATAGTAAAAGTCACTCATGTCATACATATAATAAGATGACTCGTAAGCTAAAATGGGGTATAGATGTTGCAATTGTCTCTCTGTCATTTCAGGTTATAATTAATGAGAGTTGGTGATTATTGTACTTGCAATACCGATAATCTAAAGACAAACAAAATGCTAATGATGTTAATTAGGATATTGTATGCATTGTACCGAGTAGAACAAGTCTTAAAATACGCAATATATATAGATTGTATATCGTACGCACTTTGTAACATTTAATTAGTATCAAGAATATTTACGTGGGTATTATTTCTATTACGAAGTTAATGATTAATTTGCTTGTATATGTATTTTCAAAGTGTATTGATCCGCTTCGTATTAACTTAGTAAATTGTGGAGGATAAGTGATATTTAAGTGATCTAGGAAAGACAGAAGTGATGAGTTATTGTCATACTTAAAAAAGTAGTGTTTGTTATTTAGTGAGAGATATCATTATTTTTTATTTTCACTACGCCATAAATGACTTTTAATAGAGGTTAAAAGTGACTTTAATGGATGTTCTATAACAGCTATTGTTTTCACAGCTGTTAAAAGTTGAACAACCTTTGATAGCGGTTGAGTAGGAGCTATTAAAAGTTCCCCTTTCAAAAGCAGTCATAAATGAACTGCTATGAAAAGCTCATGTTAAAATGTAAAAAAAAAATTGTAAAAATTTGGTGATTTACTAAAAAATTAGAATAATTCAGTAATATAGTTTTAAAAATAGATTCATTTCTCATGAAAAAAAATCAATCTTTCTATATAAATTTATTGTTAAAAGATATACAAATCAATGAATCAAAATTATGCTTTGTTACATGAAGGTATCTTCATACATGTATGAAATCTATATAGTTGTTGTAATGCACCCTATTAATCCTTGCTTCTTCAATCTACAAAAACGAAAAACAAAAAACTTTGTGTTAGTAAACAATTAATGATCCAAACACTTGCATGTCAAAAAAAAAAAGATCCAAACACTTGAACATCATAGTAACAATAATAAGAAACAATAAAACACTAAAAAATAGTAAACAAAACTAAAAATCAATCTAACTACAAGGATATACCTTGAGCACGCAAAAACTAGAACATCAGAAACCACCACAAACAAATCTCATCCATTAAATTAACAAAAAATTATATCTTAAAAAACAAATAGCATCGAATTAAAACCCTTAAACTACACAAGGCATCACTAAATCAAGATATTTTTGAGAAAATTGAATAGATCTCAAGTTCGATACCCCTAACAACAAAAAACCTAACAAAATTACAGATCCAAAAATAAATTGGGAGAAGAAATATAAACCTGCATCATCATATTGAAGGATGAGAGCATGAAGAGAAAATAGAAATTTTGATGCACCACCACCATAACTGGACGCTACACAAATTCAACTGCTATAATTACTCAGGATATTCGTTAAGAGTTTTTGACCTTTAGTCTGATCTGATGTAAACTATGGATGTTTAAAGGAAATAGAGAAGTTGTTTTTTTTTAGAAAGAGAAATGAGATCTAGAGAATTCGCATAAAAAATTATACAGAGGAATTGAGAAAGTTCACTGCAGATTAGGCCATAAATACCAGATTTTTACTACTCCGTATTTTGTTAGTTCTTTTAATAGCGGTCGTTTTGGAACAGCTATTAAAAGCTTCATTTTTTTAGTTTTCATAGCTGTTGAATAGTAACCGCTGTTAAAAGCTTAATTTTTTGACATTTAATAGCGGTTTATTTGGAACCGCTATTAAAAGTTTGAAATCGTACTTTTGATAGCGGTTTTTTGAAAAAAGAGCTATTAAAAAGGAGCTGTTAAAAGCTATTTTTGGTCTAATGTTATCTTATCAATCCGTCTTACATTATTGTGTAAGGAATCCTCCAATCTCCATGTATAAGGGGAATAGATTCATTTCCGACCACCCATTCAACACTAATGTATAAGTGTGAAATGCTAGATCACCATCATCTTAATTAATAATTACACCTTGTCATCACAAGTTAACTACTGTCACAAACTACAATATACAAGACGTATTGCTTTTTGCCTTGTTAGATATAAGATCATGCCAAAAAGACAAAGAAAAGCAATTTAATAATCAAACTACGAGTAGCAATGCAGCATAAAATACATGTGCTTGATCTATTGATCATATATAATGTTACATAACATACTATAAAAAGAAATAAAATAACCTACATAACTACATTAATAATAAGATTTTATGATGAACAAACACAAATAGAAAGTTTCTAACTTGATGAAATTGAAATCTAGTTTATTACATAATATAAACATTTATAGAAGCTAGAGAACCTCTCTATTGGTGAAACTTTGTAATGATAGCAGCTTTCATAGTAACTTCAGTGTTTAACTCTTGAGGAACTTTAACAATCACAACATCTTGAAGCATCATATCTTCCACTGTGGAAACACTAGCATGATGAACTTGTAGTTTGAGTTGCTTAAGCACATCCATTAACTTTGCGGATGGATGGTTAACATTTTCGCATTGAACCCTAATCATCGCTTCATTTCCCATTACCCTAACTTCAACTTCAACTGGAATTCTACTATTAACATCATTATTACTATTACTATTACTATTACTATTATTAGCGTTGCTAATCCCACTTGGAGTGCTACCGCTAATTAAAGGAGTGACTGAAATGTCATTTGACACACTAAACATATCATTCGAATTTTTATTGGTAGACGACACTTTTATTTGTGATTCTAGGCTATTGATTTTATCTTTCAACTCATTTATGTAGGCAACAGCATCACCTAACAAGGATGCTTTATCCATCCTAGTTACGGTAGGAACAACAGATCGGAGGGCATAAAATCGACTATTCATTTTTTCCCTTCGTTGCCGCTCTGCTTCCACGTGGTTAACTGCCGTGACCTGGCTTTCACGTACAGTGCTGGGCCTCCTACCTCTCTTCTTCACCACCCTTTGCCTACTACTTGGCCCATCTGAATCATAATCGTCAGATGGGTCCACAAAGCTAGGTTGGGCATGGTTGGTCGTGACATCATGACCAACCATGCCCGGTTGAAAAATGGAGATACTCCCACCAATGCCGGAATCAGTAGGCTTTACAAGGCCCAGATCAAGGTTATTAAAAGGCCCAAACAACGAATGTGCTTGCTGAACCAAGGCCCAATTCTCCTCAACAACGTCGACGGAGCACAATTCAAGAACCCCATTTGGAATAGGTAAACAAACAAGGGTGTTAAGCCCATGGGATTGGGCTTCCTTGGCCCGTTCACAGTTGTACAAACGAAGAGAGTGGGCCCCACTCAACCAAACTAATGAGCCAGTAGTGAAGGCCTTAGCCAGAGCACTACCACATGCAGCAGTAGAAGCTCTGTGCTTGAGTGGATAAGTTCGAGAAGGTGACGTCATATAGAACCACTCAGCATCAGTAGAAGTGACGTCATCTAAAGATGAACCTCCTTCATTACCAAAGTGATCAGGTTGATCTTGAGAAAACAAAAAAGTGGGCCGTTTGTTGGGCTTAGTAGATGGGCTTTGAAGGCCCTGAAAGTAGCCCTCCCCCCAAACCAAGGAAAATGAGGAACAAGTGTCGTGAATAGAAGAAGTAGAAGTTCGCCAAAAGATGGCATGATTCCACCAGTGTTGCTGATTATGGAGTAACAACTCAAGCTTTTGATGAAGTGTGGGTGAATTGGGTGGTGATATCAATGATGATGAAGAAGATGATGAAAATACCATATTATCATCCATTATTTTTGTGTTATTGTGATAATATACTTTTATTTTTTTTATTTTTTTTTTGTTTTTTGGGGAGTTGTGTGGTAGAATATTAAACGGATGATTATAATTTTGAAGGAATAAGGCTTTGTAGCTGAGTCCTTTTAAAAACACTGAAATATTAAAAATAAAAAAAATAAAAAAAAAGGTAGTGGGCTCAGGTGGTGGGCCTATAAGTTTATAGCATTATTAGATGCAAATGAAGTAAAGGACATTATTGGATGGAAGCAAGTATTTAATATTTATTACTGCTGCCACGTATTAGAGGGATTACATTATTTTCGCGGGTTTAGATGAGAAATTATGGCTCTGTTTGTTAATTGGCTAGTAGCTTTCTGGCTGGTTTGACTGACTGGTTATAGTAGCTTATTTGATTGGCTGGTAACTGTTAGTTATTTTGTTTGGTAACTAACAGTTGACTTTTGGCCGTTAATATATGAAATTACCTTTAAAGACATGCTTATTTAATTAATTAATGAAATTATTTTAATTTTTAAGCGACAAAATTATAATTTTCTTATTTACTAGCCAAAAGAAAAAGCTCCTCTTATTAGCTTTTGGCTTAAACGCTAACTTTTCAGCCAGTGTAAAAAGTCAAAAAACAAACAAACAAGTATTTTGGTTGTTTAACTAAGTCAAACAAGCCAAAAGTCAAAAGTAGAGGTGATCATGGGTCGAGCCGGGTTCGGGTCGGTCTTGTCGCATTAAAGAAGGCTCGTTGGTCGGGTTCGGGCCTACATCTTATTGTCCAGAACTCGGAATTTTAGAGCGGGCTTTTCCGGGCCGGGCCAAAAAAATCAACTAAACTTCTTAAATTTAAGTTGCCAAAGCCAGCGGGAAAGTTGCAAAAATCGGGCCAAGCCTAGCCCGAACTCGGGCCGTAAATACGTTGCCCAAGGAGGTTGGGTCGAGCTAAGGTTGATTACCTCTAGTCAAAACCAGTCCACAAGCCCAAGAAGGTTCCATCCTAAAACCAATACGCAATAAGAGTAATAACTCCTAGGCCTATAAACTAGTTTAACATCTCCTCTCTCTCCCATATGGGACAACTCACTAATGTAAATCACATGAGATTCAACATGAATTAAGATTTATTAAACTTGGTTGTAAATTAAACTTTAAATGGATTAATCTATTAGAGACGATAGGATGTGTCCATATAGTAGGCGGTTATTTAAGCACGGATAAGTAGGGATAAAAACCATATCCTTCACAGCTTCATGGAACTATGCATGTAGAATGGGTGAGAAGTCTATATATAATTCGGCACCTCATCTTGCCCGCGAATTTATTAACTTATTACTTTTGAAGGTCTAATATGAAGTTATTTTATTAAACAAGATCTCACTGTTGACCCTCTTACAACGCTCACTATTGACCTAAATGATCATCCATTGTTATCTAATTTGCTATCGACCCTCGGCCTCCTAAAATGATATGTTACCTAATCTACTATTATTGAATTACATCCAATGGCGGAGGCAGGATTCCGAAGAGGGTGGGTCACCATCAACTATCGATAGTTCGTAATAGTATCGAAAAATTTTAACTACGACCAATTGGTAATAAAATCTTCATATAACAGCCAAATATGTGATATAAGTATCATATTACGTATTTAGGTGCTTTTTTGGATAAGGAAAAAACACATATAATTACTCATATTTGACTCATTATGTAAAACAGAAAATTACTTCTCACAAAAAGTTAATTTCATAAATTTGTTTAAGCAATGATGTATACTAATAAAACATTTGTTAATGAAGATAATATAAATATAGAGATATTGTATAATATAAAGTGCAATAGATTAATTAAGGTGTACATCAGCGGAAGATTAAAGTGGTAATGTTTAGAAACAGGAATGGCACAAAATCGATCATTTTTTCTTAAAAAATACACAACAATACACACAATTTAAAACAATGATCAAATAAATTCATACTTCGTAACTCATAAATATAATTCTATAAGAGTAGGAGGGTCACGTAGAAAACTAGGAATGAAAGATTGAAGAGTTCATGTAAAATTTTTGTTTTATTTGAAACTAGTTTTTTTTTTGTTTTATTTTTTTTTTACTAGGAATATGAAGAAAAATTATTCATAAATTCCATATATACCACTTTTTTTCATTATCCAATTAAATGTTATCCTCAAAGTTGTGCCCCACTAGCCCACTCTCCATTAGCCCATCTATCTAATTCTTAATTACTAAAATAAGCCAACTTTATAACTATTTATCTTCTTCTTTAACTCATCTTTATTCAACAACTACCCTACCCATCTTCATCATCCTCCCCATTGATCTTCTTCTTCTTTCTATGCAAATATACAACTAAAAAATTATCCAATTTCCCCTTATTCCCCATCTTTTCTGAACTTCATTTTTGTCTTGGGCTTTGGTGGGTCATGTGCACCACCGTGCCCTTAACTAGCTCCGCCAATGATTACATCCAACCCTAGCCCGACTAATAAACAAGTATAGTTTACATAATATATTAAAGCATGCACCCAAAAAAAAATAATAAATTAAAGCAGCTAAAATATTATGACCTCCTAATATACCGATCCTAGGAATTAAACATTCCCTAAATCCTTGTTGTTGGGGAGCTATGACCTTATCATAGCTCGTGACCTTAATAGTTGTCTCATGTGACCACAAAGCTCCTTGATAACAGACCTGGCTGACCTGCCAGCAGGTCGACCTTACTGGCCCCCTTTGGAAACAAGGCTGAACTGGAGCAGACCGCATCAGGTCCTTGTAAAGGGACTTCCACCTAACTATTATATAAAGCTAGTCATGACATGAGAGAGGTCCGCTATTCACACATACTCAAACCTTTCTTGCACAAACACATACTTTCTCTCTCTAGACTGACTTGAGTGTCAGAGGGGCGTTCCTCGGAAAGTTGTTGTGCAGGGAACACCTTGGCTAGCAAGTCCATACAAAGCAGCTTTACCCAAACTGGTGGTCAACCCTATTAGCATAGTTTCATCCCGAAACACTTGTAATATACAAGTATTTCAATATAGATTATGTACATTTTCTTCATATTTATACGCTAATTAACAATATAATAATACAACTTTTAGAAAAACAATCATACAAACGAATTTCTTTGTCAACGCTATTGAGAAAGTTAAGAGCAATGCGTGCGCGAGGTACAGTTTCACGTGAAGGATAGAGACTCCACCTTTCGCATGATCAAATGTTTGAATTACAAATGTTAAATGTACTCGTAAATTGTTAGGAAAAATTAAAGTGATCTTTGGTTGTATAAGAGAAACAACAAGAACCAAATCATGAAATAAATTCTATAATGTTTATAAGTAGTGGTCCATGGTCTCATGGATATCAATAAAGTATTCCCATTCAACTCAACTTTTTTTTGAGGTCGTTAAATACCGTCTAAAATCTATATGTACCGCCTGATTGTAATATGAAATACACTGTTTTTTGCCAATAATAGCCTTACTCCATTACTTCCCTCAACTTCCCACTCCACCACTACCACCAAGTCACTGCCGCCACCATGCCCTACACCACCACTGCCACCACAACCTACTCCACCGTCACTTCCCATTCTACTACTACCAGCACACCCTAAGCCACGAGAATAATATTATAATTGACATTAACAATTAATCATAAAAAAAAAAAAAAATCTACAACCACCCCATTGCTTCCACCACAGCCAAACTCAATGACCATCACACTGTCCATCACACACCTCACCAAATAATTAACATGTAATCAAGCATTATCATCAATAATTGGCATAAATTAACAATTCATTAGCATAGCATCACAAATAATTATCAAAAAAAACAAAAAAAAAATTGTGTCTTAATTTTCCGCTAGTACCACCAGAATGGCGGGTTGAAAATACACCAATGCCAAGGTTATGGCGGAATATTAACCCATCATTGCCTCGGTATTGGCCTCTTTTCAACCTGCTTTTCCCTTAGTGGTGGCGGAAAAACAACAAGCCACTTAAATTTACCAGAATATATAAAAAATCAACGTATTAAGGATGGCGTCAACCATCAGCTTAAGCTTTTGGTTGAGTTGGTCCTCTAATATGGTATCAGCGTCAACGTGACACAAAGGTCACGGGTTCGAATCTCATCCACCCCTCCCTTCTAACTGGAATTATTAAGCGCAGGGCATGAGGGGGCCCATGCTGAATCCACACTTCAAGCCAAACGGGTTCTCGTGTGAGGGGGCGTGATAGAGTATATAAACTATTCCTGGGCCTCAACCATGAGCTTAAGCTTTTGGTTGAGATGGTCCTCTAATAAAATTTACCAGAATATATAAAAAATCAACGTATTAAGAAGTGATCTATAGTGGAGTTAGGTAGTGGGTTTTGTTGGAGGCGGCTATATGGATGAGCGTCTGGAATTAAGTGTTGGTGTGTTTACCAAGGTCGTTTTTTGAACAGGTGGTGGTGGCGCTATTCAGGTGTGAGGGATGATGTGGTGATGATGTTGCTTGAGTACAGTGTAACCATGCGAGGGGTGAACGATGGTGCTGGCAGTCCTGTGTGGGTTTCCGTCGAGTAGGTCATGGCGGCTTTCTACTTGTACGTGGTGGTGGTGATTAGGGATGGCAATGGGTCGAATCTAGCAGGATCCAGATGGACCCTTATCCAGATCTGTTTGTATGATATGGATTCATATCCGCCCCGAACCCGTTGGGCATAGAAAGGAAGGATACATATCCAAATCCGTTGGATCCTACGAATTTGGGTCTAAAACAAGTCTAAAATAGGTCCTACTACTTTTAATAAAAAAATTCCAAAATTTTGCCAAATTAACTTTCATAGTTACTTCTACGAGTACCTTCAAGTCTTATACTTAATATCTCAAGTTAAATTCAACAAATACAACTAATCCAAGTATATGAAATTAATATTCTAACATAATCACTTGTTTCTTTCAAGTTTTAAATAATAATTTAAAGAGGTATAATAGAGCAAACGAAAAAATAATAATAATTTAAGTTTTAGATAAAGAGGTTGAGGTAAGGCCGTCTTATATACTCCGTAATATTTATTTCATTTATATTCTTATAATAATATTAATATTTTTTATTAAAAAAAAAAAGAGTAAATGAATCTGGGTATAACTAGACCCATATCCAAATCCTTTTTTTGTAGAAAGGATTCATATCCGACCCAGATTCGTTGGGTCCAAAATTTAAGACCCGTGTATATCCGTGAAAACAAATCTGGGTCTACGAATCTGGGGAAGGTCCAAGATCCATTGGCATCCCTAGTGGTGATGCGAGGAGTGATGGTGGAAGTGGTGGTGTGAGAGATGGGGGTGGGTGGAAGTGGTGGTGGAAGTGGTAGTTGAGAAGGATTATAGAAAAAGAAAACATGGGGATTGGGGAAATTAGTAGATGAGGTTAAAGAAGGGAGTAAGGGTTATGGAATTAATTATATATTTTAGGCGGTTCTTGCGAATTTCAGGCGGCATATAATAGTCCAGTTTTCTTTTAATGAAACTATAATAATGTAATTTTTATACGGGGTATATATATATATACAAAATTGTAAAAATTGACATTTACAATTATAATTACATTGTGAATATTATTTAAGTAAGTAAAATAAATTGATTAATAAAAATGCATTTGCAATTACAAAAGATATCTAAATTTAAGATATAAATAACAAATATATAGAGGTATGGTCGTTGAGAAGATTTGTTATACCCCTAACACACACACACAAAAAGCTGATTACTGTATTCATACAATTTAGGTTACTAAATTAATGGTAAAATAGTGATTAAAATAGTAATTTTGCTATGTTCACCATAAGATACCCTATGGTATTGAAAGTATTGGATGTTTACTAAGATAGAAGATTAGAATTAGCCACAAATATTGCTATATGGTTATTTAATATCTATAATTAGGATAGTTTTCCTTATGCCTATATAAATGACTTAAATCCTACTTATGTTATCAAACACGTCATTTAATATTAATAATATTTATCTTTCTCAATAGTTTCAACAGAAAGGCTTAGAGAGACAATTAAAGGAAAATTAATTAAACCCTATATATGTTTAGAAAGCATAAGGTATCTAGATAGAAAAGCAAGAGAGGGTAGTTTTGGCATACATGGTGATGAGAATTTGAACAACATTTTAATTTAAGGATTACAATTGGTTTTTGTTTAGATTAGTTTTGAGTAATATCTTTTGGATCCATTCTTAGCCGGCTAAATCTGGACATATACCTAGCTTATTATTGAGGGATAGAAGACTTCCATGTATGAATTTTAGAGTCAGCAATTGCAGAATTACCTTTAATTTTATTTGGAAGAATTGACTCCTTAAATCCTTAATTGAACGTTTTCTTAGGCTCCGTTTGGTAGAGCGTAAAACATTTTCTATGAAAAGTGTTTTTCTCCCTTTCCCAATTTTACATTGTTTGGTACACAAAGGAATGTAAAATCATTTTCCATGGAAGTAAATTTTTCCTTACAATGATGGAAAACCATTAAAATGAAAGGAAAACAATTTTCCTCCCATCCCCTTATACAATCTTTCCTCACTACCTCCTTCCACCCCCTTCATTTTCCCTATTTTCATCCTCTTTTTATATGCAACCAAACAATAGAAAGTTATTTCCATAAAAATTATTTTCTATCGAAAACTATTTTCAATGAAAATTATTTTACATTGAAAATGTTTTACGCCCCACTAAACGGACCCTAGTACTCACAAGTCACAAGTCACAAGTCACAAACTACGTACACTTAGCAAGCTAAGCTCTTAAGCTTCTATAATGAAAACACCTACTCGTACGGTCCTACATAATAGAACCATCCACCACATTGTTAATTTATGAAGTATTTTATGACTTGGCTAGCTACATACAAGCAACTACCTTTAATTTCCTGGGTATATAGCAAGAAGAAGCCCAAGTACAACCGATTTGTCCTCTGTGATGGCTGCATCAAGGCATTGTCTACGCTGCCCACATGCATTATTAGAGGATCATCTCAACCAAAAGTTTAAGATAATGGTTGAGGTCCAGGAATATTTTATATACTCTATCACGCCCCCTCAGCCTATTGGGCTTGAAGTGTAGATGCAGCATGGGCCCCCTCATATCCTACACTTAATAATTCCACTTAGAAGGGAGGATGGATGAGATTCGATCATGTGACCTTTGTGTCAGGTTGGTGCTGATAGCCTGATACCATATTAGAGAACCAACTCAACCAAAAGCTAATGGTTGAGGCCAAGGAATATTTTATATACTCTATCATGCATGCCAATCGGTAACACATATATAGCTAATTAGCCATTACTCTACGTCTTTTCTTATAACAACCCCTAGACCCCCCGCCCCCTTCATTCTTGTCACATAAGGTTAATTGGCCCACCCCTCGGACGGTGCTTGTACGGTGTATGTGCCATCCATGTATCATTTCTTCCATCCTCCACCGACCCACGACGTACTACTCAGTACTCACCTCCGTTTGCTTCCTTGTATAAGTGTACGTACGCAAATAGTAAAATAAGAAGATATTAGGTAGGAAGATATCCAAAATTAAGGTAATTAAAATCGTAAAAGGTTATCTTATAAGTTACTAGCTAGACAAGCAACTACAAGTTTAAATATAAATGGAAACAAGTAAATCGGGACATTGATAATTTGATATATGGAGTAAGAAGTATGTAACAAGTAAATTCTTCACTACATTTAATTTACTTTCCTTTTGGTTTCTTCAATATTTGTTTCATTTCCTAAAATGATAATTTTCACTTTTTTTTTCCTGCTATCATTAGGGGAATATGTTGATAAGAATTTTGTTTTTATAATATGCTATCCTATTTCGATCTTAAAGGTGCGAAAAACAAGAATGGTGTGAAAAGTGTATGTGATTTATTTTTGCGCATGTGACATTTAGGAATGGGGCAAGTGATTGATAAAAAGAAGATAAAAACAGGTGGTAAGGCCGTAAGGAAAAAAAACTGTTGGATCTCATATATAAACCTACTTTATTAAAGATCAGTTTATTATGAGTGAAAAAATATTTAAAACTCAACTTTTACAAGATTTTTATTTTATTGATGTGATAAGAGATTAGGTTTGCTCTATCGCTATGCTATCAACTAGATTGTGTGCAAATATGAAATATCAACCTAAGCTAGCAAAGATATACACCATATAAAAAAGTAACAACAATGCAATAATCAAAAACCAAGTTCATTCCACCCAACCAAATGCTAATTTTGTAAAATTGTACTCGTACGATAAACAAAGGTAATTGAAGGCAAGATTTACGTGTTTTATTACGTACGTAGTCATAGTAGATGGCATACTCCGTAATTGAGACGAGATAAATAATTAAATTAGTGACGATGAATATAAAATGCAACTGCAACCTTAATTAGAGTGACGTCAGAGGAATATAAAAATACATTATGTTTATGACGTCATTGAGCTTTATTGGGTTAAAGTTTCGTTGCCAGGTCACTTGAGCAACGTACAAATTCATGACACTTTTGATTTCAAATGACTTGCTTCGTTGCACCCAGTAGAGCAAAACAAAAATCCTTTCATTCACGTCATTTTCAAATCATTTAATACGAGTATCATCAAATTTACTATGTACAGAGTTTTTTTTATTTTTTTTTTAATAATCTCATAATTGTGCATTGAGAGGTAATAATACTTAAATTTGGTAAAATGAAGGTATTTATTTACAATGTGAGGCTATCGCACACCTATCAAAAATAAACCAAACAACACTTATTAATGTAGCTAGGGAAGTAAGAATCGAATCCTCAGGGAAGCAATTGAACCCTATTAGTTTTAAAAAGCTTAAGCCGTACAAAGGGCCTTGGTTGAGAAATGTTGACTAACTAACTGACTACTAATTAACTACGGGAATTGACGAAGATTAGAACTATAAATTAAGCCTAGGGTCATTCGGGTCACCAAGAACAACTAATGGATTCACTAACAAAGATCGTTCAATCTCACAATTATCATCAAATTAGGGCTCACTAATTCTCTCGAATTTAGACTCCCTCGAAACTCATCTAGCAGCTCTCGCTCATGCCTAGACTAATTCCGCCTATTATTCAGTGGTCTTATTGTGGTATTTTTACCTCTCGGCATCAAATTCAACAATTACCAAAATTACAACTAAATCTGCGCACAATTCAATTGTAAACGAAAAACCCAATAAAAGGAATTTGACTACTAATTGCGGAATTGAAATAATCTAATTTAATTAGTCCATTAATTAGTCAAGGTTTCCCTAACCCTAGAAATTTGACTACTCACTCATGAATATGAAAAACAAAGCAAACATAATTATAGAATTCATAATTAAATTCATGAAGTAATTGACAATTAAACTAATTAACATCAACAATTAACTAAATTAATTAAACTAATGAAACTAAAAAGCATAAATTAAACTAAGTAAAAAGAATAAAGCAAAAGAATTACCAAATTGAAGAACTTGAATTGAATTGAAAATTATTGTTGAGAACAAAACCCTAATTCCCAAATTAATTTTTGAGAGAGAAAAAGTGCCTAAAACAAAACCTAAGGGTCTAATTCTAAATTATGAAAAGCATAAGGTTGTTTTGCCTAGAAAGTCGTGCCTTTAGTACCCAAAATTTGGCTTACAAAGTCAAAGTACGAAGAAAATAAAAGAAAAAGAAAAATCCCGGAAAACAGCTGATTCGGGTGCATAGGAGATTTGTGCGCCCGCATCAACCTCCCAGAACGTCCCTTCAGGTGATTTTCTCTTTAAATGCGGGCACATGGAGTCCTCAGAAGCTTATTTTTTTCTTTTCTTCTTATTTCTTCATAACTTCTTCAAGACTTGTTTCCATAACTTTTTGGCACGCACTCCCGTGCATATATCATTCTTGTTCCGTCCAAGCTTCTCAGCTTCATTCCGCACCTCGGTTTTCGTGCTCCTGAAATTACAAAACACACCAAAACCGAGCATAACAACCGCAAACGATAAAATCAAACTAAAAAGCTCTAAAATTGCCGGAATTCAATCAAACTTGGCGAAACACTTCAAATTAGCTAAAGAACATCAAATGAGCTAAAACTAAGCCAGCATCACAACTATTAGGCACAAAAATCGGCTCGAAACAAGAGGAAAAACACAATAAAAACCGCACATATCACAATGAAAACAAGAGATGGATAGGGTGAGATTGCATTAAAAAAGGGAGTAATGGTATGATTTCGTAAGAAAAAGGAATGTAATTACCCTAGCTTATTGTGAGGGTCATAGGTGGGTGGATGCACATTGCTAGATGTCTAGCTGAGGTTGACTTGACCCCAATTGGGGGATTATGGAAAGAAATATTATTTTAATGGGTTTTTTTTATTTGATAGTTAGTAAACGAGCGTTTAACTTAAAATTCCTAGAAAATTTTATTTCCTAAAAAATGTAAGAATTCACTAACCAAGCCTTCGTGGTAAGTTGTAATTCCCGTGGGAATCAGAAATTTCCTATACAAAACCAAACAACTTTGGATATTTCCTACAAAAATTAATTTCATAGGCTTTAGATATTCTAGGAAGTTATACTTTATGTGAACAACCAAACGAGTACTTAGTATGTTTGGTTAAGATTTAGGGAAATTTGAAGGACCTAGGGGGTAAAAAATTTCCAACATTATGTGGAAATTCAATTGAAATTTGTAATTTCTACAATTTGATCTTTATTGATCAACGAAACAACAAAAACAACTAAAATGTATTTTAGCATAAGTCCAAATTCTTGCTAACAGGCTTAACATTATCAGGTGACACATTCATGGATTGAAGGGCTTAATTGCTTAAACCAACTGCAATGAGTTAGTCCACACCTTGACATGGGAAGTTCTATAACGAACATCAGTGATCGGGGTCCATGAAGCATGGCAAGAGCTACGACTTGTTGGGGCTACTGGGCCAGTGGCCATAAGTCTATGTAGTGATGTGGGGCCTTTGATTAGGTAAATGTACATTGATTAGATTAATTTCAAACTCAAATTATCAAATATGCTTGGTGTGAATTCATTCCAATTAGGTAGCTCACTAGCTCTTATGTGATGTGTTCCAAAATCCCAATAACAAATACTAGTAGCATATTAGGATAGGCGATAGCCCATAAAAGCCCAAGATAAAAACTGCCATCAAGGCAACTCTGTAAAGAGGCAAACGAGATGGATCATATAGTAACCTGTATCTTCTCAAAGCCCAAAACTAGCCACTGTGATTGCGGCACTTAATTATTCTACACAAAAACTGCATTGAAAATTATAATTCAAAGGATATAGTAGTGAAATTTGATAGTGAGGAATTAGTTGTGATGAAATTGATACTAATTCAAAGGAATTAGTTTAGTACATGCAACTATTTATTTACTTGAAGTAAAGTGAGGAGGATAGACTTAACAAAACAATTCTTTCGTCAAATATTACTTGTGTTATTAAGATCAGGCTCATACATTGATACATATGATGAAATCAAACACTATTACAAACTAAGATTTTAACCTAAAAGACTTTGTTAGTTCTTCCTCCTCTGGCTACTCAAACATACTCACATACACAATTACATCAAACTAGAAAATTCACCACAAACAAAAGAATCACAAGTTCATCTACTATTTACAATCTCAACCTCTGCTGTTTTCTTAGTACCTTTGCTCAACTGAAATACAGGATGTCTGCACAGTTTTTTCACTCCTTTTCGGAAATTTAACCTTTCCAATATCCCTTCCACTTCTCTATCTTCGTCTCCTGGTTCGGAAGTCGTTGTTATGACCGGAGTGCTGTAAGTTTTTACTTCTTCATCAATGTTTTTTTCCTCAGATTTTTTATGTTTTTTCTCAGGACTGAACTCTAGTCGGTCCAAAGTAATGCTTCTCTGAAACTTCTTGTTATGTGCTTGATCACTGCTTGCACTTGTAATTTTGTTCTGTCGCTTCTCAAAAATCAGCTCCCCGATTGAGATGGATTTGTGTTGCTTGATGCAACAAGTGTTCGAAAAGTCTGGGCATGATGACAGCACCCTCTCTTTCTCGGCTGATTCTTCTCTTAGTTGAATGGTTCTCACAATCAATGTTTTCAAAAAATTCATCACTTGTACTGCGTGGATCAGTGCTGTCAATGGATCGGCCATCTGTAACACACAAATAATCTAACTAAATGACCTCTAGGATAGGGTGCTAAAGAACGAAGAGTCTTCTTATTGGAAGTACAAGCTTACCTGAGTCATATTTGGTGCAAAGACCATAGCAATATTCCGTGCATTCATCTTGTTATACTGCTCGTTCTGCACAACATCTGCCATCAGGTTGATGGCCCAGTCAAGAAGTGCAGCTTCCATTGGTGGAAGCATTTTCACAAGTTGAGTGCATTGCTCTTCTGTATTACAATGCATTACTTGTTCTGGTGTAAGACAATCAAGAACTCCTTTAGGTAGTTCTCTAAACCAGGCCTGCAGTACCAGGGGAAAAAAGAAAGTCAGGCTTTGAAAAATTGAAATTTATGAAACCAAGAATTTCATATGCATAGAATGTTATGTTTACGACTTGTGTTGATAACTCCAGTTCGATACACAACAGAAATGATCCAATATTTGCGGCTCAGTTGGCAATTCTAAAGTCTTTTCATTGAAAACATTCCATGCTTTTGCATTATTAAGATACTCATTTCAGTGTGCTAATAATTGTTCAAAGACAGGCAAATGAATCAGTATATCAGTTGCTGATTTCCATATTGGATTGATCGTATACCTTTATTAGTCCTGCCGAACAATGGACATCAATTCCCTCAGGGACAATGCCTTTATTCAACTGATTTCGAACACCCTCTTCTTGGCTGTTTTCAGCAGTTATTCGAAATATTCCTTCAGCCTTCAAACAGAAGCATTCACAACATAAACACATCAGCTACGCAATTCAAGCAATCACTTTATACCAAGACTTTCTAGTTAAAAAACATACTTGAAGGCCTCCTTCCGCATACAAGTGCTTTTGCATCATAAGAAGTATGGTTGGCACGCTATTACCCCTCTCATCTAGAGAGCACTGCATTGAATGAGGAGAGACGCCAAACACACTCGCACTAGACAGCACAAGAGAATTCAAATATCAAGATAGCTCACAAAATAGAAAATGAAAATCCTGACCTTTAGTCAATAACAGAACTACCAAGGTATATGTATATTCAAACAATAATCCATCCCTTAGTTAAAAATGGATTGTCTAAATAACTACCCATCAAAAATTTTGCAATTCATGTAGCCTTTATTGCTTCATAGTTGAGATTAATCGTTTGAGAAACATTTAAAGGTGGCTTACGTATTAGAACTCCAGTAAACTTGTCACCTCAATAGTTAACTTAGCAATGACAAAAGTCGAGGGAAAACGTTAACCTTTGAGTATATGAAGGTTGAAACAGATTGAAGTACGAGTCCCAACACATTTTTTAAGACAGATGATCTGAATAGCTGCAAGATATAAGGAAATTGGGAAAACTCCTAGCCTAATTGTTACTGATTCACAAAGATGGTATTAGTGTATTACAGATTATCTCTAACTTTCTACAATAACCTTGAACTTTTCGAAAAAAGATAAAAGAATAACCCCACCTAAGTGCAAGGAATAAAGATTGTTCTAAACTTATGCTTCAATACACAACCTTCGGAAATTCGAGATGGTTTAACTTTCAATCTTTGCACAATATGGTACCAGATTCTATAATAGGGTGCAAAACGTTGGCAACTTTTTTGTTACAATTGTTGCTAATATGACTTAATGACTGAGTTTTATTTACTTTCATGCAATGAGTATGAGTTTATGACTTCATTAATTTACAAACTTACTATTAATTATGTTAAGATTACATTAAAATTGTCTATATTTAACACATTGTTTATAAATCGCCATCTATTATGAATCAAATAGTAGTACTTTGGGAAAAAAAATTAATTGTTCTTTAATCTTAACCCCAACTCTAATTCAACACTTTTCAGTCAAAATGTTATAAATCAGATCTCCAATATTTACTCTTTTTTTTATTTTTTTATTATCAACATTCAATAATAGCAAATTGAACCAACCACACTAAAAAATTATATCAACAATACTTAATATAATTTATAGCATTAATCCCAATAGATTGAATCAAGAAACTTCATTATTCAAAACATAACATTAAACTAAAAATGCAACAAAAGTTCACATCTTTCAACAATAGCAAACTAAATCAGAAAATAAAACATAATAACAGCAAACAAACAAATTATTTAAGAAAAATCAAAGTAAAAATAAAATAGAGAAATGAAATCGAACCTTGCACTAGGAACCCTAGTAAGAAAATGAGGGTGAAATTCATCAGGAACACCCAAAAAGCCTTTAAAGGGGTCAAAAGTAACATGAGAAACATGATGAACATCAGTTGGACAACTAATCTCCATTGAAGAAACAACATCTTCTCTTTCAACACTACATGTTACCAACAATGATTTCTTTAGTGCTGCTGCTACAAATGTCAGAATCGGAAACTGCCCATTATTATTATTACTATTATTTCCATTTTGGGCAGTTTCTTTTCTGTTATTATTATTGTTTTTAATGGCAGTTTCAAATTCAGGGGTTGATATTGGGTTACATGATTCGTAATCTTCATCTTCATCTTCATCCTCTGTTTCTTCTTCCCAAACAGAGGAGCTTGGAGGTGAGTTAGAGGAGTCGCAAGCGAGTCGACACGATTTGGATCGGAAAAGAAGGGTCATTGTTGATTTGGTTAAGGAATATTAAAGGTTGAACAACAACATGTATGTATGGACAAACAAAACAGGTTAAATAAGTTAAGGCTTATTATTTTTGTTTATAAGTAGTAATAATGTATATTTATTGGGTGAAGATGGAGTATGAAATAAGGGAATTTGATGGAATGGGAAAAAAAAAATGATTAAAGTGGGTTGCTTGAAAGAAAGGAATTAAATGAATGAATGAAGATTGAGTGATTGTAGAAGGATTGAGAAATGGAGGAAAAAATAAAAGATAGGTGATATTTGGAAGTTAGTTTCATGAAGAAGAGAAGTAGTGCAAATGTAAAGTGCACTTTTGTGAGTGGAAATAAATAAATATAATACTATCTCCGTATTATATTAGTTGTAAGTTATAACGATTTGACATAAAGTAAGAGAGAAATATCAAATTGTTGTACGGAGTAACTAGTAGTCTACTATGGTACAAAAGTGTTACAAAAACAAAAATAAAAACATAAAATATGACATTGAATGAAATTGCTTCAATAAGATTGAGACAAGTCAATTTAGCTGTCTGTTTTGATATGTTGGAGTTAATAGAGTAGTGGTAGTGTGTCATTGAATTCAGTGTACATCTAATTAAGGTTAAGGTTTTGTAGCATCTCTAGTCGTAGTCAATAAAGTCTACGCAGTAATGGATCACGGCCTACTATAAGTTCATAACTGTAGGATTGTGAATATAACTACCTATGAATGATTGTTGTCACTCTTCCATGTATGTGAATTTGTGATCCATTTTCGGTAGTCTATACACTTCAAACTAGCAACTATTGTTACCAATATAGTTATCGGTTATGAACTATGAACATTGATTAGAAACTTTATGTAAAAAATTCGTGATATACTATGGTAAAATTTTATTATCTTTATCGACTACCATTAATCAGTTATCTTTTATCGATTTGTTTTGTTTAGCAAATGTGAAATGTTACATGGCAAAATTCATACATAAAAAGGGAAAATCACAAGATATCATTTATTATTTATTTAATTTACCTCATGCAAAATTTATGGAGCTAGTAGTAATGTAATGTGCTAATAAAACATATGTAATAGTGTAATACTAATCAGAAAATTACCTAATTAGATTCGGCATCTAAAATTCTTGTCAACCAAAAAAAAAAAAAGGAACCGACACATAAGAATTTACTTTTGCTACTATGAAATTTCACCAACTATAAATTGAATGAAAAGATATATTTTAGCTGGTTAGGCCTTGATTATGGTTCCGAATTCTTCCAATCAAAAATAAATATTGGACAATTGTTGACAAAAGAATTCTATGTAAAACAATAGCCAATTGCTTCCTAGTATTAATACTTCAACCTTATTGAAAAAATGTATGAGATACCAGCTTTCTGTTTCACTTTTGATGTTCTCATGCTTCCATCAAAACCTGCATTTTTTAATACTCATATAACTCTCAACAGGGGACCAACTAATAAAGAACAAAACTACAGTACATATTACTGTTCTTTAATTCATTTCGAGCAATAATAAACACCATACAATAAACATTATTAAATGTGTGGTTCTTGTGGTTTTTATTTTGGTTATCAGCTTCTTTCTTTTTGTAGAAAATTAATTACTGTAATACCAACTGTGTAGCAGTGTAGATGATTTGTAAGTTTGTAACGCTACTCTTTGTAGCTAGTACTACCTAGCAACACATCTAGTGAATTTCATGCGAGTATGTGACTACGGGTAATAGGGTTGCAATGTAATAAACAAACATATTAATTAAGTTCGTGTATCTTTTAGTAGGGACAAATTTGTATCGGTGGTTGCAAAATTGAAATTGATTTTAATTAAATCAGTATAAATAATCTATCATTTTTTTTTTTTTTACTAAAAGAAGTACAATTTAGCTTGGACTAATAATTTGTTCACAACACATGTATAATTAATGGCCTTCTAATCGACTGTTAGATCTCCCACTCTTATCATCCAGCTCATAACTTGACCTCCTTGTTTGTCAATTGTCAATCACTTACGTCACTACCAAAATGAAATATAATACTGTAGCAACTATTGTAGAACTACGAAGCCAGAAAGAGCTTGCTACTTTGGTAGAATTATTTCTAGGATAACTTGATTTATGAAGCAACGATGAAATGATATGGGAATCTAAACAATACTTTAGTAAGAAGCAACAAAATTATAAAAGCCTTTACATATTGCCCATATGGCCGTATATGTTTATATTTTACATTTGTTTGGAATATATCAGAGTATATACAAAGTGCGTACCTGCTCAAAAGCTTCATTTTTTTTGTTGTATTGTTACATTGATGTGATTAAATTAGTTGCTTAGCTTATGTTTACTTTCATCATTATATATACCAAATTGAGGAGACAATAATTATACTTATATATAATGATAAGTACAATGCAAGATTCAATCAAATATTGTCTGATAGAGTATATAAAGTATTTCATCTAGCCTAAAAATGAACTTGTACTGTACATATTAGACTCAAAGCCAACATATCGTAACAATGCAATGTTATAATTTGCTGATCAGATAGATATGCAATTGAACGAATATTAGTCGAATAACTTGGATCACAAAAACAAAACGCAATATTGTCCATATGTGTTGGGTTTTGTTAGTGCAAATGTTTAATTTGTATAGTATTTTGTCAACTTACTAATATGCTTGAATCTTGTTTAAGTTCTGATTTTAAATAGTATTAGGTACAAATGTACAATAGTTAGCCCAACAATGCATACCAACCAATGATACATTAGTTAGTATAAATGGAGCAAAATTTGTGGTATAATTACAAGATCTAGCTTAAATAATGGTCTCTATCAATGAGTTGAATGATAATTCAGATAATGATACTCAAATACTATCAATTATATCATGCATAATTATTATGACTCTAATTACATTCCTTAGCATTGTTAATTGGTTATGATTTCCACCCACTATATAACCCTTGACATCAAAGCCACATTTTCTTATTATAAAAAAAAATTATTTTTCATACTCAAAAATGAAAATCAAAATATATTCTAATAACAACATAGTATGGTCCATAATAATGAGACACCTATATAAGATTACAAAACAAGTAGCTTTCAAGCCACCCCAAGTATCCTTATCCTGAAAAGAAGTGTATTGGAATATAATTTGGTATGAAACTTCCACTTGGTCATATATAAAATGAGGTCATATAATCAAATTCACTAATACATCCTATTCATATATGATAACTCCTCAACTAAACCACCTACTAATCTACTATTGAATTGAAGCTAGAAAAGCCACTACTTAACCGATATTATATAACTTAACACTTCAATTATGGTTACGTATGTGTCATTCTAATGAAGTTTTTCTTGTCCTAATCCCTATTATTTAGTTATACCTTTTAGCTTTAAAGTAACTATGTAAGAGCAGTTTTTTTTTTCTTGTTCCTCCTAGCTAGTAGTTGTAGCATCAAATCCTCATGAATTGAAAGGAATTGATGTGCTTTCCACTCATTTACGAGTAATTTATTTAATTATCCCGCTAAATGTGTAACTATTAACTTGTCTTGGTTTAATTTTGTGCACGAAACATAAAGTATCCTAGGCTCTTAGAGTATCTACTTTAGATAAGCAAAAGAGTTAAAAGAAGAGAAACTTCAGTTCTAAGAATATTAATTAAAATGAATTTAAAGGTTAACGATTTTAAATTGATTGCTAGATTGATGGTAAAATCAGCCAAGTGAATTGTACATCTTATGTTTTTCATCTTTTTCATTGTTTGTTTGATTAAAAAGATAAGGTAATCACATGATGCACCTAAAGACAACAGCCCAAAAAAATAGCATCATGTTATGGAGCAAGGTTTCAAGAAAGATAACACTTTGCAAATTTGTACTACTTTGTAATATAACGATACAAAAGAATAGAGTTGAAATTTATATAATTCTCCGTAAATAAAGTAGCAAGTATGAGGTAAACTTATAAAAATATATATAATTAACTAAGATAATGTATGGTTGTATGGATTTATTTATTTTTAGATTTAAGAAGGTTTCTCAAGGCATGTGTCTAAGTTAATTAGGTCACCGGTTTATATAATTTGGGAGCCTTTATCATTATAGTTTGTGGTGAATTGAACCCACTGATTGAATGATTGATGTATTATTATTTTAATAAAGTACTCGTAGTATGCATTATACAGTATTGAATTGGGATTGAGGTTAGTTA
Organism: Suaeda aralocaspica; assembly: GCA_016808085.1. Lineage (NCBI taxonomy): Eukaryota > Viridiplantae > Streptophyta > Magnoliopsida > Caryophyllales > Amaranthaceae > Suaeda > Suaeda aralocaspica. The sequence continues at coordinate 5,468,327 of PYUH01000044.1, read as the reverse complement.
TATGTTCGAGGATTAAGCCACCCAATCCTACCTAGCAATTGGTTCCTTTAAGAAATGTAGTGTGTCTAATTTAATATGGATCATTAAACTCAGTGGCGTCTATTATCATCAGGAAATCATAGATAGAATTTGCCATATTGCATTCTTAATTAGCATTAGAGGATTTTAATTAAAGGCCTTGTGGACAAGCTTTGGGTTGTGTCATCATAACATGTGACGGGACGATTGTAATGACGTTGATCTGTACATAACAATATTTTTTTTATTTATCAATTTCATATGTTAATGACTTTGAAATATGTTGCATATATCGTGTGTAACAACCAACTTAATTGGTTAAAGTCTTGATTATGAATTTTAATATTGGAACGGATATGTCCTATTAACATCAATTGCCTTTCCAATTCATTATAATGTGATTGAGAATTTGAGGGTGGTTTTTCATTTTTGGTCATGTGTTGTAGCCACATTTGTGTAAAATGGTTATCTTTGTCCAAAAATCCTGCTTGATATGGCCCGTTTTTTTCCCAGTTTGGGCCCGTTTAGCCATCAAATTTAGCTATACAAAAGTTTTGGAACACCATGGAGGCCTTGGATAGCCTGCTATTGGGCAAATGCAACTATACAGGTACAATAACAATGAAAGAAACTTTTTAAAAAAGGGCTTGTTTGTCTCTCATCTAATTAGCAATTAGTAGGCTATCCAGTTTCTTATGAAACTCTAGAAGTTGGCATTACGAAATGTTTCAGCCCATCTTTAAACGCTCATAATTCATAATAAGTGAGAAATCAAATAATCAACTACATACAGGACAGTCGGAGAATGGGCCATAGTGAGTGAGGGATCAACTATATATAGAACAGTCGGAGAGTGGCTGAGTGGGCCATAACGAGTGAGCAATACTTGTTTAAAAGTACTCGTATAAAACAATTTCTTATATTAGTTTTTGTTTAATACTATTTACTATGCCGAGGGCCTATTTATTTCAGTTGAAAATAGTTGAATTGAATTGAGTTGAATTGAACTGATTAAAGCTGCACTGAAAGTTTTTTTGGTGAAGGATTTATGAGTAGCAAAGTAAAAGAAGAGCTGAACTGAACTAAATTGATTTTAAGCTGAAGTAAACAGGGCCTGATTAGTGACTAGTGATTACCGATCAACTTGTAAATTTTAGAATAATCTTGTTGTTTTGGTTTTTGTTTCATTTGCACACCTAATTTCAATTTGAATTTTTCATAAATTATTTTAACCCAAGCATGGCTCGAGATTTGTCCGATGTAAACTACTTTTTAAAAATTAGACCTTTTAGTAGTTTTCCGGTGATTTAGTTTACATTTCGTAGTTGACTTCTCCTTCTTTTGCTTCTCTATAGCACCTATTACATGTCTTTTTTTTAATCCTTTTCGGTGTTCAAATTTTGATGTTCTTTTTACAACTGAAGCGCAAAAAGGAAGCAAAAACAGGAGAAGTCAACACTAAATTGATGAAATCATCGGAAAATGGTTAAAAGGTTTGATTTTATTGTTATTAATAACACTATTATTATTATTATTATTATTATTATTATTATTATTATTATTATTATTATTGGGGAGCTATGATCTGACCATAACTCGTGACCTCAATAGCTGCCTCACGTGACCACAAAGCCTTTGATAACAAACCTGGCTGACCTGCCAGCAGATCGACCTTACTGGCCCCCTTTGGTAGCAAGGCTGAACTGGGGCAAACTCCATCAGGTCCTTATAAAGGGACTTCCACCTAACTACTATATAAAGCCAGTCATGACATGAGAGAGGTAAGCTATTCACACATACTCAAACCTTTCTTGCACAAAGACATACTTTCTCTCTCTAAACTGACTTGAGCGTCGGAGGGGCGTTCCTCGGAAACACCCCCGAGGCCAGTTACGTGTGTTATTGTGCAGGGAACACCTTGGTTAGCAGGTCCATACAGAGCAACTCTACCCAAGCTGGTGGTCAACCCCATTAGCATAGTTTCACCCCGGAAACAATTGTTATTATTATTATTGTTATTATTATTATTATTATTATTATTATTATTATTATTATTATTATTATTATCCAATGGTGATTTATCATCCCTCTTCATAACTCCGTTTAGGGCTTATTTACTTCAGCTTAATCAATTCAATTTAGCTTTGATACTTCGACTCCAATCGATTCAGTTCATCTCAACTCCAATCAATTCCTATTTCTTTCTCTCATAAATAATTCATTTAAGTTATTTTTTATTCAGTTCAGTTCAATTGTTTTCAATAAATATAAACAAGTCCTTACTTAGGTGCATTTTCTTTTATTCTATTTACTTGTCTGCATTTTATTGTACTATACATGCAATAGTACAGTATATTGTCTCTCTAGTCTCCACTAACTGCTAACCAAATCCAGATTATTAAATTAGGTGCATTAAAAATCTAGGTTTGGTTCAATTTTAGTAAAGGAAGGGAAGGGAGAGTAAATGAAAGGAAATGAAGAGAAAAGAAATTAAGGTTATCTTCACATGTTATCGGATGAAATTTGATGTTGGTTGTAAAGGAGAGAAGAAAAAAATTGACATATTTCTAATTTTCTATATTATAAGTAGTTTTATATTTTCTCTTCCCTCTCAAATACCCTCAATTTTGAGTGGAAAGGAAAACGTAAAAATTGTTAATATACCTTCTTTTTTCAATTAAATCTAAACTTATTTTTTGAAACAAACATTGAAAAATATCATTTTTTCGCCCTTCCTCTCTCTTCCCCAATCCCTCTTACCAAACAAATTGTAAGGATGGATTTTTAAGCCATGTTTTTTTTCCAATACTACCGCACATATTTAGTTCACTTTTATTTAGGGGATTGATTTTAGTTCACTTCAATACATTTTACATTTTGGGTCCGTTTGATAGAGTGTAAAACATTTTCAATGTAAAATGATTTTCATTGAAAATAGTTTTCCATAGAAAACAACTTTCCATTGTTTGGTTGCATGTAAAAAAGGGATGAAAATAGGGAAAATGAAGGGGGTGGAAGGAGGTAGTGAGGAAAGAGTGTATAAGGGGATGGGAGGAAACTTGTTTTCCTTTCATTTTGAAAGGAAAGGAAAATGGTTTTCCATCACTGTAAGAAAAAAATTACTCCCTGGAAAATGATTTTACATTCCTTTGTGTACCAAACATGTAAAATTGGGAAAGGGAGAAAAACACTTTTCATGAAAAATGTTTTACGCTCTACTAAACGGAACCTTTAATTTGATTCTGTTCCATTTAAACACGATTTGAATTCTTTCACTTTATTTCAATTTCATATATTCCAAAAGAACACGGCCTTATTGCTTCAACTCTCAAGCTCGAGGGCCCTCACACTTTCATAGTATTAATTGTAATTATTGCATGCAATATAGTCTAGCTACCAAACAACTACACAGAACTACATGATGAATTTCAAACTGCTATGTAATAACATATGATGAATTAAGTACTTTGTATAATTAAATGTTGGGATCAATGTACTACCCTGGATAGTTAGACGTCTAGTCGGTAGAAGATTTTTACATCGCATATATATGCACATATTGCCAATTTTGTTTTTTTCTTCTAATATACTCCATATCATATCACACTATATAGGTATCACATTCAAATAAATAGAGAAAGAAATTGTTAATATTATCATGTCAAACATAGAGTACATCATATCACATGAAAATTCAATGTTTATATTATAATCAAGAAACACCATATCAGATAGAGAGTGAGAGTACATCGAATCACGGTATATAAATCAATGGCAAAATACATGCTGGTGCTCATAAATTGAAGGAGGGAGATAGAGTCGATGTCAATATTTTGTTATCTCAAAAATCTGACTATACTCGGCCAAAACTAAACAAAAAGACAAAATCAAGGCAAATGGAATCCATACATTTGCAAATAAAGAAGAAAAAAATAAAATTAAAAAAATATGAGGTGAAAAAAAAAGGCAAATGGAACCTATGTATTTGCAAATAAAGAAGAAAAAAAGTTTATATGTGCACATCTCTAAAATGCACCTATCAACCCTCTCTCACTACCAAAATAGATCTGTGAATGCGTTGTTACTTGTTACACGGTTACACTGAAAAGCAGTTTGCTAAGTACACATCGTGATATCGTGCTAGTAAAAATTTAAATTGTTATGTAAACAAATAAACTCAACTAAAACTTTAAATTATTAACAAATTGACTCATTGATGAGGCGTTCTTTGCACAATGTTAACAAATCCATGTTAACTCTATATCTACGGTCAATTAAATTACATTGTTAGATTTTAATATTAGGATAAATGGCTTTGGACAACCTATCAAAAAGATGATAGTCAAGCTAACTTACAAGCCCAATTAAGGAGGTTTCGTCCGATGTGGAACAACTTACTAGCTAGTAGAAATCATGCATATGGGTTCCATATAATCCTTTTCTTAAAACTACTTTAGACAACTATATCCTTTAATCCCTCTTTAATTTNCTTGTTTTCCTTTCATTTTGAAAGGAAAGGAAAATGGTTTTCCATCACTGTAAGAAAAAAATTACTCCCTGGAAAATGATTTTACATTCCTTTGTGTACCAAACATGTAAAATTGGGAAAGGGAGAAAAACACTTTTCATGAAAAATGTTTTACGCTCTACTAAACGGAACCTTTAATTTGATTCTGTTCCATTTAAACACGATTTGAATTCTTTCACTTTATTTCAATTTCATATATTCCAAAAGAACACGGCCTTATTGCTTCAACTCTCAAGCTCGAGGGCCCTCACACTTTCATAGTATTAATTGTAATTATTGCATGCAATATAGTCTAGCTACCAAACAACTACACAGAACTACATGATGAATTTCAAACTGCTATGTAATAACATATGATGAATTAAGTACTTTGTATAATTAAATGTTGGGATCAATGTACTACCCTGGATAGTTAGACGTCTAGTCGGTAGAAGATTTTTACATCGCATATATATGCACATATTGCCAATTTTGTTTTTTTCTTCTAATATACTCCATATCATATCACACTATATAGGTATCACATTCAAATAAATAGAGAAAGAAATTGTTAATATTATCATGTCAAACATAGAGTACATCATATCACATGAAAATTCAATGTTTATATTATAATCAAGAAACACCATATCAGATAGAGAGTGAGAGTACATCGAATCACGGTATATAAATCAATGGCAAAATACATGCTGGTGCTCATAAATTGAAGGAGGGAGATAGAGTCGATGTCAATATTTTGTTATCTCAAAAATCTGACTATACTCGGCCAAAACTAAACAAAAAGACAAAATCAAGGCAAATGGAATCCATACATTTGCAAATAAAGAAGAAAAAAATAAAATTAAAAAAATATGAGGTGAAAAAAAAAGGCAAATGGAACCTATGTATTTGCAAATAAAGAAGAAAAAAAGTTTATATGTGCACATCTCTAAAATGCACCTATCAACCCTCTCTCACTACCAAAATAGATCTGTGAATGCGTTGTTACTTGTTACACGGTTACACTGAAAAGCAGTTTGCTAAGTACACATCGTGATATCGTGCTAGTAAAAATTTAAATTGTTATGTAAACAAATAAACTCAACTAAAACTTTAAATTATTAACAAATTGACTCATTGATGAGGCGTTCTTTGCACAATGTTAACAAATCCATGTTAACTCTATATCTACGGTCAATTAAATTACATTGTTAGATTTTAATATTAGGATAAATGGCTTTGGACAACCTATCAAAAAGATGATAGTCAAGCTAACTTACAAGCCCAATTAAGGAGGTTTCGTCCGATGTGGAACAACTTACTAGCTAGTAGAAATCATGCATATGGGTTCCATATAATCCTTTTCTTAAAACTACTTTAGACAACTATATCCTTTAATCCCTCTTTAATTTGTAAATGGTTGTATCAAATAATAATATACGGAAATCAAAAGGGGTATAACTTATATTGTGTATGATCGTGGTGTAGGGTGTTAATGAGCTGAGTCGAGAAGTAACTTGTTTAAGCTAAACTTGATAAATAACAATTGGATTCTAGTCGAGCTCAAGCAAAAATTCTTGTTCGAGCTTGGCTTGTTTAAAGTTTCATTATTTGAGTTCGTCTCGTTTATTTTTCGAAGTCAAGCTTGAGCTCATGTCAAGATATTGATTAAACGAGCTTATAAATAAACAGTCTTACACATATTTTTTAATCATCTCATTGCTAATTGTTTGGGAAGTCGAGTATACAAGGGAATAGATTATTTGACTATGTATTCATTCTAATCTACAATTTAGTTTATTTTGTGATATTCACTAATCACTATAAATAAAATATAGTACAAATAATATGTAAAGATCATTACATTATTCAAGCATGAACGAGCTATAAACAGGTTATGAGCGAACTTATAAATGAGCTTGAATGAGTTGTTCGCAGGTCTTAATGAATCAAATAATAAGTTGTTCGAGTAAAGCCTATTTATTAATCGAGCTTGAGAATTTTGTTCAGACTCGTTTATTTATACACGAACGAGCTTTAATCAACCCTTGATCGAGCTTGTTCATGAGTTGTTAACGAGCGTATCTTCTTGTTGACATCTCTAACGTGACACAATTGTGCGCCTAAGGTTTAAAAATAATGAATTGATTTATTATAAAAATAAAATTGATTCAATGATTGCATAATGCCCTAATATAATGTTTGCATTGATAGTATATGCGGTTCAATGTTATAATACTCCTTATCGATCAAGGAATCTTAATGCAAAGATTTATATAATTAAGTTTGTCAAATGATGACAGCCTGAAAGTACGCAGCAACACTGAATTTCAGCAAATCCATTACTAAATTTAAAAAAAAACTAATATATAGACTAGAGAGCCAGTTAATCTGAATCCAAATTGAAATCGGCTATAAGGAGAAATTATACATGGACAAGTGTTGTACATGTATCAATGCTCATAAGGTAGCCATAGTTCTTGATAGAATAAATTATAAAATGTATTTCATAGTCTTAAGTATCGACTTAAATTTTAGTTAATTTGGTTCTTTAATATGGTATTAGAGTCAACGTGACACAAATGTTGTATGTTTGAATTTCATTCACTCATCCTTTCTAAGTGGAATAATTAAGCAATGAGCATGGTGGGCCCCATGTTGCATCCATATTTCTAGCCCGACGAACTCTGTTGTAATTTCTAGATATCAACCATCAGTTTAAATTTTTAGTTGAGATTCCTCTAATAGTTCTTGTTCATGAATTTATGTTACTCTATGGCCTATGGGACTGTGGGTGTGTTCCCTTGGTGGGATCATAATCACGAAACCGATCCAATTTATCGTAATCCAATTAAATTTATAGTCATCCAATCCAATTCGTTCTAATACATTCCCATTTTTTCAATCCATTCTAATGCATTGTCGTCTCCTCAATCCACTTTAACCCTATTTTAATCCAATTACATTTTCTTAAAAGTAATTAATTTTTTTATTTATAAAAAATTAAGCAATTAAAAAATAAATTTAATTTTAAGACTTTATCAAAAAGTAAGGTTTAAATATTTTTGATAAAAAAATAGAGTTTTAACTTCTAATTTAAGAAATACCAACTTCTTTTTGAATATTTTTGATAAGTTTTTTTTGGGAATATATATCAATAAAAATATTAAATGTAATTGTATTCATTTTTTTTTGTTTATGCAAAATCATATTTTGATTTCGAAAATAATAATATTGGACAATTTATATGCGAAAATGTTTTAATTAAGTTGAGTGCAAGGGATAAATTTGTTGGTTACAGCTTTCCTCCAAGATCCATAAGATCTTAGCATCAATTCTCACCGCTTGCCTATGTTGCTCTCTATCACTAAAAAAAAAAAAAAAGACTTAACAATGTCCAGTACATGATTATCATTGTATTTGATAAAATTTTGCAATTTTTTTTCGATAATTAGTTCAAATAACTGAATAAGGCTTACGTAATTCTAATTCATTTCAATCCATTTTAATCCCACCAGCTTATTTCAATCTATTCAGATTTCATCAATCCATACTAATCTATTCTAATCCAATCCAATTTATGCTCATTCAATCCAATTTATTCTAATGTTGCGAAGAAGCCACACCCTATATATATATATATATATATATATGTGTTTTTTTGATTTCAATTCTACTCAATGACCTTATTTAACTTAATAATCGTACTATGTAAGTTACTTATTGCAGCATCATTTGAGGATCTGTTAAACTTCATTTTGGTTAGGAGCATAGGGAAATAGTTTGAGGCAATTAAACAACCACTAATTACAAAACTAAAAGTATAACATTTTCTCAATATGATAAATACAATAGTTTTAATTGCATGCATCAACCACTACCTTACTTAATCAAAGGACAAAATAAAATTGAGTGGTTAAAAATTAAAGTCATGTACACTTTAGAGTTTTTGTCTTAGCTTGTTGCTAACCAAATAAATTCAATTAAATGGCTGATAAATATATATACTTTTGCTATCATCATACTTAGCTATCGGGTAGGTTACACAACCGCCCCTATGTCATTACTCTTTATCTCTGATGTTATGTCGTTATTTCTATTATCTACGACTGCTACTATTTTTATTTTTTAAGTTAAGAAGTAAACTTATAGAATGGTCTAATCATATATTATGATTACACTAAATTTTTTATAGAATGGTCTAATCATATACTCCCGTATTCGACACATTGCACGGATGGTTTGTCCAAAAAGTATTACAAACACGAATAATTAACAAAGTTTTAGGTTAAGATCAAGTTGCCTTATTGCTTAGCTTCAATCATGCATGTCTCTTGGAGCTTAATGTTTGTTTTCATGTGTTGAGTTGTAATTTGTAGTGGATATATATGGAGAATGTAAGATGATAAGATGATAAGTTTTTTTTTTTTTAAGTTTATATTTTTTTCAATCCATACTAATTTTATTTCTAAGGCATGCATAGTTTTAAAATGTTAGATGCAAGTTTCGCAGCTAACAGGGCAATATAGTTAATATAGACAACTTTGAAGGGTACTAATGACACATGTATATTGATATTATGCATATATATGTCATTAGTATTTGTATATATCAAATATACTAACCCTCAAAGTTCTATATAATTACCATATTGCTTTGTGGGATGCGAATTTTGCATCTAACAATTAGAAACTATGAATTTTGTAACATTATTGTAAAAATAGGTGATAAATAGAAATATTTTTTTTAATATAAAAACAATCGTATACACATTTTTTAATTAGTATTTAAAATGATGGCAAAAGAATCCAATATTGCTAAGTGAGCTATGTCATTAAATCAATTAGACATTTGACATATATAAAAAAAAAAAAATTGTCAGTCATTTCTCAAACGGCCCCTAAGAATATAATTTTCATATACACTAACAATAATTCAATAAAAAGTAACCTAGCTATAACAATAATTTCAATTGTGGTCGACCTTTTCAATTTTTTGGTACTAAGGAGTCGCTAATAGCAATGATGATCTCAGTATCTTTTGGAATCTGGAAAGAAACACTAACCAATTGAAGTATCTCTTACTTCCAGCCTGACCTTTTCATAAGCATGAGTTATCTTAATGAGTATAATCCAATATTGGTCTAAATACATCAATTTATTTGCAAGTAATTAGATAATGTGTCATGTCCCATTGTAATACTGTATACATCTATATCTATTTTGTTTCAAAAAAATTATCTCTTCATCTCCTCTAATTTTGCCTTACTAAAGGCATGGTTATTTCAACTATAAAACAACTAAACTAAATTAAATTGAACTAAACTAAACTGAAAGTTTACAGTATTAATTAATTTGTTAATGGCATGCAAGACATCAGTTGATTTATACATTTTAATTGATCTTTCATAATCAATTTTGATGCAATGACGGGAGTATGATTTTATGTCTTTGAGGGAACCCTATACATGTTCATTTACTAATCAAATGAAATGATTGACATTCTTTAAATAGCCTAGTGTGACTTTGTTCGACTCGTTTATATCGTGATTTGCATTGAGTGGCAAATGATCACTCCTCTATCATTTTCCGAATGCATACGTCAACTGCTTTTCACAATTTTTTGTCACGTTTATCTTCACACATAAAAAGTTGTCGGTTTTGAGGTGGTAAGTCAGACAAACCAACTTTTATTCACACAAGTTTTTATAGCTTGCACATTAGTAGTTATCAACTTGTAAAGGGTTAACTATTTAACGACCCATAACGAAAAACCGTTGAACCGTCACAAGTTTAGTTGTTAACTCTTTTAACATTACGTATGGCATAACCGTAAGAGTAGAAATGTATATATAATAAGTTGGCGTCGTTAAATCACATCATAACACTAAAATCACAAGTTTACCATATATTCCAATATCCTCTTTCACTGTAGTATTTGAATTTTAAGAAATACAAATGCGTAATATATCATACTCCGTATTAGACTAAATTCTTTTAAGTGTAAATTTAGTTCAATTCAATCCATTTCAATAAATAATTTAAAATAAAGCTAAAATTTAGCTCAACCGAACAAGACCGTAATATGCAGTTATGCACACATGAAACTTCATCTATCAGGCAATACTTTTAAAATTTGAAACACAACTAATAACCTTGAAAACAAACGTGATTAATCAGTTTGTTAAAGAAAAATCTCAGCAAAAACTTGAAAAAACAAAAAACTGAAAAAGAAAAAGACACAATTCTCTCAAAATACACACACATAAGTTCCTGACAATCTAACTGAAACACACTTCCCCTCATTTCCGAACCTTCGATGCATGCGCTTATTCTCGTCATCTCTGACCAACACCAAAAAAAAAACGCTCTAAATTCATCCTCTAAACCTCATCCCTTCCCTACACCCTCACTTCAAAACTCGCCACCTGTCCCAAACTCAACAATCTTCAAATCAACAACTCACTCTCCACAGTCCCACCATCATTTCCCCTGGACTCCACCACACCTGATCACTCCACCACACCTGCTCCTCCCTATCCCCCAAAATTTTTTCCCCTCTTTTTCCTCGTTGGCGTTAACAAAATTTAAATAAAAGTAGAAAAAGACAAATTCCCAAACACATTTATTTTCATTTTTCATTTTTTCATTTTTATTATTTATTTCCTTTTTTTAGAGAGAGAAAATTGAGTAGAGTGAGTGAAGCAAGCAAACCACCAACTACTCTCTCTCTTCTTTTCCACCATCATCATCATCACCTCTTTTTATAAATTTTTCTCTTATAAAAAAAAAAATAAAGGGAATTTGGTAATGTTATGATGATCATGGTGTAAAATCATAGATCTCTCTTTTCGTTTTAATCCAACGTTCATGATTTCTCCTTTTTCGTGGTCTTCACCACACTCGATAATTCCTCTTTCGCCGTTGATCACTCATCACCGGTGATTTGATTTTGTTAGATCTGTTTATTTCATTTCTTTATTTTTGGGGAAATTTAAAACCCTAATTGCTTGACTCTCTTAACTACCGTCTGATGTTTACTTAATTTTGACTCAAAATCAAACGGTGGAAATTAGTTGATTAATCAATTCAGTGTTGTTTAGCTAGTTAGTTAGTTAAGTATGGGGCAGTGTTACGGAAAGGCGGTGACCGGAGATGACGGTGACGTGGTGACGACAATTGTAGCACCGACTAACGGCGGTGACGCTCACCCGCAGTCACCGTTACCAGTATCGGAAGCAGTGAACACTCCTTCGGTGAGGAATACACCGGCGAGGGCTTCGCCGTGGCAAAGTCCGTATCCTGCCGGAGTTGCTCCGTCGCCGGCGAAGTCGACGCCGAGGAGGTTTTTCCGACGGCCGTTCCCGCCACCGTCGCCAGCGAAGCATATAAAGGCTTCGTTGGCGAAGCGGCTGGGGAATGGGAAGCAGCAGCCAAAAGAGGGACCGATACCGGAAGACGGTAACGGAGGAGGTGGTGGGAATGAAGGTGGACAGAATTTGGACAAGGCGTTTGGGTATTCAAAAAATTTCGTTGCGAAATATGAAATTGGGAAGGAGGTTGGGAGAGGTCATTTTGGACATACTTGTTGTGCTACTGTTAAGAAAGGAGAGCTTAAAGATCAAGTTGTTGCTGTTAAGATCATTTCTAAAGCTAAGGTGATCATTTTGTGTTTGTTTCGTGGTTTAGTTAAATTTTTTATTGGTTGTTTGTTGGTTGTTTGATGATCATGGAATTGAAATTTCGGAAATTGTTGATGATCAATGTGTGGTTTATTGAATTGTGTTGGTTTTAGTAGTGTTTATGGCAATATGATGGTGATGGTAGTGAATTTTGAGGACTGTAAGCTATGCTGTTCGGGCTCTTCATTTAAAGTCAAACTTTGATATGAAACTTCGACACTCCATTTTGGACTAAAATCATGCAATTTTTCCATAAATTAACCATGTCCGACTCTTCTATGAGTCCGGGCAAAGGGTTTACTAGGTCTTTTTACTATATTTATTGGTTCTTTTTATGATAGATGTACCGATGATTTGATGTCAAAGTGGTCTCCTTATATAGTTATATTAGTGTTGAATAATGGTCAAAGTTGACAAGTATTGCTGCAATCCTGATGCCAATTCCAAGCTTATTAATTTTTAATTTTCAGCTTTTGATTATGGTGTATTAAAACCAGTATCTTATTCCTTCAAGGTTCAATAGAAAAGGTTGACGCACAAGTGTTCTGTGTCCTGTACTCCTGTTAGGGCGAAGTAACTTACTAACTGAATTGTTTTAACATTATTCAGTATGCAATTTTTGGGGATTCATTTTTAGGCTCTCTTGATCTGAACTAGTCAACAGCCTTTCATTTAAACGGATAACAGGTTAAGTTTTGTTTGCCTACTTAGAAGGTGAGGAGGCCATGCTGCTATGTCAGTAGGTTCTGTATATTGTATCATAATGCTTTAAGAAGGCGAGGTCAATTTCACGGTTATAATTTGAGCCTTTCTGTCATCCTTCCTATTTCTAGGCTTCTATTGTTTGAAACAACAATGCCTTTTATGTTGGATGAAATCCTATGAGCTCTACTCCTTTTTCTTTTTGATTCATTTGTTAAAAATATCTATGTGTAGCAAAACTCCGATGAAGCTTTTCTCTAATCCTAAAAAGCGCATTTGCACTTTCTATGATAAGAATTATCGATTTGAATTCTTCAATGATGTAAGGGTTTTCTACTCTAGGAATTAATTCTATATAAATTGAGTTGCTCCCTCATTGATTGTTTCCATTTGAGTCCTTAAAAGTTTATCTTGCAAAAGTATTGGATGGTACCGGTGATATCATGTTTAGGTTCAATGTTTTATAAGAAAACATGCATTGATTTTTTTTTTTCCCAAGCATATGATTTTTAAATTTGTTAGTAGTTCCTAGAATTTTGATGTCTTTCCTGATGCTGTTATGGAAATTCCACCTCCAATGCCACTCAATGCTCTTTTTTTCATGTTATTTGCTGTTAGTATATTTGTTCAATTGGGTATTCTCTTGTTGCTATCACATACAAATTGGGTATACCTATGGTAAATATTCCTTTGTAATCATAATTAGCTGTGCGGTTGCTTACTCCAATCCGTTACTTATTGGCTATGTTATGATTCCTAACCATTGACAATGGTGAGAGTTCCTTGGTAGCCCTTACCCTTGAGTGGATCATTTTGTACGAGGGGAATAGACATTGCTGTTGATAATAGTGTACAGTTTTGGTGCAAAAATTGTCAGGGGTATACATTAGGTGCAAAGTGTACAAGCTGTTGTGGGATAAAATGTTGATAGGGGTGAAATATTGTAACTTGTTAATTTCTTTGGGTTGATTTTGTGGTTGCTGGAATTTTGGTAAACATTGTTTCGGTTTAAGAACGTTTTCAAAAGTCTATTTCGTGTTGTTTTACTATGTGTGTGTGAGCCTTTTGACCTTGGTGGATATTGTTCCATTTTGTTTAATCTATCTTGACTACGGATACTACGTCTGCTTTCATTTGTGAACATGGCATTACTTTTGAGGTCTGATGGTTTGATCAAGCAGTCTTGAAAGAAATTTATTAACTTTTGCCCATATCTGTCATCCAGTGGATGGTGACTTTCTTTTGAATTCAGATACTTCTAGCCTTCTAGGATCACCCTTTCATGTGAATCCTTTTGTGTTTCTCTTTCTTACGCAGATGACGACAGCAATATCAATAGAAGATGTCCGCAGGGAAGTTAAGATCCTGAAAGCTTTGTCAGGGCACAGGCATCTGGTTAGATTTTATGATGCTTGCGAGGATGCAAACAATGTTTACATAGTAATGGAGTATGTCTTTCATCTAATTCTGAAAATCTTTATGTAATTCATTTATGCATGATGAAATACCATTTTTAGAGTTTCCTAAATTTCCCCATATATTCTAATAGCCTTATCTGGGCCATGATAGCATATTAGGACTTTTTTGATAATGGGAAGTAGGGAAGTCATTGCCATTAAGTATCTTGAATTCTTGATGAAGATGCTGTAACTATCATCAAATCAATAAAATATGGAGTAGTTGTCTTCGATGTACTTTGTGCCTGAGTTTTATTTTTTAGATGATTTGCTTTAATGTGTAGTGTGCTGACTCAATTAATGGCATATATTTTTATATAAACTCCATTATTTATACACAGTACTCGACTTTTGAAATTTTAGCTGCACTGTAGTTGCATAGTGACGGTTATGTTGTGTCTGACATTTTGGAACTTGTGCACTTCAGATTATGTGAAGGTGGAGAATTACTTGATCGAATATTGTCAAGGTAACATTTTCTCATTTGCATAGTAGGAACCTTTTTTTAGTATCTTGTGAATGCTTACCTGCTTGGGAATAAAGAGACTTGTTCTTTTCGCAGAGGTGGAAAGTACTCTGAGGAAGATGCGAAGACCATTATCAAACAGATCCTGAATGTTGTATCATTCTGCCATCTTCAGGGTGTTGTGCACCGCGACCTAAAGCCTGAGGTTAAAATTTCTGAACTTGCCGATCGATTTATAATCAATGCTTTTTTGTCCTTAATTTTTCTTCTTACTTGTTTCTTTCCGACACAGAATTTTCTATTTACCTCCAGAAGTGAAGATGCTGACATGAAGCTAATTGATTTTGGGCTGTCTGACTTCATTAGACCAGGTAACAATAATGAACTTTCATTTGGGTGGAAGATCTCCATGCTCGTTATTTTATTGTCAAATCTTTCTTTTTTTTGGCTATGACATTTCTACCTGAGAAATTTGGACTTTCCTATTTCCTTCTATTTAATCCCATTCCATCGGCAGTCTTTCTCAATTTTTTTTTCTTTTCACATATATCGTTTTTTTTTATTTTACAATGGTTGGCAAACTTTGTTTGATTTATTCAATTGTTGGCAGACCATAGACTCCATTCGTAATTTTTCGTGTAAGTTTGATGCTAATGTTTTTGGTTAACATGGGAATATGGGATTCCTGGTTAGGAAATGAATTATGGATTACAAAGGTTTCTTAGATAATACGCTTGCTAATGAATTAGGGTTTACCAAAACTGTGGATCGTCTGCAAGTGGAAATTGATGAATGATGGTTGCTTATAATTGACTTTGATCAGTCATTGACTCATTATTCTATCACAGAACAAAGCTTTTTGCCCTTGATTAGATGTTTTAGCATCAAACAATTAGATAACTGGGAAAGAATTTTACTGAGGCTTCTTAATTTTTCAGAAAATCTTCTTATCATTTTTGCGGTGCATGTGTTTTTTTCTTTTTTCCTTCAGAATTGGAATTCTGATTTCAGTTACTTACTTTAGTCTGATATGCTTGCTTCGAATTGCATATTGTTATGCTCATAAATATTGCTAGGCCTTTACACTTTTCCTGTCTGATGTTACATTTCCATATATGTTGTCATATTGTGGTATTGTTTTATTAGACTGTGATATTGGACCTTTATTTAATAGGTGAATTTCAGAATCCTGAATTGAGGGGGAGGGGGGATGAAATCTAATGATTTGCGTTCTGTTATTGCTCTTAATTGAAAAGATGTAAAGGGTGACAAGTGGAACAGCAGAAGTTATAATGGAAGTTTTTTAGTAATTTTTTAAACCAAATCTTTTCAATTTTTAGGGATAACTTATTTGGCTTGTTGACCATTTGTGGTGCTATCTTCATTTTTGACCTTTTGTGTAGCTTTAGCATCCCTAATGTTGTATCTTTAATCACCATGTATTGCTTCTCTTCTCACTGAGTTCCTTTATTTTTTTTCCTCCATTTTTCTTGGACTCCTTTATAGTGTACATTGCAAGACTTGAGGAATTAGCACTTAGCATCTAACCTTGAGTTTGAATAGATGCTCTAATATATTTTGGGAAACAAATGCATACACTTATTTATATGCACGTGTCCGTAAATGTGTTAGAAGAGGTTTTATGTGAATAATTCATGCAAAACAAGGGAGAATTCTGTTTGCTTCCCTTAATCATAAATAAAACCTTTGTTTTTGATGCAGATGAACGACTAAATGATATTGTTGGAAGTGCATACTATGTTGCACCCGAAGTACTCCATAGATCTTATAGTCTAGAAGGAGATATATGGAGCATTGGTGTTATTACTTACATATTGTTATGTGGAAGCAGACCTTTCTGGGCCCGTACAGAATCAGGGATTTTTCGTACAGTGTTGAGAGCAGACCCCAATTTTGAAGATCCACCTTGGCCTTCTGTGTCTTCAGAAGGCAAGGATTTCGTTAAAAGAATGCTTAACAAGGACTACAGGAAAAGGATGACTGCTGTCCAAGCTTTGAGTAAGTGCTTTATTTTTATGATTTTAAAAGCCTCTTTTTTGATAAATTGTTATTTTGAATGTATACATGTGAAACCAGCTGGTTCTGAGCTGATCCTGCATGCTTAATGCAACATTTTTATTAAGGAAATCCTTTTGATTTATGCAGCTCATCCCTGGTTGCGGGATGAAAACTATCCTATTCCTCTAGATATATTGATATACAAATTGGTGAAGTCATACCTTTCTGCAACTCCTTTTAAACGGGCTGCATTGAAGGTATTGTTCTGCACATTGACTGATCTTTTTAATACTTACTGCTTTGAATGTAGGCCTGGTTGTGATTGATGAAATAAGGACCTAGGAGTCTAGGACTTTGTGAATGATTTAGGGTGCTATGCGCTTTAATATGTTTATATTCACCTCGCTATACCTTTTTGTAATCCGTATGTGATCAACTTCATATGGTAGTTAAAAGTGGTTTCTGTACCAAATCTTTTTCTTGTAGCTAATTAATTTGTTTTGCCACTTTCCGAATATGTATTTCTGCAGCAATTCATCTAAACAGGAAATCTTGTACTTGTATAACTTAGAATTTCTGGATGCGGCTTTTAATTGGCAACCTGTACGGTTTTGTAGTTGCTCTGGTAATGGTCTAAGTTGGTTTTTATTGACTTGAAACAAACACAATACTATTGAGTATTGTTACTTTTAAACCAAATCGCCAAAATGGTCTATGGAGTAGAACATTTTGGCTGTTTTCATGGCTTAAAAACATAAATAGTAGATGCTCGTCTTAGATATATGCTAATCTGAATATGTTTATGTACTTGTCTGTGGAGGTTCATCTGATGGATTTATTCTCTTTTTTCAATGGGCTGCAGGCTCTCTCAAAAGCTCTTACAGAAGATGAGTTGTGTTACTTAAGAGCACAGTTTGCACTTTTAGAGCCAAACGGAGATGGCCGTGTTTCTTACGAGAACTTCAGAATGGTTATTCTGCTACTTGCTTTTCTTTCTTTTGAACTTTCAGCTGGGTGTTCATGTGAACACATCTTGCTCTTACACCGATGTCTTGTTTTTGATTACCATAACATACTAGTAACATTTTACTTTTACAGGCTCTTGCGAGTAATGCTACTGATGCAATGAAGGAATCTAGAGTTCTTGATATCCTTAATACGGTAATGCATCGCTATATGATCTGCAGAAAAAATGAGATTGGAACTGATAATGTCTAACAACATTCTTTGATTCCGGCTCAGATGTCAACGCTTTCTTATAAAAAAATGGATTTTGACGAGTTCTGTGCTGCTGCAATAAGCACACACCAATTAGAAGCTCGGGAAGGTTGGGAACTAATTGCATCTACTGCTTTTGAGCACTTTGAGCAGGAAGGAAATCGGATCATCACTGTTGAAGAGCTTGCTAGGGTACGTATTGCTCTGAAAATGTTTTGTTTGACCTATAAGGTAGACAAACCTCACGTGTGAGAGGATGAGGGTTATAATAAATGCAACGGTTTTTAAAGAGGGAAATTGCCATAATATTATAAACTTATTATGGAAATTTCCAGCACTTATACCGGTTTTTACGAGGGCTGCCAATCCTAAAGGGTTTATACATTTTGTCGTGTCCTTATTGATTTATCGTGTCTGTTTTCGTTCTTTTTCTAAAACTTTCAACTTCTTTATTTCCATAATATTACAGGAATTAAATCTTGGAGCAACTGCTTATACAATTCTAAGGGATTGGATCAGGAGCAGTGATGGGAAATTAAGTTTCCTTGGCTATACAAAATTTTTGCATGGAGTGACGATTCGTAGCTCAAATACAAGACATCATTAGGTTTACCATTTTTATAAAACAAGAAGGCTCTCATATAACATGATTGAATTAGATTCATGCCCAATACAGGTTATTCAGGAAAGGTTTTTTTTTTTTTTTTTTTCTTTTTGGTTTATTTCTTCTCCTGTGTGGTTTTATTTCTCCTTCCCCTGGGAACTGAGAGCAGAGGAAGTTGTGTATAAAAGAATATGATAGTGAAAATTAGCTGAGGCTATGGAGGCAAAAATTGATTGTAATGGGTTGCTTAGTTCATCATTCCTGCTGTGGATTTGGAAAAATGGGGATGGTGGGGGGGGCTGGAGTAGCCAGAGGGTCGCTGGACCGGCCCCCTGTTTTTTCCAAGGCGTTAACGCCCTCCACCACCCGATAAAATGTCCTGCTCCGAGTCCGTCTGCAGGACGGAGGGTTCAATGTAAGGTGGGTGTAGGATGACCTCTACGTGGGATTCTGCAGGGCTAGGAGCAGATTCGTCATGTCTGGGAGGGAGGAGACTACAATCCACAATCAAGAGGAAAGAGGGATTGGGGGAACAAGGGAGTAATAAATGTGAAAAGGGAGGCCAACGGGGATAGCGATGGCGGGGGAGTGCGCCTGCTCCACAGGTGTTCACGAGCGATAAGGAGGGAATGAAGCAAAGCAGAAAAGACGAAGCAGATGCAAAAAGACAGGGGTTGCACAGACGTGTCATTGCCACTGTACCAGCCCGGATAGAGAGGGTGTCAGAGAAACCCGACGCGGAATACTCGGGCTCGTTGAACCCGGAACTACCGGCTCGGAAAAACAGATATGGTGTTAGGTAAAGTTGATTTGTGGAATCGGGCTTACCAACCGAGTACGGCGGGGTTAAAGGCACGTAGCACCATATCGTGGGCACTCGGGTTCACTGTCTTTATTGTTAATGTTTTTTTTTTTGTATTTTGCTATGCCTGGCTGGTTAGGTTAGGAATGGGCGGGCTTTGTTTTTATTGGAGACCGCAACTTAAAAATACGAGGAGATGGCGGGGCTCAGAGTTACGAGTCTGCACCTACGCCACAGGAACCCTATAGCGAGGCGTGAGGGGGCGCGGGATGGTGGTCGTTGGGGGTGAGGACGGGGCGGGGGGGCTGTGGTTCTGTGAGGGGGATGGCATGGGGTATTGAGCATTGGTGGGTGGGGCGATAGGCGTGAAGGGTCAGCGATGGAGGGGGTTCACAGCGACAGCCAGGACAGTAGGGTAGAGGGGAAGGGCAAGGAGGCAAGCAACAAGAGGAGGGGGGCAGGGACGAGACGGAACCAAGGACGCGGGAGGGTATACAGAAAAAAAAAAGAAGTTGCGGGTACCAACGACCCACGATATTTGCGGGTAGGTCTTAGGGATAAAATACAGTACCCGTAAGATCAGGTACCCGCACTTTGGAACCCGCTAATGCACACCCCTACAAGGCTTGCATTTACAAAAAGAGAGGAGCGTGAGTGGGCGTCCCCTAATACAGACACTGATGTATCGCATAACTACTGCACTCACACTAAAAATTGAACACAGAACAAGATTGTGGGGTGAAATGGCCATAAGAGATAAGAATAAGTTTTGAGTGGGTCCAAAAAAACTGTTTTGTCTATTCAAATGGTCTAAGAGGGATGATAACAACTTTTTGAGGCCGAAACTGATCGTGAGGAGTCCTTTGATGGTCCAGAGCAAGTGGTAAAAAATGCAGAATAAAAAAAAAAGACGTAGCCCGGACGAATCTCCGTAGGCTTGAAACAAGGCGAGGTTACAGGTCCCAAAAAAAGTTGCGAAAATTATTACATGATGCCCTTACAAAATATGAACCAAAAATAGTCGATTTGGGGTGAAACGACCATAAGAGGGGTGAGAATAAGTTTGTAAGGGGTCTTTGAAAAAGTTGTTTTGTCTTCTTACAAAACGATCACAAGAGGTGATAATGAGTTTTTACAGGCCGAATCAATCATGGGGAGTCCAGTGGTTGTCTGAAGCAAGTGGTAAAAACACGAGATAAAAAAACACAAAGCCTGGGATAACCCCCGGGT
>PYUH01000044.1:5416865-5447598 GCA_016808085.1 Suaeda aralocaspica | reverse complement strand
TTTTTTTTTTTTTTTTTTCTTTTTGGTTTATTACTTCTCTTCCTCCTTTGGGAACTGAGAAGCATAGGAAGTTGTGTATAAAATGAATATGATTAGTGAAAATTTAGCTGAGGCTATTGGAGGCAAAAATTTATTGTAAATGGGTTTCTTTAGTTCATCATTCCCTGCTTTTGATTTTGAAAAATTGTATGTTGGGGTTTGAGTTCCATAGTGTCTCTTTACCTTCCCCTTTCTTTCAAGTCTTAACTCCCCCACCCCCTATAAAAATTCCCTTCTCCTTTCTCTCTCGGACTTATTTTCAATTTTTTTACCTCTACTTGATTCTGCATGCCTATGATCATTATTCATTATTAATTTATTATACTACGATCCAAGATAAAGAGTATAATAGTGATTGGTGGAACAAAGGGAGTAATAAATTTTAAAAGAGTCCAACGTGTATAGCTATTGTTTAGTTAGTCCACATGTTTTCAGCTAGCGTAATGAGGAGATTAATCAAAGCAGAAAATAAAGTCAAAGCGGGGTAGCAGTGGTTATGCACTTATGCCTTAAGGATAGTGGTGTGCAGAGAAACCCGACTCGGAATACTCGGCTCTTTACCCGTACTACCTGCTCTTTAAAAACAGATATTTTTTTTAGTAAAGTTGGATTTTGCGAATCGGGTACCCCGGAGTATTTCGGGTTAGGTACGAGCACCATATCGGTTCACTTTCTTTATTTTTATGTTTTCTTTTCTTTTTAGTTTTGAATTGGGCTTTTTTTTACCTCAACTTAAAAATCTATTATATTTCTTTCTCATTGTTATATTCTAACTATCCACTACCTCTTTCTTATTTTTGTTATGTTTTCTTTGTTTGTGATTCTTTTCGGTGTTGCTTTGTTTTTTATGATTTGTTTATCAGTTTTTTCTTGCTTTTCAAATTTTATTTATTTATTTTTGTTCAGCTACATCCATTACATTAGTTTAGAGTTTAATGCAATTATGCAGATCACAATATTAATTTTTTCATTTAGCTATACTTTATACAATTATGCTTTATTTATATCTTAGATGAAAAAAAAAATGAAGTTGCGGGTACCAACTTACCCGACCGATTATTTCGGGTAGGTCTTAGGTGATAAAATACAGTACCCGTAAGATCAGGTACCCGCACTTTCGGATACCCGCTAATGCACACCCCTACTTAAGGCATTATGCATTTACAAAAAGAGAGGAGCTGGAGTGGCGTCCTCCTAATACAGACACTGATGTATCTGCATAACTACTGCTACTCACACTAAAAATTGAACACAGAACAATTGATTTGGGGTGAAATGGCCATAAGAGATAAGAATAAGTTTTTAGTGGGTCTCAGAAAAAACTGTTTTTGTCTATTTTCTTAAATGGCTATAAGAGGGATGATAACAACTTTTTTGAG
Source organism: Suaeda aralocaspica (assembly GCA_016808085.1). NCBI lineage: Eukaryota > Viridiplantae > Streptophyta > Magnoliopsida > Caryophyllales > Amaranthaceae > Suaeda > Suaeda aralocaspica. The sequence continues at coordinate 5,446,180 of PYUH01000044.1, read as the reverse complement.
GCCGAAACTGATCGTGAGGAGTCCTTTGATGGTCCAGAGCAAGTGGTAAAAAATGCAGAATAAAAAAAAAAGACGTAGCCCGGGACGAACTCTCCGTAGGCTTGAAACAAAGGCGAGGTTACGAGGTCCCAAAAAAAAGTTGCGAAAATTATTACATGATGCCCTTACTAAAAATATGAACCAAAAATAGTCGATTTGGGGTGAAACGACCATAAGAGGGGTGAGAATAAGTTTGTAAGGGGTCTTTGAAAAAGTTGTTTTGTCTTCTTACAAAACGATCACAAGAGGGATGATAATGAGTTTTTACAGGCCGAAATCAATCATGGGGAGTCCAGTGGTTGTCTGAAGCAAGTGGTAAAAACACGAGATAAAAAAAACACAAAGCCTGGGATAAACCAGGCCATCTGGAGGCCTGAAACAAAGGTATTGTTCACAGTTTTTTGAGGTTTTGAGGTTGCGGAATAAAAGGTTGCCAAAATTTTTACATGACTTCCTTATAGTAAAAATATGAACCGAGAGTCAATTTGGCGTAAAACAACCATAAGAGGGATGATAACAAGTTGTTAGAGGCTGAAACCAATAGTGGGGAGTCATGTGGTGGTCTAGCGCAAATGGTAAAAAATAGGACGAAAAAAATACGGAGCCCGTGACAGACTCTATAGACCTGAAATGAAAGTTATTATTAATTGTTTTTTGAAGTTCCGAGGTCCCGGAAAAATATTGCCAATTTTTTTAAAATGATGCTCGTCTAGTAACAATTTGAATGCAGAGTAGTTGATCTGGGGTAAAATGGCCATAAGAGAAATGAGCACAAGTTTATAAATTCTTAAAAAATATGTTTTTGCCTTTTTTCGAAATGGCCATAAGAGGGATGATAACAAGTTTTTAAAGACCGATATCGATTGTGGGGGTCGTGTGGCCCTCCAGAGCAAGTGGTAAAAAAACAAGTTAAGAAGAATGCAGAGGAGGCTGAAATGAAGGCTATTATTCACCTTTTTTGAAGTTATTTGAAGTTTTGGGGTCCAAGAAAAAAAATTGCCATAATTTTTACATGATGATCATATTGTAAAAATATGAATGCCGAGCATTTAATTTGGGATAAAACTGCCATAAGAGGCATGATAATAAGTTTTTAGAGGCCGAAACTGTTGTAGTGTTTCTTGTGGTGATCTTAAGCATGTGGTAAAAAAAAGGACAAAAAAAGAGCCCGTGACCAGAAACCTAGAAAAAAAAAAAGTAGTCAAGATTTTTACATGATGTCGTATGGTAAAAAAAAAGTGAACCCAGAACAATCGATTTGTGGTGATGGTTGTTATTTTGACCATAAGGGCATTGTGTAAAATTTTCGATTTTTTGGGATGGGGAGGGGGATGGAGGGGGATCCCAGATACTATGAAAACTATGATGCCTTTGTTTTCAGCTTTTGGAGGGTTGTCCAGGGATTCATCACGTCTCTTGGTTCATCATAGGACTCCCCACGATCGTTTCCGCCTCTAAAAACTTGTTCTCATCCCTTTATTTGAGATATTTCGTTAGAATTGAATACTAGCTTTTTTACTCTCCCGAGACCTTCTTATGGCCTTTTAACCTTGATTAGATACTCAAGGTTCCTATATTATTCGTGTAAAATTTTCTGAAGTCTTTGTTCAGACCTCCGGGACCCTAAATCCTATGAAATTTTTGAATGGTAACCTTTATTTTTGGCCTATGGAGGCCTATCCCGAATACCGTCTTTTTTTCACCCTATTATTCCACCACATGTTGAGGGTCACCACAAGACTCCCCATGACCGGTTTCGACCTCTAAAATCTTGTTATCGTCCCTCTTTCAAAAATATTTTGGAAAAAGTGAACAATATCTTTTTTGCTTCCCCAAAACCTTACCGATTGCTTAGGGTCTTAAGGGCCTGTTTACTTCAACCGAAAACATTTGAATTGAATCGAACTAAACTGAAATGATTGGAGCTGAAATGAACTGAACTAAAAGTTTTTATTATGGATTATTGATTTTTAACTATCGATTATTAATTATGATTATTGAATTTTTTAATATGATTTTAATGGATTGACTATGGCTATTAATCTTTAACTACGAATTATTATTGATTTTTAATTATGGAGTAATGACATAGTAATAATTCTATTATTAATGTACTAATAATTTTTAAACAAAAAAAACGCTATTGGTATTTATATTTTATGAAATAAAACCAGTAATACATCTTCATATTTTTTGTGACTGGTAATCCACTTATGTGGTATAATAATATTTTTGTAAACAACAACAACAACAACAACAATAATTATATTATTATATGAACAAAAAATATTACGAACAAATGATATTAGGAACAAATTAATTAGCAAAAATAATAATCTAATATATATGTATATATAAAGTAGGCTTTTTTGGAGAGTTTTTAGAGAGCCACGTAGGATTAGCTATTTTTGAAAAAAAATAATTATGTATATTTATCCAAAGCAATTAAAAAGATTCCTTCAAAAAAAAAAGCAATTAAAAAGATTATATATATTTATCCTATCAAATGAGAAAAGATAATTATTATATATACGCCATGTATAGGTTTAACATAAAACGTGGATATCTGTAATTATGTATAAGTAAAAATCATAAAATTTCTATCATTAAAAAGTACATGTCGAGACGAACCAAACAATATCTCATATGTATATGTTCAGCACAACGATGCATTTGGTCAAAATATAGCAATTAAAATCATAGAGGGTCTTTATAAAAAATTTACACCATATTAAATTAGTTAATCTCTAAAGAAAAATGTTATAAAAGCCCGAGCATTTGAAGTGCCACGTAAGTAAATTAAGAGAATCAAGTTTTGAATAAAAATCTATCTACCATATTAGTTAGTAATTTTACTATGAAGTAAATATGTTGTATTGGGAGCCTTTAGGACGTTGATTTCCTTAGAGTGACAAAATCATAATACGGACTTACGGAGTACTTAACTAAATACCCCAATTCCAAATAGGCTCCAATCATCAATCCTTAATTAATTTACCAAAACAGTTACTTCATATATATCATTTTGTTTTTGAATATTATACTAGGCTAATTTTATTAGGCAACTCTTTTAAATTTCAATCACATTGCACGTTTGTCCCATTTGCTGATGAGTTATCGCTACATCATTTAGGTATGTAAGTATTAATTTTTTAACTATCATCGTTTTAAATTAGTTACGTTGCAACAACTTTGTTACGCTAAGCAAGGTTTTGATGGTCAAATTATATGTCCACCGTAGCAGCAATAACGTTAGTATTTAAATCTGGATGATTATTGGATATTATAGCGACTTTGCTCCTAATCTTATATTGTTATCTTTGAAAACATAGTTGTGTTATGGGAATAAGTGAATAACAGGATTCTTTGTTTGCTAATTGATTACAATTATAAGTCTTATAGTTATCAGGGGTTAGTTAAACTGGAATAATTGAAGAGCATATAAAGTACTGCTAGGATTTTACGTTTTCTAAATAAATCATGTTCGATTAAATTAATTCTTTTAGAATTTAAAATTTTCTCATTTGATATTTAAATGAAATAAAAAATAGTTTCGAATCATATAATCAACTTTATACTCATTGAGAACATTGGAAAATCAATTAAAATAATATTAGCCCTTAATTAAATATAAAAAAACCACTATTTATTAGATAACATTAGTCAATATTTTAACATAAAATATTATATTAGCCCGTGCATTGCACGGGTTTCAAATCTAGTTAGCAAAATAAAAGAAGAGTTGAACTGGTCTGAATTGAGCCGAGCTGAACCGAACCGATTCTAAGTAAACAGGCCCTAAGTCCTATATAATAACCTTTTTTAACGGATATAATAACATTTTGTACCAAGGATTAACATACTCCCTCTGTTTTTTATACTTGCTACATATACCAAAAAAAAGTTTCTATTTACTTGCTACATTTTCTTTTTAGGACGTGGATCGATTCTATATCACTATTACACTTTTACCCACCATTGGAGTCAATTTACCCTCATTTAACTGTACTTAACATTACCTAACATATGCAAAATGAGTTAAGGGAACTTTTGGGGCGTGAAGTTTTCTGTTTTTCACCATTTGGGGACTGAAAGTTTTTTTTTCCACCTTTATTTTGTGGACTAACCTTAAATATAAGGTTATTTAACCCACCTAGAAAAGTGATTTAACTCACATGAGCATTAATTGCTGGGTTTTTTTAATTAATTGTTATTTTTTAAAAAAAAAAACCTGAAGTTTCCAAAATATGATTGGGGTCAACACCAGTTTATAAATAAATACATCATATCTTCTTTCTCAATTGTTTTCCAAGGAATACAACAACCAAAAATCCTAAGCAAACCAAAAACACTGTAATTTTGCTTCAACTTCTCGTATTAATCAATAAAATAATCCAAGTTCTTGTATCCCTCTTGTTCAAGGATTGATTCTAATGAAAGTTCAATAGCATAAGTGATGTTGAATTTGGAAGCCTCAATTTCGCATCAACTTCATTTTTTTTCCCGAAAATTTGATTCAATTGTCTCAAAAATCAAAACTAAATTAGTTAACTCAAAATTAAGCAAACTATACTTTGAAAAAAATTAGAACATTAATCAAAATACTAAAATTGACCCTCAAAAAAGTAAAAGTTCAATTGAATTTTTAGGGTTATTGACCCACAAAAACATAAATTTCAAACGAAAATTTATAAGATTGAAACTTTAATTGAAGATTTACAAATGACCCACAAAAATTTAAGCCTTGATTGAAATTAGAATGGATCCTAAACCCTAACCTAAAGAACTCGTATAACAAATAATTTTGTTCCAAATTTGTAGCTAAGAGAGAACTAAACTTACTTGTGAAGAGATAAGTGCAAGTTTGTCGACATGTAGCTGAAAATTTGAGCAATAAAGGTTCGAATTTTTTTTGCGAGCAACTGAACAGAGGAAAACGAAAGAGAAAAAGGGATAATGAGTGAATTTAGCAAATTTTGTCAATAATGTAATTTTGAAAAAGACAGTGGGTCCCATAAATAATTATAGTTAACTCATTTTCAGTAAAGACCCCAAAAGGAGGAAAAAAATGAGTCCCAAAAAAGTGAAAAATGAAAAAGTTTAATCCTCATTTGTTGTCTTAACTCTAATTTTGAAAAAGATATTGGGCTCCATAAATTAACTATAGTTAACCCATTCTCACCAGAGTCTCCAAAAGGTGAATAAAAAGGAATGAGTCCCCAAAAGGTGAAAAATAAGAAAGTTTAATCCCCATTTGTTGTCTTAACTATATGCAAAATTATGATCCAAGTGTTGAAATGACATCTCTTGGTCTTTATTCTAATATGGTATGTAACAATTAAATAAAACCGAAAGCAATAACAACAATTAAAGACGCGAAGCCCAATATTTATTCAATTCTTTAATTATTGATATAATTTGTTTACACCATTTATTTTATCGGAGTTTGGGTATTTGTGTTCTAGTGTTAATGATTTTGATTTTAACATTGAGTTTGATTTTCAATAGCAAAATTGCTATGACGAGGCCGAAAAGTCGCCTCGTCCAATAAAAGACGAAGTTTTTATCAAGAAAAGTCCTTTTTTTTTTATTATTATTATTATTCTTTGGCTTCATTATCCTCATAATTATTACGAAGTATTATTTCATCCGGTAATTATTACTTAATAACACTTTGAATTGTCACACCAATTTCGGATGCCTATTTGAGTTATACCAAATCCAAGTTGCTGTCCCTTCGGGAAAAAAAAAATCCAAGTTACTGTCGTGTTGATTAGTTTTTTTACGCAGTATTCTTTTATCTATTTATTAATTATATTTATTATTGATTGAAAATAATTATTTCCAGCATAATATGAAAAAATTTCTCAACTTGTGATAAATTTGGTAAATTAATCTTTGTGAAAATCTATAATTTCCCAACTAGCAAATATCAATTGGTAAAACAAAAGGACAAATGGCATGGGCTAATGGTACGGAAGAATATAATGCATTAGTAAAATTGAAGATAAATAAAAATATGAAATTCGGTTTTTTTTTTTTTTTTTTAAAAAAAAAGGATTTACTAGCAAAAGAGTCATAATCAGCTCACTACCAACATAAGAGCATACAAAATTATTCCATGAAACAAAAAATAAAATTAGGTATAAGAAACGAAAACCAAAATAATCTCACTTTATTATAAACTATGAACTTATAACATGGATTGAAAAAAATAAAAAAAAAGAATTCAAAAATTAAGTGAAATTGTTCCATGTAATTTACAGAAGAGAAGATGTTTAATTGAAGGTGAGCGATGAAATTATCCAATTTTGTTTGCTTTGGTTAATGAATTGGTGGCTTGTGCGCATTAGTTAAAGTAATGTAGATCTCAAAATTCCAAGTGTAACAAATTATGTATAGCATAGGCATAGGCCATAGCTAAGCTTTGCTATTGAAGGAATAAAATATGACACTTAAGCTGGATCCGTTGCATGCAATAACAAACGAACCTCAAAACAGAAACATTAATTAAATAAAATAGCAGCACTAAGACCATGACCATCCAGTTAGCTACCAGTACATTCATTATATATTTATATATACATTGCATGCATATATATAATAATAATAATAATAATAATAATAATAATAATACCAAGCAACATTTTGGTTCATTAGGGGCTAGTACGAGGGCTTGGATTTGTATCCGAAGTTGAGGCCTGGTCGTCATTTGGAACCCGGTAAATTTGCAACAATCGCCTATCCATCTCGCCCCACATTTGCAACTGCTTCTGATAATGCTTATTCAAATAAACTCGATTAGGGCCTGTAACTCTCTTTATCTGCAGGTAAGATAAGAATAGTAGCAATAAGGTGCAAGTCGAATATAAAGAGGTTATCTAATTAAGAGGTTATCCAATATTATTTCTAAAGTGGACAAATGTGAGAATTTATTTACCTTTATAGAGGGAAGATCAGATTCAACACGTTCTGTGTCAATGATGGTGCCAAAATCCTCGAACTGTGGTGCCACCAAATCTGGACGATGATAGTACATGTACTCGTAGCAAAACAACGGTCCGACGAACGTACATAATCTAATCTGGCCGTGGAGGTGCTCTGGCAACATCTCTCGGGTGTAAGGATGCCATGTTATATCCTGTCCAATAGAAAATAAACATCATTAATCAACTAGCAGAAATTCATACATCATTAATAGCACCAGGGGGGAAAAATAGAGAATAAAGAATATGCATACTATTAGCAATGGTGTTATTTTGCGTACTCCTTACTTTAAAAGATAGGATGTAAACTTCATAAAAATATGTCTAAGGTAAATGTGTATAAGATCTGCCCATATGGTAAAGAGATATCTGATATCTCCATCAACAAGACTCTCAAATTCCTATATTGTCCCCACATTATACCAGGAAAAACGACATTAGCTTGTATGGTAACATTATCTTGAACAAAATTAAGTTATCTAAATATTTGGGTTGGATATTATCAATCAAGACAATATGTTACCCCAGCATTCAATGATTAGCAATATGGCCTATTCATCACTCTACCATGAACAATATCACAGGGTTTCGAACATCAAAGTCCCAAAAGGGGACCTAGTATAAAGGTGATGAACGAGTCGTTGTTCGAAATTCAGGTGGGGTCAGAAGGGGTCAGATTCATTCTGCTACCTAGAATCAGCCGAGGGACTATGGTCCACANCATCACTCTACCATGAACAATATCACAGGGTTTCGAACATCAAAGTCCCAAAAGGGGACCTAATATAAAGGTGATGAACGAGTCGTTGTTCTAAATTCAGGTGGGGTCAGAAGGGGTCAGATTCATTCTGCTACCTAGAATCAGCCGAGGGACTATGGTCCACATCAGATCAGGTGAGATAGGGTGGCAATATCTGGAGTCATTCTGCTTGGGTTAAATAGTAAAAAAAAACTTTGTATGAACTCAAAAGGATTACAAAGTTTAAAGTATTCAATCTTAAAAACTAATGTAAATTCAACACACTTGCATGTAGATGAAGGGAAATAAAGAGAGTTCTGCAGTAAAAAAGGATTTGCAATAATGATGCTTCTCCAAAGTGTGTTTTTCTATTTAGCTGCCACTGTTGAGACTTGAGAAGAGTTGTCACTTGTAATTGCCTTTAGAAATTGATTTTAACCAAACTTGCTGCTAGTATGGAGTTTATTAAAGCTTTAATCATTCATTTTTTAAATGCTCTTTCTGTGTTGGTGTCTGGAAAGACATTCTGGTTTGGATTGGTTGTCAGAAGAGTCCTAGCTGGCTAGCAGTTGGTCTCATGAGATTCAAATCTTACTCAATCAGCAGAATACCAATTCCTAGCATGCAACATAAGTGATACCATAGACAATTAACCTTGTTCACTGAAGGCTTAATTATACCAACATACATAAATAACAACCATTATACTCCCATATTTATTTGTTGGTTACACTTTCTCCATTTTCTCCCATGTTATGACCGTTTGCAAAATTCTATATTGCCACCTATATATGCTACTTCACCATATAAACTCAACAGATTATAACCTTCACAAGCTCATCAAAACCTCACCCTACACCGCGTTAAGTTTCAATAACCTAATAGGCCTATTCATCACTCTACCATGAACATGTCAATTGAATGCAAATCCAAATTCATAGACATTTCCTAATTCACAAATCCACAAATATCACACAATCCAATTGCCAACTGAATAGTCCCCCGTTATAGCACAAATCCAAAATCAAACAATAAACGAATTCAAAATCCAATCTTAAAAATAACACTTAAATCAAACAATAAACGAATCCAAAATCCAAAGCAATTGAAACATTCATAAAATAGAACAAAATTACCACATCCGTCGATTGAAGTCTTGTGTCTAGTTGCATCAACTTGTTCCCTAAGTCGTGATGCAACTTTGAATAGTGATTTCCTCCAATCTTCTTGGCTAACTCCTTCACCAAAGAACTCAAGGCACCATTTGACGATTAAACTCGACACCAAAAATGTCAGAGATGTTGAAACGGCAAAAGAAAAACCCCTAAGGTGGAAAAAAAAAGTTAGTTAAACTAAACGAAAAAAGGATGAGCAAAAGAAAAAGAAAAGAAAAAAAAAAACTTGCTTACCAAAACTAGCCACATAAATCCTACACCCGTTTCCTCATTTTTGCATCGTCTCAAACCCTTGTGCAAGTACGCTAAAGCTGCTGCACCCCAAGCGTAGGAGTCTACCTCGTCCAATTTTTCAACAAAATGGACGTAAGAAGTCGTAATCTTCCCAGTTGAATTGGGAATGATAACGCAATTGACAATATAAAATAATATTGCCTTCATCTTCTTCTCAGGTTCCCTAGTGTTATTCTTATCAATACAGATCTCCTTGAGTGCAGAAAAAGTAATTTCTTTGCTCCTCGGCCCACCAAATACCCTATGGAAAGCTTCAAAATCCTTGTACATCTGCGGCTCCGGTCAGGTATAGAACATCTTCAAGCGTGATGTTCAAGTGCTGACCACCGCCCATTGTGAAATAAGAAATCTGATCATTTACAACCTCGTAATACCCCATTAGACGCTCAAATAAGCTCGTAGGGAAGTCGAGTTGATTTGGTAATTCATAAATTTTGAACAGGCGCAAGAGGGAGCTTCCCTCTCCATTGGAATCAATTATCCTATTGATTTCAACTTTCATATCACCGTCCAACTCCAACCAAACTTCGTTCAGGGTATTCAGCTTGTTACACCCTTTAATGCTTTTCATCATGCAATGGTTGATCATAGACCTAAACAAAAAATATTCAAAATCAAGGAATATTCAAAATCACATCAAAAAAATATTCAACAATCAATTACACATTTACACTGAAAATCTGAAATAAACAAGTAAAACAACTACAAACAGTAACAACAAATCAACAAACAAATCAATTAACAAATGAAAATAATAAGCACTTGAAATCAAAACTACAGTTGAAATAATAAGCAACCATCTATCACTTACTCAACACATTTAATTTTAATTATTTCGTCTGAGTATTGCAACATCCATCCTATCCTTCTTGTTTTGCAGCAAAACTACACTTGATTGTCTACCAACCAAACGATATATATTACCAAGTCTACGGTAAACAAATATATGTCAAAGGAGCAGTACAATTAATTAATTAATTGTATGTATTTACTAACCACGTCCTTGTTTAAGAGCTGCGCTGGTTACGTTGAAGAATGGACATTCCTACTTCACCACTAGATGGAGACCCCTTTCTCTTCATTTACTCCTTACATATTGATACAATTCATATCCATATAATCATATATATATATATACATATACATATACATATATATACTTACTACATATATATTTCAACAGGATACTATGTCAAAATTCTTAGGTGGAACGATACAAATCATCGTTAATAGTCATCATTAAAAATTATTGATTTTTAACTATAATTATTACCATAGATATTCAATCCCATTGAGCAAAACTCTCCGTTACTAACACAAACCAAAACAACATATCTCCGGCCATCAGATTCAAACCCAAAATTTGAAGGGAGAAATGAACCATATAAAACGGGAAGAAAAAATCCACAAAAATTGGGAAAAAAGGGCCAACAACAATGGAGAAAATTATTTAAACAAAAACTACAAGTTAAAAAGAAAGGTAAATAAATAAAGGGTTTTAGAATTACCTCTATCAGTCCATCAAAAAAGATGAAGATGAAGGCAACACTTTGTGGCAAAATAATATTGAGGATTTTAGGGTTTTGAGAGAAGAGTAAAAATGAATTTATTTTGTAGTGGAGTATTGATTAACTAGTTTTGATTCAAACAATCCAATTCAATGCAATTTAAATTTTAAAATGGAAGTGCCTGAAGCTAAGAAGTCAGTCTACTTTTACTTCTGAGTTCTAGGTCTTGGAAGCACAAGCGGGAGCCGAACAACGGATTGTAGACTTGATCATTCGGGCCTTTCAATTCATAAATGCGGATCTTTTAAAATATAAATAATATTCCATAGTACTCGCTCCGTTTTAATTTATTCTTTGTGTTTCATTTATAAACGTTTGCCAATATGATTTTTAAAAAGTGAGTAAATAATTAATATTGAGTGAATTGCTTACATATTGGAAAATAAATGTTATACTATGAAAAATGAATATTAAGGTGTGCAAACAATTCTGATTCTAAAATTCAAATATGGATTTCTGAATTCTTGTTTTGAAAATTCGGGTTGTAAAACTGAACACCGGATAAGAACTGGAATAGAATTTATAAAATTTGAATTGTAGTTTTTTTTTTTTAAGGAAAACAAAAATGAGATATATGTTTCCTAATCCGTTTTTCTTTTAGAATATTGAAGTGCATTAGAAGAGATTTGGCGTACAAACCGAATACATCTCCGAAATTCTGATTTTTTATCTTTTTCAATTCCAAAAATTCAAATATCCGGATTTCTTGATGGAAAAATTCTTATTTCCGATTTCCGCTAATGAATATTAGGGTGTAAAATATTGAATCAAAACTGCAGATTACATGTGAGAGATAGGGCGTGTGGTCCACGCGTACAAAAAAAATTGTACTGTTGGTGGGAGCACATAATAATTGCCCAAAAACAACAAGAGAGGCCAGGGTAGGGCAGCCCAAACCGAAGCCCATTATAAATATATTTCCTTCATACGCTTATTACTATGATTTATGAATGCGAAGTCATGTCATAGAATACCAAGGCGAAATAGAGAGAGAAAAGGTAAGTATTGTAGCTTCTTGTATGGCGATTCTGTTATTCTAATTATACAATTATTAAGAGTTTGGGGTAATATGTGGTCAAGGGTTTATGATGTTGATTTTGATTTTTCAGGTTTTGAAACAACAGCACAATCGAATCGAATCGCTATGAAAAGGAGAAATAATTCAAGTGTTGGAAAGAAATCGAGGAAGAAAACCAAAAGTTTGGAAGAAGAAGAAAAGTAGTCTTAATTTAATTATTACATGTGGTTAATTATATAATAACGTACACTTGGTTGAATTTCAGACCAAATAAATTCCAATGATTATCGGAGTTTATATTATTGGCGAGAGACGGAGCCGGAGGCGGAAGACAAAGTGGATGAGTAGGTTTGTTAATTATTGTATTATGTTTGGGTGGTTCATACTTCATACGTACTAACTGTTGGATATGAATGAATCAGGCCTTATGGAAATGCTAGTGAATTAGAAAATCTTCTTCGTCTTCAAACTGTTAGATATGCTGGTTTGGCATTGAATCACTACATGTAGTTGCATACACCACTAATACTAATACTAATACTAATACTAATACTAATACTGGGAGGATAATATAAAATGTTAATGTTGTGTAGGACTGGGTACAAATTATGAGGTTGGTGGATGCTATAGGCCAGGAAGCAATGGCATGCTGATATGGGGACACTGCTAAAAACATTAACATATCTCATGCATAATGCTCCCCCTAAGTTGTTCTTTGCTGAACTTGCACGCACGTTATAAACCACCCATTTTCGAACCATGCATCTGTCTTATCCTCTCTTGTCTCTCTATCTATCTCACACTCTCAATAACCTGCCCTGCTGCCGTTCCTAATTCTTGATATATATGTTACCTTTTTGCAACTACTCGGGATGTGGTGATTCTCTTAATCATCCACCTCTTGGATTGTTTTGGGGCTAAGCAACCCTGGCCTACTTTCTACCTTCTACCTCACGACACTGCCAGTGCCAGTGGTGATTGAAATTTTTAGTTAAAACCGATTGCTTCTAACTTCTGATGTTTAATTATGAGCTTTTACTTATGCTATTTACAGATTATTACATATGTGCTTCTTACCAATTGCTTAGATTTATGTGTAAACTACTTCACCTAAAGTGCTCCTTTTATTTAATTTCTTTCTGGATTTACCACCCGGAAAAATTGGATATATATGGTATGGTAATTGTATGATCATCTCGATCTTTGATTGATGGCCTGGGTAGCTAGCTAGATGGATCATTTCCTCTAATTCATTCCCAAGTTTGTTCTCTTAAATCAAGCTTCCATTGCTCTTCCCTGGTATGTGGTTTCCTCTTGCCTTGCTTTGACCATACTGGTGTGCACTTTATATTATCCATTGTACGTATTGCCTTTGGAGATTTCAGGAAACCAGGCAACTTTATGTATTGGGCCTATTCGCCTTCACCTGCTTCACGATATCACAGACTTGTTGTTATGCATTAGTTGTGGACGACTTGTGGTCAAAGATCCTGGGGTGGGTGTTTGTGAGGATTTCAATCGATTATATTGAGTATCTTTCAAACCATAATTTTACCTTCGAATCAAAACTGATTGCTCTCTGTTAATTTAGATTTCTTTATAAGTCGTCTCTGGCCATTACAAATTTTGTTTTAGTTTTTATGGAATTTTATTTGTTATGTTAAGGTCCAAGTGTCCAACGTGCTCATCTTCTTGCAAGGAAAGATTACCTCCGTAACACCTCCCAGTGTCGTTAGTTGGCTATATTTGATTTTCCCTTGTTAAAAAAAAAAAAAAAAAAAAAAAAAAAAAAAAAAATTGGGGGNAAAAAAAAAAAAAAAAGAATTGGAGTTTTGGTACCATTTGACGGATTCGTATTAATATCTGATTATCACAAGTTTGTGCCAGTCCTCTATGACGTTCTTCATAGTTTACAAGTTCACAGCTTACATACTGTTGTATTATTGGTCTCTTCGCTTTATTTTGGACCTTATAGCTTTTGCCATGGTTAGTCTTCACCCTTTAGTGAACTAAATGGAGTGATTTGCACGTGGTGGTATCTCTTTGTTTGGCCATGCATGTGCCCATGTCAATTATTTACCAACTACTGGCTAAGACAATGTGTCTAATTAAACGTGCTCGTGACTCTCTATCATTCAAAAATAATAATAAAAAAAAAATGACAATGTATTCTTATAGATTTAAACTGTGAATAGCCTTTTGAAGGATTATCCCGGATATTATAGTAAAATAATTCAAGAGCATATATATACATATATAGGGTGCCACCAAGAATTTATCCATCCTGAATCATGTCAGATGCCACATACGTAAACTAATTAGTTGAATCATATTTAAGATATTAAATCAATGTTGAAAAATTAAAAGTATAAATGAATTTTCAATCATTTCCTATTCATGACTTCAAAACCCCCCAAAAATATCTTGAATAAGCTTTTATTTTCCGCTTCTGATTTTTCTATCAAGAACTCTTGGTAACCTCGGGATACCCATGCCCAGTTCCAACCTCTATGAAATTGTTTACTCAATTGAATCCTCATACGCACCTCCCAGCCTCGTTGATCATTTACTCGATTCTGAACTAGGAGTTTCCGTGACAATACTCACAATAGGGTACTTAGGGCATGTTTACTTTAATTGAAAACAGTTGAACTGAACTGAAAGTTTTTTATGAAGGATTAATGAATAGCAAAATAAAAGAGCTGAACTGAACTGAACGGACTTTAAGTTGAAATAAATAGGCTCTTAGTCCAAAGCATGCTCTCCATAATATAAAGGGTATAATTATACTCCGGCATTTGGTATTGGGAGAATATCAGAAGAAAAAACGTGCCTAAACAAATTGTTTTTTCCAAGTAAAAATGCTTTAATGGTGGAACAAAAAATTTCATTTTTTTTAGTTAGGTAGGACCCTAATATATTTCCCTCAATCCTGTGTATGACCACATGAAATAATTAATTTTGGTTCATATAGCTGATCTCAAATTTTTGGAATTAAGGTCGTAATTGATTGAGTTAGGTGGGACCCTAATATAATTCCCTCAACCCTGTGTTTGGGGGCATATGATTATATGACTACATAACTCGGGTATAGGTCGCATATATAGCACAAGCTAGTGCTCCATAATTAAGAATAAAGGGTAATGAATAGAAAACGTGGAAGACATTCACACCTGACTTTTGTTGTCTAGACTAGAGACCTGCATATGATTCTTGGCTCCATTCACTTAACATTTCCATTCACCAACTCATCCCATTTATTTTCTTTTAAAGTCAAATCTCTAAATTAAATACTTAGCTTATTTTACATTTTCTAGAACTATTCCTAAATATATATATTTAACATTTGGGTGCATAGTGTTTCCACACATTTTGCACAAGTGGATGGATGCCCCAATCAATATCAATCATCAATGTCGATATACTATACTAAAATACAACCATTTAATGTGGAATTGCCACTTGTTACTACATTGCATAAAAAATAAAATTAAAATAAAAGCAAAAAAAAAAAAAAAAAAAAAAAAAAAAAAAAAAAAAAAAAAAAAAAAATTAAAAAACAAAAAAAAAAAAAAAAAANACTTAACAAACTATTTAATTGCCTACTTAAAAAAAATCATATAAAATTTACACGATTACATGAAAGATTGCAATATTGGATCTTAATTTTTTCTTTCTATTTTTACATGAATATTGAATGTTAACTTTCAATTTATACTACTAAGTTTCCACAAACTATTAAGTGGTCTATTCAATATTGGATCATTTTGTTTAACTTCTAATCTTATTTCACATGAACTAATATTATTAATTGTCTATTCTTATTTCAAAATTATTTTTCATTATCTTTTTTGTTGATTTTAATTTATTTTTTATATCTTTTGCAAACTACAAGCAACGAAATTAGTTTTTCCTCTAATGTTATTAGTAATATTTTAGAATTGTGGTTTCGTGAATTTTGTTCAAATGTAATACTATTGCATAGGAACAAATATTATTATTTTGTATATTCCTTTTATATTAAAAAAATTTAAATGACCTGTTTATTATAAGAAATAATTTCATGATTTTTTCTTTTTTACTGACTTCTATTGGTATTATACGATATATTGATTTTTTATTATAATAAAAATATTTTTCTATAACTATTAACTTATACAATTTATTTATTTTATCTTTATGCTATTTTAATATTAGATTATGATTTTTTTTTAAATTTTTTTTTGGTATCTCATAATAATTCAAAAAACAACAAGTGTTTCATAATAATTATGCATAATCGTAGTTAATTTTTAGGTACAATAAGACTAAAAAGTGCATTTTTAGTAAGCAAATTTAATGCTTTCATACAATAATAAAAAAAATTGCTACATAAAACATTAAACACATATTTTTATTAACACATGTATGTTACATATTTCTAAATAAGGAAATCTAATTTTTATTAACATTTTACAAATTCTATGTACAAAAAACCATGCGTAGCACGTTCGTATCCTTTCAAAATGAAAGGATTGAGTCATTTGGTTAGTTTAATGTTACGATTGAATTGTTATTCAATGTGCCAATCAAAGTATGATTAATGGCTTTAACACTAATACCCGATGTGAAAGACATTATTAGTTGTTTATTGAACTCAAGTGAAAATTGATAGACTATGTAAATATTTATAAAATAAAAATAAAACATGTAAAATATGTATTTAAGTAAATTACAAGGATTAGCTTTGTTAAACCTAGTTAGTCATATAATACTCTTGTCTATTGAAGAATGGTGAATGAGAAGATACAGCAGATAATTCTCACAAAAAGAATCACTGAGTTGATCTGCAAACTCTTAGCCGATGAATAAATGGTTGTACGTTAAAAATGATAAACTGTGAGGAGAATTAAAATTGGTCGTAACATAATTCCACGTAAAGTTATTTACGTCAGGACGAGCCTTTTGTAATGAGTGATGACTATACGAAAATCTCTTATATATATATATATATATATATATATATATATATATATATATATATATATATATATANGATGCCCTTTTCCTTGTAGAGTAATAGTATAGTGATTTGTAACATGTAACTATGTAAGCTAGATCCCAAGTGTAATTGGAGAACCATACATGTGATGCGAGCAATTTCATTTTTAATAAAATGTCGTGCAAAATTGAGTTGTTATCTAATCCAATGGAATAACAATTTCATTAATGATTAACCAGCATAATCTACAATTATAAACAAGATATATAAACCATAAATTTCAAAATATACTTAACTTTTGCAATCAAAACAGTAATTACTACTCCCTCTGTTCCTAATTGTTTGATACGTTTTGAGTTGCACATATGTCAATGCACTTGTTTGACTTTAAATATCTTCTGTTGTGTATATGTCACAATTTTAATTGAATATTAATAATGTACTCATTAAGACGAATCAAACAAGATTCTCTCATCTTATGAACAGCGTAAGATTTCAAATATATCAAACATTTAGAAACAGAGGGAGTATTATATTTTGTCTCCTAAAGAATGACTCATACCATCGCCTCAAACTTGATGTTGATTGCCATGATTTTCAATATCTTTAATTACTTTCAAGTTAAGGTGTGCCGCAATTTGATTTGATACACAGATTATTCTAATAAGAGAGCCGATGAAAATCATAAAATCAAAGAAAATAAAAGTGAACCCCCCCCCCCCCCCCCCCCCTCCTTTGATGATCAAAGTCATTAAATCATCTCGAATAATATAGGACCCATCTTTCGTAGATGGGCAACAACCCCCCCCACCCTACCCCCTCCCAAAACGTAACACCTATTAATATAAACCCCTAAAACAAAAATCTCCATAAAAGAGATCGAAATATTTACTCCAAGAAGGAAAGTTAAAAAAAAAAAAAAAAAAAAAAAAAGACTTGAATTGCAAACATAAAATTAGACGATTTTTGGCCTAAACAAGAAAATTGAGAAAGTAAAATGTGTTTAGACATTTTAAGTAAGAAACAATGGGAGAAATTTATGAAATCATTGTTCAATTTATTAACAAATTATAATCGTTTTAGGAGGAACGTAACATAGTCAAGGCTCTAGTAGTTCACCAAGCCACCTTTTCCTCCTTTTTTTCTTTAATATTTTCCTTGTCTCTTCCTCCAATTTGACCCTAAATTATAAGAATTTGTTACAACTAACTACTCTTTTTTATTTGTTCGCATGTTACATTTCAACGAACCATCATCGTACCGTCATGCACGCCTCATCTTTTCTACATTAGGTTTAAATCAAGAGGCAAACATTAATAGACAAACATTCTATACGATCATTTTCCCTAAAAACTAATTTTTATTATTTAAAAGAAAAAAAATTACAATTATTAGTCATACATCATAATTCATCATATTCATATCATAACATACAAATTATGATACATGAAAAAAAAAAAAAAAAACATAATAATGGTTCATGAAGACCCCCCTACACCCACACCCTAACTCCCTTACATTAAAAAAAAAAAAAAAAAAAAAAAAGACTTGAATTGCAAACATAAAATTAGACGNAAGAACAAGATCGATCAATCACCACCGTTGGATACAAATTCAATCATGCCTTAAAACACCCAACAATAGGATTATAATGATGATGGTGTTGTTCGTGATGATGATGATGGTGATGGTGATGGTGATGAATGGAATTCTCTTGATCAATTAAACGTTGAACATAATGAAATTCCTCCACGTGGCAAGGAATAGTGATGGTACCTTTTTGATCAAAACCAAACTCATCTTCTGCTTCTTTAAGAAGCTTCATAAAAAGAGGATGGTTAAAATATACAACTGGTATAACAAACCTTTGTTGTTCTTCTATGGTATGCCCCACTTTTATCGCCAAACAACCCTTTGGAACTAATGATGATGTACCTTGATTGTTTTGCTTCTTATGAGGGAGATGTAGGTGAAAATTTCCCCCCATTTTTATTTTATTTTATTTTATTTTATTATTGTAATATATATAAAATAGTACTTTATTATATATATATATATAAGAAGGTTTAATTATTTGATTCAAGGAAAAAAAAAAAAAAGGGATATTTTAGAGGAAAACGTAGCAGATTGAAAGAGAGGTTTCGGAGAAAATGAGGTGAGTTTGAGAAGAAGCCATAATCAAAGAGTTGAAATGCAGAAAAAAAAAAAAAAAAAAAAAGAGGGGAAATGAATTGAGGAAGAAGGGGTGTTTGGTGAAAGGAAGGAAAGGGGTTTAAATAGAGGAAATATTGGAGGTACGTTATCAAAGTGCGCGTGCAGGAAAACGTGGGGGTGGAAACCAACCTAAAGGTTAAGGGTGACGGCGTTAGTTAGTCGCTTAGTTGTCTGAAGTTGGAATATTAGGGGTATATTGGGGATTTTATAGGTTGGTGACATGCGTATTGCACGTGGGTTGTGTGGTGATAAGGATTGGAATTTTTTTGAAACAGATGCTGATGAGGTGTTTGCTGTTGGTTATTGTGTTGTACGGTTGTACGGTTGGATTGAGGAAGGTTACAAATTCAGAGGACAGAGCATTTTCAGCATTTAGGTATTTGTAGAAAAAGAAGTCAACAGCTAAAATAAACGTTACAGTTCGTTTTGTGAGCTAAAAATGTAACGTAACATGTCATTTGGTAATGACATTGTTTTATAAAAATTATAATTTTATTATCTAAACAATTGTGGTAAAAGAAAAAAAAAATATTACTTTTCAATTCATCTTATTTGGCCGAAGAGCTACAAAGCGTAACAGTTTGTTTGGTATGCTGATAAAATGTAACGGTTTTGTTTGGTAGTGACATTAATTATTCTATCAAAAATTTCAATTTTCAAGTAATTGCGGTGAAAGATAATTTGTTGAAAATTTTATCACTTTTCTCATTACATTTTTATTTGGTCTAGTTTCATACCTATATCAAAAGTGAGTTTGACTACGTGTATAAATTTAGCTAAGTTTTACGGAGTATTACGAGTATAATAATACTCCATAATAAATATTATGAGTAGTAGACAATCAAGTTTTTTGGTTTGTCATTCAAGTTATTATTTAAATATCGTCAATGTAGATTTAATCACTTAACAATTTTTAGCGATGAACAACAATTTTCATGGATGATGAGTCATGGTTCTTGATATATATATATATATATATATATATATANATATATATATATATATATATATATATATACCAAATTATCTACAAAGCCATTAACCTTGCTTCATTAATTTTTAGCATCAATTAAAAGAGTCAAAATTCAAAAGATGTGTGTGAAATATTTATGTGTGAGAAATTAAAATTTTAAGTAGTTTAATTTAACCATGTATTAGAGGACCATCTCAACCAAAAGCTTAAGCTAATAGTTGAGGTCTAGGAATTAGTTTTATACTCTATCACGCCCCCTCACACGAGAGCCCAGAAGTGTGGATGCAACATGGGCCCCCTCATACCCTGCGCTTAATAATTCCACTTAGAAGGGAGGGGTGGATGAGATTCAAACCCGTGACCTTTGTGTCACGCTGGCTCTGATACCATATTAGAGGATCATCTCAACAAAAAACTTAAGCTAATAGTTAAGGCCCAGGAATTAGTTTTATACTCTATCACCATGTTCATCATCCGCTCTAATTTACATCACAAATATACCATATCATCTCTGTCTCCATCCCTCAAAACTGTGTATAAAATTTATTGCTTATAATAATAACTAAGAAAACGTAGAATTATTTTTGTTGAAATGGCGATGTGCTGCCGTAAGACAAAATTAAATGACAAAAAGAAAAGATAAAAGAGGTGATGCTCCAAGAAAATAGATAAACAACGAGGTATAGTATAACAGACGTAAAGCGGAAACGGCTAGTTGGAAAAACAAATGCCGAAAGAACATTAACATACAAAGATAATGTTTTAAAGGTGGGGTCCGTACATTACTAGAACATGATATTGTACATTATTTGTACTCCGTACTCCATTTTACTTGTCTTAACAATGTGGGAGACCCATAATTTCAGCATATCCCCTAATTATTTATTTATTTAATTATTGTAATTGTATTTCTTTGTTAAAGTTATAATAGAGTTCTCATACTTGTTTTTCACTACACAAAACATTTAGTCATTGTTGTTCTGTGAACCCTATTGTACGTTCCCGGTCCGCATTTGGTGGTGTGATTGATTGCCAAATTTTGAGGTCCTTTTCCAAAAAATAATTTAGGGCTTGTTTACTTCAGCTTAAAATCAACTCAACTCAATTTCGTTCTGTTCCGTTCAATTCAGTTCAGCTCTTTTTCTATTTTACCACTCATTAATCCTTCATAAAAAACTTTTAGCTCACCTCAGTTCAGTTCAGCTGTTTTCAGTTGAAGTAAACAGACCCTTATTTATGACGTTGAGTTGGGTGTTACTTGGAGCTAATAATTGGTTGGGATAGATCGAGTTGGTTTTGTTTTGAAGTCGGAAATTTTAATGAATTATTAGGTATCGAGATTTTGTCAACATAGTTTTGATGTTGTTGTGTTTTAAATATGTTTATTTCACTTGAATTTTGTGAGGTTGAAAAACGCGAGCAAAAGCAGGAAAATTATGAAGTTTAATTTGGACTATTCTTGAAAAATGTTTATTTGTCAAATTTTCTTCTTAATATTCGAGGTAATATAAGATCAATGGATTAAGGTCACTAACAGCCACATTATTAACAAGAGAAGAACATAATGTTAAAAAAAACTACAAAGTATTCTATAATTATCATGTAAATTCAAACTACTAAATATGTCTAAGCTTGGTCTAACTTCATAGACAAGAAACCAAAAAAGACTTTACCCATCAAGCTTAACGTTTACTATATGAAGGTCTAATTTCTTAATCTGAGGAACAGTGTACTTGTAAGTTGCATATTTAAGGAACTCATTGATATAGATTCCCTTATCATGTACTCGTAAAGTATTGGAAAATATAAGACATGTCGAATTTTTGAAAGTACTATCTCAATTCTCAACTAATGAAATACTTCTAAACAATAAATCACCAAATTCTCATAATTTCTCTCAAATTTGACAAACTTGCTCCAATGGGCTTTAGTGTTGGACATTTCAGTAAGATAAGATTTCTCGATATGGTCCAACAGTCCAACCCTCGTTGTACATATGGGCTTCTGATTCGGTGGGCAAGTAGGCCATTTATAACAAGATGTAATGCCACGTGGGCTTGTACGCGGAATACAAGAAAATATTGTCATGTACTGGACTTTGATCCAATGTAATGGCCCGCATTTCAATGAACAGTGATGGGCCAATGTAATTACTAATTACCTGAACAAAGTGTTAATGACAATTGCCATGGGCCTCATGGCAAAACCAAAACATGAGGGATAAGATAGTTTGACTTCTGAAGCTCTGAATAATTAATGGTGAGAATGACGGATGGAAGGGAATTGTTATTTATTGTTCATACATGTAAAATGCACAATTTAGGGTTCAGCTGAACGCGGCTCATGAGCTCTACACTCGAGTAGTCGAAACTCCAAAACATGTCACTTGCAAATTATTTTTTATGATATGTCATTTCCATTAAATAAATAATTGTAGATTGAAGGAAATTTTGAAGAAGATAAAAGTCTTGATTAGTAGTGACAAAGCTAAAGTCAATCTTTTAGCCATACAAAAGTACAAAACAAATCAAACAATACGTTTGAGCCCCCTACCCATTTTTAACCAACTTTAGCTCTAATTACGTCCAACTGCGGAGTGAAAAGCCAGTAAGCCAAACCTTCCTTAATAAAAGTAAATTGCTTCATAAGAGTATTCTTTGTTTGGCGAGGGTGCGAGTGCAAGGCCTGTCCCAAACAACATCAAACTCCTTACCACTTGAATAAGAAATTAGAATTCAGCACATTATATGACTAAAAGACATGGCCCAAGCCCATTTATAACAAAAGTCTTTGTCGTTTGTTTCTGCTCACTAGTGCTCATTGGCCCAAAGTTTAATTAAAACACAAATCCAGTTTGGATAATCTGTATAATATACCTTCCCTTCATGCTCTGGTGCACATATATAGCTTTACTCTTTGGTAGCCTTGTTTAAAAATAAAAGTAATTAATGATTAAAATATAAAAGTTTAAAACTAATATATATCATATGCACAACGTAAATTGTGATGTCACCCACAAAAATCCATCAAAATAACAACCTCGATCACGCACACATATTTATATCATTAGACCACTTTGTATAGCCCTCAACTAAAAGATTTGATTAGATATAACCTTTTTGACTAGTTAGTAAAAGACATGTTTGTAATAGTTATATTATTACACTTACATTCTTCCATAATAATAATCAATCAATCAATTATATACATTATCTTATGGTGTTCGAATAAAGGATACTTATAAAATGCTCCACATGTTTCTTTTTTCTGTTTGAAACTTCAGGTTTTTCATAAAGTTAGACAAACAACCTCACTATCATCTATTACAAGTCTACGGTGCTTTCTTGTTGGTCTTGACTCTTGATCTTTATTTGACTTACTGGGAATTCATAATAGTTGTGGTTTGAACAAGTATATATTGCTCAAATTTAATCTTTTTGAAATGTACGAATTATCTCTCTAAAAATGTACTCAGTTGTTGCATGTTTGGAATAGGAGGAAGTTTATGGTACAATCAAATGTGCAATTTTTCTTTTGCCTTTGACCAGTTGTACCAAAATATTGACTATTTGCCTTGGACTTCTCCAATCTTTTAAAATACTCCGTATCCTATATTCATATCATTAGCCATACCCATAAGTCCATATGACTCTCACTCTCAAAAAAAAAAAAAATAATAAGGTCCATATAACTCTTAACTGTTCATAATAATAAACAAGAAAAACATGCGTCAAGGATCGTTTATGAGAGTGAGGGTTAAGTCAAGTAGTTAAAACTTCCTTTTCGGTTAAACTTCAATCATGTCAGACCAGAACAAGTAAATTCAGATCGAATAAGAAAGTCTTAAAAACAAAAAATCACTATAATAAGTTAAAATCATATCATCAAAATTCAAATCAGACTAGACTATATCAGAAAATTTGAGATAATAAAATATTGAGACCAACTAAACATAGCCTTAGAACATAGTTTTAGTTTTTTTTTTTTTTTTTTTTTTTTTTAAATTTTNATCATGTCAGACCAGAACAAGTAAATTCAGATCGAATAAGAAAGTCTTAAAAACAAAAAATCACTATAATAAGTTAAAATCATATCATCAAAATTCAAATCAGACTAGACTATATCAGAAAATTTGAGATAATAAAATATTGAGACCAACTAAACATAGCCTTAGAACATAGTTTTATTTTTTTTTTTTTTTTTTTTTTTATGTAAATCTTACAACCTAGTTCTTAAAACTGAAAGCAAATACTACGTAACAATTTAACTTCAGCTGTTGCATTGCGCACACACAACAAAACCATTATCCTTAGAGCCTGTTTACTTCAGCTGAAAACAGTCGAATTGAACTGAATTGAAATGAACTAAACTGATTTGGAGTTGAAGTGAACTGAACTGAAAGTTTTTAAATGAAGGATTAATGAGTAGCAAATAGAAGAAGAGCTGAACTGAACTGAGTTGGGCTGAACTGAACTTAACTTAACTGATTTTAAGCTGAAGTGAATAGGCCCTTAGATCTACATTGAGACTAGTCCCCCAATAACCCGTACAATTTCATTACTTTATCTATTTTCTAATGAAAGAAAATAGCAAGTGCTACATCTTATTAGCAATACCATATGTAAACCCCTTACACAACTATTTATCGACATCATTACTCAAGTAATCAAAATTCCCCTTCTTACCAAAATAGTTTGCTTATAGTTAAACTACAATGTTAACATTATGTCCCAAGATAACCTTTGTTTGGATATGATTGTCGTTAGTTCAAAACAACCTGGCAATAGCCGATGGAGTCTTTAATGTCAAATTAAAGCACGCTAAATATAAACTTTCCATTTAAATTATCGATTAATCAAATTATTACTCCCTCAGTACTTTTTTAGTTGCTACATATGGATTTTCTACACTGTTCATGTTGCAACTTTGACTCAATTTAGTACTTAATATACAAGGAAAAACATAGTCATATGAGATCTTATTTGATTTGTCTTAATTTAAACTTTCCAAATATATAACCTTTATAATTATTAATTATATTAAAGTCGAGATACTAATATTGTAAGTTACGTCTTGAAAGATGTGAAAAAGCAAATATAACAGCTAAAAAAAGTCGAATGTAGTACATATCCGAAGTATATTAGTTTAAAGGTAAAACCTTTTAATTTGTATGAATAACTTCCCAAAACCATGTTGATTTGCATGAATATATAAAATGAAATAGTTGTAGGTATCAATAACAAAAAAGATAATGCTAGTATAGTATAGGTACCATAGAAACCTCCGTTGATAAGTCTTATCTTTTCAAATCAATTACTATTCCCTTATTTTTGGTCTTGATTTTCTCAAATTTCTTCTTCTTCTTCCTCTCTATGTGATTATTGAGTTATCTCATCGAATAGATATCACACGTTGAAAACTTACCCTCCATTTCAAATTTAGTGGGACCAAAAAGTTAAAAAGCTTTAACATTGTGTAGTAAAGTCTTTTTTAGTAGGCTTTTAGTTAAAGTATGAGCCTTGTAATCAGTACCTCCGAATTTTTTTTTTTTTTTTACCCCCCACTTGACAACCATTTAACATTGATTTTACCCTACATTCTTCGACTAAAAAGCTGCATTTTCGTTTTACTTGTATCTGAAGGGTTGTTTTGAGTTGTTATATCACACAATTGCGTATAATAATGTGTTTCAATGGAATTGAAGGTCTGTTGATAATAATTGTGTTATAGATGTACCCAATAACGTATCATATCATCCAATACTACTGTAAACAAGTATAGTACGTTCACTGATCAATAATTGAGATTACAATATGACATTACAAACAGCTTTGAATCAGATTTAGTAATTACTTGATACAAAACCCCCGAAAAATAAAAATAAAAATAAAAATAAAAATAAAGATTTAGTGAACTCAAACAATTCGGAACATGTATGTATAAACGTGAACGAAGTGTAATTAAGAAAGGATTAGCAAGTAACGAGGCAGTGTAAACCCAGAGAAAGTCGGTCAAAATGATGCAATATACGTAGCGAACTGATTCCCTGGTTTCCTGCATTTACACATAATTAACGTGAAATTATAAATTAAACAAACACTAAGTAACCCAAATTCAAGGCGTTAAACATACGACGGTACAATCAGTCAATCAAACTCATATGTAGTTATGTGTTAAAAATAACAGATCTGAAAGAAATATAAACCCTAGGAGAGAGAAAGTACGGAAAAAGGTGAAACGGAAAGTAGATCTGGGTAAAATCTCAATTGAAAATAAAAATAAATCAGATGATTGATAATAATGATAAGGAAAATGATGATGAATTCGAAAAAGGGAGATGTTAGATTGAAATATGAAAAAACAAATAGGGTGATGATGAAATAAAAAGGGAGTAATAATGAAAACAAAGACAAAAAAGAAAAAAGGATTAGAGTTGAAGAGAGTAATGATGATGAAAACTTTTGAGTCTGAACTAATTGTTACAGGTTCTATAAATTAGGTGGGGAGGGGGAGGAGAGGGGAGTCAAAATTAGTAGTAATCATTACACCAATCATCATCATGTACCTGTACCTGCATAATCAAACAAAAAAAACAAGAAACCACATACATGAACTAAGTCGACGAAGCAAAAAAAAAAAAAGGAAGCAGGAATAATTGGGGGGAATGAAGCCTGGTCCGACGACGGGGAGAAGGCTAAAGGAGTGGAAATAGATCTACAGCCAAACAAGTCCTCGAGCCAGACAACATTCCCCGCAACTCATATGCTTCCGATCTGATCTTCTACAATCATTACTAATTATTTTTGTTTAATTATTAATTTTGAATTATACACAATCGCCCATGAAAATCGGCTATAATGGAGGGAGGAGAGTACAGACTAGAGAGAAGGGAGAAGAAGAGTGAGAATGAGGAAGAAGCGGAATGTGAGGGGGGTGGTTATAATAACAGCGAGGGGATGAGAGAGAATGTGAGTTGAAGGAAGAGGACAAAAGAGAGTTGAAGCTGGGCAGATAGTAAGGGGGTCCCTCCACCACCCTCGATATGACCACGACTCTTTTCCCCTCTTTATCTCTCTCCCCATCAATTTTTACACACCATCATTATCTACTTCAAATGGTAAATAACTTTCAAGGTATTCATTTTGAATTATTATACATCACAACTTAGCCAAATCGTTCCACTCCAATCTAGACACCGTTGCTGAAAATATTATCCGACCAACAAAGTACAAATGGATCCATGATAAATGATGTGTTTAATGCATGGCACTATGTTTTAATAACTTGATTAACTTATGTTCTCCAATTTCACGGTTTATTACATTTTTCTTAAATTATTTATATTTAGTTTGTTTTAATGAGTCTAAATATCCCGTCTTGCACTGCATGTGTCATTTGTGTGTCAATCAATCTAATAACGGAACATCACTTTTGACTTACAAATAAAAATAGTGGCACACCATAAGTGGGATAATAAATTTAATTTTCTTTGTTAAAAAATACCTTGATTAAATTCTCTTTTGTATAATTTAACTACATTGTTTCATGTATATATTATTACTCCAATGTACTTGAACGTCTTATATATAAAATCACTTGCACATTAAATTATAAAGAATATAGTTTACACCAACATTTGATGAGCCAAGTATGGAGTAGTTATTGAGCAAAATATATAGGAAAGCCATTTATTACAAAAAAAAAAAATGATGACCAACTAAATGGCGTGATGGGAAATTAATAATAGAAGTCAAATTAAGAAGAAAGGTAATTAGGATTCGTTTATTTATATATTTATTTATTTATTTTATAAAAAAAAAAAAAAGAGGAAAGACCTAGAGATAGGAAGAGCAGCGGAGAGGGTGGGAGGGAAATAGGTAGGAATGGCGTAAACATGTCATTCAGTGTCACACACTACTTTTGTTTCACATTCATTCAATTCAATTCTTGCCGTAAGTAAGCGTAAGCGTAAGGTGTGTCTGTATGTGGTGTTTGTTTGTTCAAAGTCCACGTGATTATTGACCCCCCCCCCCCGGTAATTAATGTAATGTAATGTATTCACCTTATGTTCTTACCACATGCAATTCCCATCTTTATACCTCCAGTACTTTTCACTGCCAATGTCAATGGACCTACGATCTCTGTACTTATTTTACTCTCTTTAATATTTTTTGGGTGACATTTTCTTCAACGCTCATGGTTACTTTATTAAAGCTAACCCCCGACATACCAATTGGCTGTTGACAACCTCAAATTCCATGTTGTCAAACACAAAATTATATGAGGGCCATTTTATTATTAACATCTTTTTTAATTTATTCTACCTCTTGTAGTCTATATCGTTTCTACTGTATGAGTGTATAATTTTTTAAAACCAAGAGTGTCAAAATGTGTTGTAACTATAAGGCCATGTAAGTTCAATTCAACTCAAACAACCTCATAAGAACAAGACTTATAAGTAACTTTTAAAACTTTTAACAATGAATTATATATGTTGAACATAATAATATTTTAATGGGAAAATTCACAACACTAGACTCTACAAGATCTTATGGTTTGGCCTAATAAAATGAATGTTTTTTTTTATTAAGCTCTCACCAGCTGCGTTGATTGACAAGTTACGGAATATATAATTATATGACCATATCTAAAACAATAGGAATTTGAAGACGTTGGAACAACTTGTTATATCATTTCTAATTTCATCTAATTCTATATTTCTACATTTGACAATTGCAGGTTAATAATAAATCCGTGCATAGTAATGAAAAATTCAAAAATGTAACAGTACAAGTACAAAGAGAAGAGCCAAGGGCCCAAAGAGGGAGTGTTATAGGAGAGCATTAAATAAAAAGAAGGAAGACATTAAAATCATAGACCATAAAATAGTTAGAACTTTGTACTATGATACGAGTACAAATTAAATTAATGTGACCATGCCATGAAAAATTAAAAAAAAATAATTTAAAAAAAAAAAAAGAAAAAAAGAAAGGATGGAATCAAACGAAAGTAATAAAGAAGTAGCTGCAAGTAAGTCAGAGGAGTAGTTGGCTAATTTATCTGCCCCATAATAGTAATCCGCATTTAATATTGGAATGTTTACACCAAAACCATTAATATAATCCTCAAGATTAATTAGGATCAACCATTAATTAAATAAATAAATCAACATATTGTTGCAGAAAACTTTTAGGTAGAGAAAAAAAAGGACAACCCTCGTTTACCGCGTTCTTTTTAGCGCCGGCGAAGTTTTCGAGAGACACACCTCATCACCGACAGGTAAGACTCTTTTGGCACCCTTCTTTTTTTTTTTTTTTTTTTTTTTTTA
>PYUH01000044.1:5357851-5416401 GCA_016808085.1 Suaeda aralocaspica | reverse complement strand
TTTTTTTTTTTTTTTTTTTTTTAATGGACTATGGAGTACAAGTACTATACAAATTAAGAAGATTTCATACAATAAATCTTTAATTAGACAGATTCACCATACAAGACTACCAAGTATAATGTATATACGGAGTATATTCTTTATGTATACATTGAGAATGTTTTAGTATGTTGAAGACTCGTAGGTAGACAGGTAGTGGTTATTAGATGCAAAGGAATATATCGGAAATATGATGTTTCAATTTAAAAAGGCACGATGTTAGTTTGCTATATGAAAACAATTATTTTGTTTAGACGGCTTTGGAATTATACTGTTGGGAATCATGAACAACTTATACGTATAGTATTTGGAGTGTTGTTATACGAGTAGTGCTCTACATCGAGCAAATATAAAGAATAATTGATCAAAGTTATGTCACCCTTTCTAGTTCAATTTAGTTTTATTCAATTTTATTTAGTTCATTTCCTCATCTTCATTGTCGGTATTACTTTATTTCAGATCACATTTGCTCATCTCTATCCTTTTCAATTCAATTTTAGAGTTTCTCTTGGTTCTTTATTGAACATTCATTTCCGCCTATACCAAACATTGACCTTTAGTGTGACTAATTAATTGAATTGTACATGTGATACATTTTCTGATTTTCATCTAAACTATGAATCTGTAAGTCAAAATGGATGTTATTTCATTTTCATGTCTCTTTTGTAGTAAGGTACGTAGTGTACCTCTGATTTTAGGCTTTAGATCACTTTTAAGTATTGTAATTTCATGAGCTAATTAGCTAATAGACAATTAGGCACCACAATGCTCCATTTACGTCATTTCAGATTTTCCTAAACTTAAGCAAATGATTGAATTTCAATTCCTCTAATTTCCACATTATTATATTCTGCTTTCTTAAGCTAAAATATATGATCAAATTTTAATAATTTAGTGTTGTTAATTGGAAATAAATAAACTTAAACACCTACACCTACATCTACATATTCGATCATTTCTGATGTGAAACTCGTTTACGGTTTTTGCTATTATGCCTTAAATATTGATTTCACACTTTCACATCAAATAGTTTCATTCTTAATAATATGGGGAATCTTTTATAGTTTTATTGCTCTCTTTTCTCTGACATTTGGCCTAGCAAGTCAATGATACATACATGGATAAAACTATAAAAGAAGGTCCATTACAAGCTCTAGCTTATCTACTATCTCTGCTGTGAATTAGTTGCAACAAAAATAATAATTTGTGAGATATAAAATAATACTTTGGTGCAATTAATTTGTGGCGGATGTAGTACGGTAGTATTATAATTAGCAAATCACTAATCATAAGTGAATCATTTAAATTGAATTGAGCCGTGGAGTATACATGTAGGGCAAATTGCTACGTAAGTACTATTCTCTGCTCCAAATAAAACTGTGGCATTTGCATAATAAGCGTACTACTTGCTCTAGTTTTAGGGACCACCAGAATATGAATGCTAAATACTAAATGCTAATAACCTACTACTACCCAAACGATGTGTACAGGGCTTTGTTATATATATTAATGGTATAAATCAATTGAAAATGATATTGCCTTCTTTTTTGGCATATTATTTAATGCCTCTTAGATGCATGGTGAGCTATTCTTGATTCTTTTTGGCCTTTTTCCCTTGTTGGTATTTTGTTTGTTTAGCAATTTAGGGTTTTCAA
Organism: Suaeda aralocaspica; assembly: GCA_016808085.1. Classification (NCBI taxonomy): domain Eukaryota; kingdom Viridiplantae; phylum Streptophyta; class Magnoliopsida; order Caryophyllales; family Amaranthaceae; genus Suaeda; species Suaeda aralocaspica. Next base: position 5,414,707 of record PYUH01000044.1, on the reverse strand, counting down.
ACTACAAGTAAAGTTCTTATTAAAGAAAGACATAGATAGTGATCAACATGCATGCTATATGATGTAGCCTATTTAGCTATTGAAATTTGTCTCTATTTTGCGATTATCTTGTAAGATCTCATATGAATCCATGTAAGTTGTCTTGACATGAAAATCAAGTGATAAATAAAGCTCCAAACTTTAGACCTTAAATTTATAACATGCTAAATCAAAAATCAATGAAATGTACAAAATTGAAAATAAGCTAAGAAAACGAGAGCCTAAGTTCGATTTGTTGGTTTATAAGCTTTTGTGTTTAGCTATTCATCTACATTGACAATTATTGATAATTGGAAAGAAGGTCAATCAAGGAGCCTCATTTTATCTCGTAGTTGGCCCAAAAAGCTTGTTTTGCATGTCAATACATATACAATGGTTGATATCACTTGACTATATATACGGAGTATCAAATTTTATATTAGTTAAGACTAATTAAGCGTATATGTTAGTCACATATACTGACTAGTGAGCGTACATGGTTGAACTTAGATCTAAAAGATAGAGCCTGACATGTTTTTGGATGGATTAAGGAGCAGTTCTCCAAACATCTTTTTGGTTATAGTTGAATCATAATGATCGATTTATGAATATATTACTTCATATAAAAGAAAAGGATGCTCAAATGTAATGTAAGATGTTTTTGGTAGATGGCAATATGCTCGACATTATTACATTATCATTTAATGATGATTATATCATCAAAAGAATAATCAAAGTCACTTTATCTTATTCTTCAATTAGAAGGAGGTAAATCTATGTAATAATGGCTGTTGGCCTTTCTAATAATATAAACTCATAACACGGGCAGCTAGACTAAAGTTGACGTTACAATTGCAACTTCAAAGGCAAATAAATTAAACCTTATATGTCTTAAAATTATATTATACAATCTCTAAAACTACGATAAGTTGTATGCGAGGTTAACAAAATCAAAATCTACTTTAAGTCGGAAAGGACTTTCAGAATTAAATCGTAGTATCGTAAAATTCTAAAAACAAAAATAGTCAAGATGTTATGCTTAAATTTCATTGAATGCATGCACATATAATATAGTTTAAAAAACCTTATTGACAATAAGAGGTAGTTGCTTACCCACTTATCAACCGACAATTTATAACATCAATTTATTTGTAAATTTGTAGGCATGTTTTAAATTTGTGATGTTTTCACTAAGCTAATCAATAGAAAACTATTAAAACTTGTAGAATTGTAAATCGAATCGTATCGATCGCGATGTTAATAACGTTGGTTGTGTGCAATGACTTGTGTTAAATCGTTGTTTGAAAGACTTTTGACCTAATTATATAATGGGTAATATCAATTCTCGATGAAAATAAAAAAAAAATTGCCTACTTATACAAGAACTATGAAGTGAATTGAAAATTTAGATTTCATAGAATAACAATATAACATACTTAGCTATTAGGGTTTGTTTACTTATGCTGAAAACAACTGTATTGAGCTGAACTGAACTGAACTGAAAGTTTTTTATGAAGTATTAATGAAAACAACTGTATTGAGTTGAACTGAACTGAACTGAAAGTTTTTTATGAAGTATTAATGAATAGCAAAATAAAAGAAGAGTTGAAGTGAATTGAGCTTAACTGAACTAAACTGAGCTAAATTGAACTGTACTGATTTTAAGTTGAAGTAAACAGGACCTTAGTCTATAGTAACTATATAATTCAATTAAAGTTGAACATAGAAATCCAAATTTGGAAATGGAGCAGTAAAGTGACTAGAGAGCTGAGGCAGACAAAATTGTTGGGGGAATGAGTGAGTGAGTGTTGAAAGTCAAGCTCAAAAAAAGGATCTTTTTACTCTTAAGGTGAAAGTAACTTTGGAGTCAAATTATATTTCCTTCTATCAATAGGCAACAGCCTTTTTTTATACCACATGCTTTTGCTGATACGTCCATTTAAATTACTGTGCATGTATTTATTTATTATTGGAAATTGGAAATTGGAAATGGTTGATCTATGATCACTTTTTTCCTTAAATTCTATCCGAAAATTATCGAATATGCACTGTAAATTTCGCATATAATACGCTTCAACCTTTTTACTTCGTTTCTGTTTTCTTTTTTTTACATTTTCTTGGAAGCCCGATTCCGGCCTTCTTCAACTTCTTGCGCATTGCTCAAACATAAAACACTGACCTTTATAGACATAACAATAATCTCATAAATTATAGACTACAATTGGAGATAGATTTATAGCCATAAAAATACTTTAATGCTCTTTTAAGAAAATAAGCATTAAAGTCAACTGAAGTCAAGGGGCAATAAAGACAATTTAAAATAGTTACGTAGTATTATATTTAAATTAATCTGTGAAATTTATGTATAATTAGTTATATATACTTTTTAAATATACAATATTTATGTATTTTTGTTTTATACAGTATGATTTACGCAGGTGTTGTATCAATTGTATTATACGATTTACGCAAAACTTTGTCTTCATCCCTGTGAAAGTCTTCTTTTAAGGGCGAATGAATCTATGGACAATTAATCACAAGAGAAAACCGTGAGCTTCAGTTTGTGGGTGAATGAGTCGATATCGAGTTTAATTTAAAAGGTGGCAAATTTTGATTGGTATGACTTCTCTTGACTTCAATACTCATTTTTTTAATTGAGCATGGAAGTAATAACATACAAACATGTAACGACGTGGTAAAATGAGAATGTGAGTTATGTGCCTATAATCTACCATTCGATAATTATAGTGCAACAAAAGCACATTGTTGATGAACCATAGTTAGGACCAAATAAGTGCACAGTACAAGCTTGGGACAAAGCGCGTCACACCATCACAGCACAACCATTTACAGTACAGAGGTATGTAGTGGACATCAAAGACTCAAGATAACCTGCAGGTGGTCAACCAGATAAACGGGTCCTTTCTTAACAACGGTTTGGTTAAAAATGTCATTAATGATTGCAGGGAGCTAAAGGTACAGACTTCATGGTCTCAAATTCAGTTTGAAGGGAGGAAGAGGAATATTGCAGCAGATACTTGGGCTAAAGATGCTGCTATGAACCTGCCACCTAGTTGTTGTACCTCTTATTTTGATCATGTATCCATTTCTGTTTTGAATCAGTATCTTAGGGACATTGCTGCCTTACGTGGCAATGCTGCTGTTAATCAATATGATGATGATGTTCCTTGACTTTTGTTTGATGCTGATCTTGTACGAGGTCCTCACCTCTATGTCTGAACTCTTGTATTGGACTTTCCTTTAATTTTAATTGTTCCTTCTTACCAAAAAAAAAAAGAAAAAGACTCAAGGTGACAAACGGAGAAGACGATTCAAGGCTCCACATTCCAACGCTGTTAAAATTATGCTAAAAACTTGTGTATGTATGATTCACACCCTTTTTAAGTTTGGTTTGATACACATACAGTACAATTTACCCAGAAAACAGGAGGTACACTGTATTACAAGGTAGAAGTACGTAAAGTAATGGATGATGTAGGAAAAAAAAACAACACGTAAAATGTCAAATCCCTGCATTTTCCAGCACAGTATATATAACTTGTCTAAGCTACAACTTTAATTTGCTCCACCAAAAATTAAAACTTAAAAAGCTACCTCTCTGCGTACCTTAGCTTTATCCTCTAATTCTCATCATTACTTGCTAATTACATTAGTTTAACCTCAGCTTTTACATTAATTACTACCACGTTGTCTATACTATTATTGTCTCTTTATGCATTTAATATGCCGGCCTTTTCTATCTACTTAACTGCATGTTGTTTTATGTAACTTCTCTATGTTTCAAATTGGTTAGATCATATAAGCATGCATCATGCAACACATAGAACACTGACCATATATATACTAGTATGTGAACTTCATTTGTGTTAAGTCAATAGCCATTTATTACAGATTATGGACATTGTGGCACCAATATATAGATGGCTTAATTAGGCTAGTTCTGTACTTTCCAACTTAATTTTCATTTGTGTTAATAGACATTTTCAGTCAATATTATTGAGTTTGTATTTTATATTCATTACTCCATTTCAATACACTTTAGTTCGTGCTAGTCAATCCACTCAAAATAAGTACCAAAGAATAAGGCATATACCTAATAGGATTCTGATAGTTTGATAGAATATATAAATTATTCATGTGGCTTTGTATAGACCAAATACTCTTATAGTGACAAGGACAACTAGATATTACCCTATATAATATTTTCGGGAATATGAGGGCCCTTAGCTACATACTTACATCCACATATTAAGTACAACAAGTCTTGGATAAGAGGACGTAATAGACTATAATTAGCTTTCTAAGCTAATTCACAACATTAGAATAAATAATATTGTAAACATAGTTACATAGTTACATAGTAACTTCAAAATGGGTAATATGTAATAATGTACTGTAATCACTTTTCACCAAATCTTAAAGAAGGTCAATGATGGGGTTCAAGATCACATGCAATGTGAATTGTTGTGTTTTTCAAGTTGATTGAGGATGTAAAAAATCCTTGAGAAAGGCAATGGGTCTACTTGAGAAAATGGGAAAATTGAAGGAAAAAGGTGAGGCAAAACCACATTTTTTTTTTCTCCTGACTATCTTTTTGAAACTGTAAGTCAATTTGGAGAGGATTATAGTGGTCTGTTAATAGTACGACTACTATATTTTCGCCGGTAGTTTATTGTATTAGTTCGATAAAGCTATTTTAGATACTCTGTATAAGGAAAAACCCATGTTAGAAAGCCAACTTTAGGGTTACCTAACTTGCATTGGGATTTGGTTGATTTTTTTTTTCCTTTTTGAAAATGTATTTCTTTATCCTATATTTGGATAAAATTTACTTCCTCCGTTCTTTTTTAGTTACAACATTTTACTTTTTATACTTGTCAAGCCATATTTTTAATAATTTATATAACTCTAATTATATATTTGTATAAATTATAAAAAAATATATATTGATAAAGTGCACATCAAGACGATTCAAACGAGATCTATATCGACTATATTCTTCTTTATATATTAATAATAAAATTAAATGAAAACTTAAAGGATGAGTAGTGCATATTTTGAAATGTTGCAACTAAAAAAACGAAGATAGTATATATTTTGCGGTGAGCTAGCTAGAGGCCAGATAGGCTAATTTGTAATTTCACCATTTTTTTTTAAGTTAGATATATCTATTTTCAATTAACAGTAAGCATTTTTATAGGTTAAAACTTTTATAATGTCAAAATACATGTCCTCCAAGTCATTAAATTGATTTTAAGTTCAAAGAATATCTGACTTTTAAGATAGGAAAACAAAAACAATTAGCCCTCTGAATTAGCTAAACTAATTGTATATCATTACCCCACTATATTTCTTGGTCATTCAAATAAAGATTACAATAAAAACTTATTGAAAACATAAAGATTTCTTACACAAAAACGTCTCAAAATCGAAAATATGGGACACAAAAACTTATTTGGGAGTTCTTATAAAAATATAAGTCCTAAAAAAACCTAAAGGATTAATATAAATCCAACTTAATATTGGTGGGGCATTGATAAGAAAAAAAAGGTCAATGCAAATTCCACTTTTGAACCCCATAAAACGTGCAAAAAGCATTGTAATTTGTGAAAGTAGTGACAAACAAAAGATTAGTTGTTTTGCTCTCTTTGTTTCTTTCTTTCTTCTTCATTAGTGTAGGTGGAATCTGATTAATTATGGCTCTCTAATCTGTACACTCCTAATTCTCTCCATTCATTACCATCTTAGGTATATTGATTGTCTTTTGTTTTCATTAATAGTTAATAGTATTACTTATGGAAGATTCTAAACATAACAAGTAAAGAACCCCAATTCAACTTAAAGTCTAAACTTATGAATAAAACTTCAAAAATATTTATAGCAGATCACATCAAATAATTAGTAAGAAAGGAAGTACTTCTGGCAAATTTGTTTAGCTTTGTTTTAATCATGTAACTCGAAATGTAATAATTGTAATACCCTATTTCAAATTATTTAAAACGGTTTAACACTTTATACTCACACATTATGTTAAATCGTTGCAAATAATTTCCAAAGTATTCGTTCATAAAATTCATAAGTCATAACCTTCATCACTTCAAATTTCGGTAATCAGTTTACTGTGTAAAAAAATTCGAAGTCAATTCAAACTATTTGCAGACCAACAGGCCTGGATTTCGAAAGTCTATAAGCTCTTTTGGACTTCTTCAATATGGACCTACTTTTACATTCAGGCCTGCGCTAAGGTTTTTGGGCTAAAATCAGAAAAAAAAAGGCTGATATAATGGGCCCAAATTGATTTCAGCTAACGTTATCCACCTTTTTTTTTTAGGTCGTTGGGCCTTATTTATGTTTTTTAATCCCTTACTCTGGTGCAACATATTTAAATACCTTAATCCAAAGGTATATTCTACAGTAAGGCTGTTGGCTGTTGCCTGTTGGTCATGATTGTTAACCAAATTTAAATGGGCGGGAGGCACATAATTGATATGATTTTTAATCCTATAATTCCTGTTCATGAGTTGTTATTTGATTTAACCACATTTGACCTTAAATCTAACCCCGAAAGGGGCCTTCTTCGCCTACAAACTAAACTGCGCAGGAAAGGCCTAAAGCCAATCAAAAAATCTATTATCGAATTTGTCTTGATGAATAGCTCTAAATGTATATATTCCAAAGAAAAGATTTGTTTGGTAAATTTCAATATTAAGTTGAATTGGCCTAATTTACTCTTGGCAACTGACAAATTCATTTACGAGTCTAATGTACAACTTCAGTGTACCGTGAATGTTAGCCAAAAAACCAACTAAGCTATGCATTACTATTGTTATTTTTCTATACAACAAATTATATAATGGATTGCAAAATAAATGAAAAATCATCATAAAGCAAATGGTCAAATAACTTTTAATAATATTTTTTTAATATGTATGTTAAATCACATAAATGTATAATGAATAACAATAAACAATTATTTGTGTGATTACCTTTTAACACATTGTGTGTGATTATTTCATATTCAGCCTTTTCCCCCAATATCATAATTGTTCTTTTACTTCAATTCTTTAAATTTCTTTTGCAATTGTGTATTCATGTTCAAAAATACTAACCGTTCAAAATATAATTATTCTCAAACAAATTCAACTCACATAAATCCTAATAATGAATAAATTATTGCTTGAGGAAAAAAAAAAACATTAACAAATGATTATATTTGAAAATAATTATCTTTACTAGAATTAACAAATGATTATATTTGAAAAAACATGATGAAACTTTACTAGAATTACAATTATCTTTTCCAATCAATTTATTAATATATTACATGGTTACACCATAGCTCTGTTCAATTTTGTTGCTAAAGTTTCACTACTTTATGTTGTTTGAGTAGACTCATTTAATTAAAATTATGTTGTCTTGTGTTCGATGCTAAATTGAGACCGGGGAAGTTTCAAGAAATGTGTACCTTTAATATATAATTCACTAGAAACTAGAAATGTTTGAGCAGGGCCATATGAGAATGTTTTCTTTCCCTTATACTTAAAAATAAATATGAAGAGTCAGTATTCATAGTGTTATTGAAATTGATCCTTTAGTTTATCAAAAATTTAATATTTAATTATATATAAGTCTATAACATAACGTGATGCCAAGAATTAAAAAATATATACATATATACGAGGGTGACCGATTAACAAATAATAAACGGAGAGTTTTTTGTTTTTTAATCAAAACAAAGTGTTGTACTCATTGTGAAAAGCCTCAATTCCTTCCTCAAAGGCTTGTATATTGAAAAATTGTGTATTTTTGAAGGGCTAACGTGATTGTGTCCCCTTCATCATTATCTCATCGACGATAAGTTACACTATTTGGATAATTGGATGTGTTTTTTGATAATAAAAATCTTTATGGTAATTAGATAATGGGTTAATGATCCTCTGCGTATCTTTATGAACAAGTGTGAATTGTAGGAGCTTCGTAATTTTATTTTATTTTGATTTTTTTTTTGGGTGCTATGGCCTATGAAGTCATAAGCACATGATAAATTGATAATTGATCCCATAAACATCTAAAATCGGAAAAGAAGCTTTAACCAATCGAGTTATCCCTTTTTCTTAAGAGCTTCTTTAATTTGATGGAGTATTCATTTTGTAGGATCGGAAGCACCATGCCGACAACAAGTGTTGTTCAGACTTCAGGCACAAACGTAACCCAACTCATCATGGGCCAAGGCGGCCATAAGGCTATAAGAAGACACATCTCATGTCCGATCTGGTATCACGTCTAATGATATTTGATAACGACTATGAGCAAAGTTACATTTGATAATATTCATATGCCACAAACATGTATCTCAACAAAAAATATGGCATGCAATACTACTTAAATTTATAAACTTAAGGTGAATGTGAATAATGCCATCATAAGAGTAGCCGCAACCATTTGGCAAGTGGACTACCATGAACAAGCTAAGTACTTAGCAAAATATAAGCACATGATATGCTAATCGCCAAATGTAGAAATANTAATAATGAATAAATTATTGCTTGAGGAAAAAAAAAAACATTAACAAATGATTATATTTGAAAATAATTATCTTTACTAGAATTAACAAATGATTATATTTGAAAAAACATGATGAAACTTTACTAGAATTACAATTATCTTTTCCAATCAATTTATTAATATATTACATGGTTACACCATAGCTCTGTTCAATTTTGTTGCTAAAGTTTCACTACTTTATGTTGTTTGAGTAGACTCATTTAATTAAAATTATGTTGTCTTGTGTTCGATGCTAAATTGAGACCGGGGAAGTTTCAAGAAATGTGTACCTTTAATATATAATTCACTAGAAACTAGAAATGTTTGAGCAGGGCCATATGAGAATGTTTTCTTTCCCTTATACTTAAAAATAAATATGAAGAGTCAGTATTCATAGTGTTATTGAAATTGATCCTTTAGTTTATCAAAAATTTAATATTTAATTATATATAAGTCTATAACATAACGTGATGCCAAGAATTAAAAAATATATACATATATACGAGGGTGACCGATTAACAAATAATAAACGGAGAGTTTTTTGTTTTTTAATCAAAACAAAGTGTTGTACTCATTGTGAAAAGCCTCAATTCCTTCCTCAAAGGCTTGTATATTGAAAAATTGTGTATTTTTGAAGGGCTAACGTGATTGTGTCCCCTTCATCATTATCTCATCGACGATAAGTTACACTATTTGGATAATTGGATGTGTTTTTTGATAATAAAAATCTTTATGGTAATTAGATAATGGGTTAATGATCCTCTGCGTATCTTTATGAACAAGTGTGAATTGTAGGAGCTTCGTAATTTTATTTTATTTTGATTTTTTTTTTGGGTGCTATGGCCTATGAAGTCATAAGCACATGATAAATTGATAATTGATCCCATAAACATCTAAAATCGGAAAAGAAGCTTTAACCAATCGAGTTATCCCTTTTTCTTAAGAGCTTCTTTAATTTGATGGAGTATTCATTTTGTAGGATCGGAAGCACCATGCCGACAACAAGTGTTGTTCAGACTTCAGGCACAAACGTAACCCAACTCATCATGGGCCAAGGCGGCCATAAGGCTATAAGAAGACACATCTCATGTCCGATCTGGTATCACGTCTAATGATATTTGATAACGACTATGAGCAAAGTTACATTTGATAATATTCATATGCCACAAACATGTATCTCAACAAAAAATATGGCATGCAATACTACTTAAATTTATAAACTTAAGGTGAATGTGAATAATGCCATCATAAGAGTAGCCGCAACCATTTGGCAAGTGGACTACCATGAACAAGCTAAGTACTTAGCAAAATATAAGCACATGATATGCTAATCGCCAAATGTAGAAATATCGCTATCATTAAACATCAATTTTTAAATTTGTGATGTGTACAAGTAATTAGCAGTCAACTTCATTGTCCCAGCAACAATGCATCATTTTTGTTCTAACCCTTGTGCTCATTGTTTTGCTGGAATGTAGTACGATGTTATATGTCGTGAGCTTATTCATTAGCTTAGTTTCACTTGACAACTGTCCTTTTAATTAGATAAGTCTCATCTACATTTACATGTAACAATTATCATATTCATATATCATATATTCAACCTTTTGCTTGCTCATTACATTCCAATGCCTTTATCTAAAACTTTCTTCAACCATCTATATGGATAACCACCTTATTTTTAATTAATATCTATAATAAATTAAGGCTTTGTTCTGCTCGTCTTATTTTTTAGCAAAAATAAAATCAATTCAGCAAAACAAGTTCAATTCAGTAAAAATAAGTTCAATTCAGTAAAATTCAAATTCAACAAAAATGATTTCAGTATAAATAATTAAGTTCAGATTAGCAAGTTGAGGAGAATATAGCCTAAAACTATATTGCATAGATCTCTGCCACGTGGAGATTTGAATTGAAATTCAAGACATAGAGAAAAGATAGAATCAAAAGCTCAATTCGATTTTGTTCTTGAAAGCTCGATTCTGGAATGAATTTAGTTGAGAAGAATATGGCCTAAAACTAAATTATATAGATCTCTGCCATGTGGAGATTTGAATTGAAGTTCAAGATATAGAGAAAAGATAGAATCAAAAGCTCAATTGGATTTTGTTTTTGAAAGCTCAATTCTGGAATGAGTTTGCAAACAAGCACGTTTAAGCTAAGGTAACCCTTCAATTTACAAGTATAATTCTGCAGAAAACTGATTTCATTATTACCAAACTGAGCGTGGGGGCATCCTGGGGTCACCTTTCGAATAGAGCATGAGGTGTCTTGGGGTCACCTACTATTCGTATTTTCGAAAATATATGTATGAGAGCAAGAAATAACATGTGTCCTTTAACAAAAGTCCTAAAAAGAGGGAAGATATTAGTTGTTTTGAGGCTGAAACCGAGCGTAGTGCCTTCCTAGGTCACCTATATTACACGTGGTAAAAAGTTTGGTTAAAACAATAGGCAGCCCGACATAACTCTCTAGAAGCTGAAATGAAGGCTATAGTTCACAATTTTTGGGTACTTTGGTATCCCCTAAATTCCCGAAAATTTTATAATAAACGCCATGGTCAAAAGAGAGTCTGTGTCCAACTTATCAAGGTTGAAAGGTCATCCCCAAGAGAGCAAAAAGACTAGTTTGTCCTTTTTCGTAAATTGTCTAAAGAGGGAAGGTTAAAAATGTTTCAGACGTTGAAACCGACCACGGGGTGTCCTCGGGTCACCTATAATACGTGGGAGAAATACAGGGCGAAAATAATTTTGTGTTTTGGATAAGCATCTAAAGGTCGAAAACAAAAACTATTATTCACATTTTTTGAGGTTGCGAGGTCTCGAAGAAAAAAATGCTGGAAATTTTATATGGTGACACCAAGGTCAAAAGAGGGCCCTTGGAAACTTTTTAGGCCTCAAAATTATATAAGAAGGTTATAAGACAATGAAAAGGACCATTGCACCCTTTTTCGGGAATTCTCAATATGAGACAACATAATTAATTTAAGAGGCTTAAAACGCTTGTAGGCGTTCCCAAGATCACCAGAAGAAACTGGGTGAAATTTTTGGAGAAAATTAAACGAAGGATATCCCTCCAAAAACCAAAAACTAAGGCTTTAGGGGAGGGGCGAAAGGGGTTCAGGATCCTAAAAAAATACTAGTCTCAAATTTCAACATGTTGACCCTCAGGTCAAGGGAAGACCCCCACACAGTTGAAATTAAAAACAGCTAGAAAGGCAATAACATCATCTTGGAAGAACATGAAATGCCCGTCTTTCAAAATTTATGTATTTATGTCTATACATAAAAAATATCTTTAAAGAGAGAAGATAGCAATTTTTTTTAGGCTCAATCCGAGTGTAAGGTGCCCTGAGGTCACCCACTACACATAGTTCATACTTTTCACAAGAGTTGGGACAACTTTTCACAAGCCAAAAATAAAAATTATAATTCATACTTTTTGCGAGTTTTAGGGTCCTAGAAAAAAGATTGCTTAATAATTTACAATGTCCCCCCGATGGTCAAATGTGGGTCGCTAAACAACTTTATCAAGGTTCGGAAGGTCATAAAAAGAGTCTTGAGAGCAAAAAGATTAGTTTGTCCTGTTTCGGAAATTGCCTATAGTAGGAAGATAATATAATTTTAGACGTTGAAACCAACCGTGAAGTATCCAAGGGTCACCCACAACACATGGGATAAATACAAGGTGAAAATAATACTGAACCCTAGGCAACCCTCCGAAAGCCGGGAAGAATGCTATAGTTCACAAATTACAGAGTTTTTTCCGGGGTTCCGGGAAAAATTTGTCATAAATTTTACAAGGTGCCCCCAAGGTCAAAAGAGGGCCTTTGCACTTTTTAGGTTTCGAAGGCAAATAAGAAGGTTACAAGATATCAAAAATAAAAGACTAATGTGACCTTTTTCAGAATTTCTCGAAAAGATAATAGCATAACAACTTTTGGTGTTCACTTCAAGGGATTTTTTTTTCTAATCCATTTCAATTCATTATAATTCAATTTAATCCATTCTAATTTAGTCTGAATCAATTCAATGCATTTCAATCCAATCTAACCCCTCTAATAAATTCCATTCAAATGCATTCTAATACAATTCAATCCATTTTGTTTCATTATAGTCCATATTTGATATCTTTCCAAATTACAATGTAACTCAACTGTAACAGTTCATCGTAACCATGCCTCACTAAGAGGCTAAGAGCGTAACTGTTAGAGGAGCATCGATGCAGCAGGGGCCCCTCATACCCTGAGTTTAATAATTACTCTTAGAAGGCAGAAGTGGATGAGATTCGAACATGTGACCTTTGTGTCACGTTGGCGCTGATACCATGTTAGAAAACCATCTCAACCAAAAGTTTAAGCTAATGGCCGGGTTGAGATCCAGAAATTGGTTTTATACTCTGTCAGTAACCCTTTGTATTAGGAGGTTTTCTCAAATTTGTTACCCTACATCATTTATCAAATTCTTCAAAAACATCTTGGTAATAATACTCCCAATTAGTAGTGTTAATAACCAATATCCAAAATGGCAAAAAATATTCAACACGTCAATAGTAACAAGTCTTAGATAATGATGATTACATGACCATTCGAATAACACTGTAATTGTGTGGCCAAACATTAAACAACATAGGAAGATAATACAGTAATTAGTGATAATTATTCATGATTATGATTCAAATCAAAAGGTTAAAGGCGCCGTCATTGATCATATAATGAACCCATATTCAATAAGACATTGCTTATAGTCTTATTGACTATGATATTAATCCCTAAAAATTAGCATGAACAATATATTATGACCTCTAATCTCAACCGTCCAAATGCCCTAATCGTACACCATGGAAAAAGATGCAAACACACTACGTGACGAAGTCCTCCTAATAAAGATTTTGACATAATTAATTATTTTAATTGCAATTCAAACATATACCTGACACATGTAGTTTAAGATTCCTAATTCCTTAAACCTTTTTATTTTAATCAAAAGCTCCTCCTTCATATCTACTTCCTACCATTGGTTAATCTTAATTTAATTTATTCTAATTATGAGATTAATTTGTTTAATCAGATCTAAATCTCTGTATAATTTTTCTAAGGATACGCAAAAAAAAAAAAAAGGTAATCGTATAAAAAAAGAGTAGACTATTGACAAGATATGAGCTCCACAGATCGTGCACCACGTGGCACGCCGACACAAAATCTTAGGTTCTTGACAAAGAAGGTTTAATGAGACATGCGTACAATTCATCAGCGTGGACCCCACAAGCCTGATTTTTATGCTCTGATCTTTTATCCTTAAGACACGTGTTGTACAGAGTCTACTAGTTCAATACTGTTATGTTATTGGATCCATGGATTTGGCGCCACGTCACATGTGGTCCCCATATTTCTTAAATATAAAATAATAAAGAGAAAACGACAACAGTAGGAGATACAATGCATTGAGTTTGCACATGTGTCACAGATCTGTTGGATGATGCCTGACAGGTTGACAGTCACATTTCCCTAGACTATCTCTGGTGATCGATTTGTAGATCTGGTTACTCTTTGCTCTGATTATTGATTTATTGTGATTAATGTTAGTCTCTAATTATAATTTGAATGTTAATCATGGATTACAATGTTTAGAATAGTTAATAACGAGTAAGACATTAATCCTCTCATTAGCTAGTGTGTCAAATTTGTACGGAATGCAAGTTGAGAAAGCTTTATAGTAGTGTTGAAATAACAAGTTTGTACAGCTAAATAAAACATCATTCAAGGACTTTTAGGATTTGATCTTATGATTAGTGCTTCTAGAGCCTTAGTCACTGCAAAGTACATGTTTGAACCATTAAAACTCAGAATGAATATATGATCTTCTAGGTATAAGTAGTAGGAAGACATGAATTTTTAATTCATTATGTGTCAATTGTAATGGACAGGTGTGTAACATATATATGACTGTTTTTATTGTTCTATTTCGATAACTTTTCTATGCGTGGGACAAACTACAACGTTTACTTAATGAGATATCTACACGTAAAGACGAGCTACACGTTAATTAAAATATACTCTGTATTAGTTTTAATTAATTTTGGCAGTTAAGCTTTAATATTCTCTTGAAAGATTAGGACCATTAACCTAGTTTCAAACATACCAAGTAAACGAAACTAGTCAATGATCGTTTCTTTATTTTTTAAAATTTATTTTTATTGTAGTAAATGTCAAGGTTCATTGTAGCTATGAAAATGAAGCTTGATGTTACCCACACTAAAAAAAATTAAACTCAAAAAATACGTACACCGATTCGGCTTAAAACTATCATATTTTTAGGTCAAATGAAAAAATCCGAGTAAAATGAGAAAATATCTTGATAACAAGCACCCCGGACGTTAGATAAGCATTAAATGATTTCTCAAAACAGTACTTGTATTAATTTGGTAATTCAAACTTAAACCATGCATGTTACCGACGTAATTAATATTTAATTAAAATTAATATTTCCACTTTTAGCATGCTTATCTAACGCCCTAGAGCACTTGTTAGCTTTTGCCAATAAGAAAAAACGGATCGAGAGTTCACAACAAAAGTTTATTTCACTATATGCATTTGGCCGGCCTTACCAACCACCCTTTGATTTCATCATTGAGAACTTACCCAATTCATACGTAACCCAATAAACATGACAACATAAGTAGAGATATGATTATATAGAGTAATAATCCACAATACCACATCGTAACAAGCATTCAATATACTCCGTACTGAAAAAAGCACTTACAAATTAGTTACAATTCAGTCAAAAAAAATAAAAAATAATAAAAAAGGTCTTCAAACGTTTTACACTGATAGTCTAAATTGACGACTTGAAGATTTAACCTTCTATGTTCTATCAATTAGACAAAACTTGGCTGTCGTCAACTTGCAAAATGCAAATAGAAGCAGCAAGTTAAAAAAATAAAAAAAAAAAGAAAAAAAAAACACAAGGTCCCAAGTATATAAATACAAAGTTAAGCAAACACAATTTCATATGGCTTAGCGTGGTTCACGTCTTTAGCAAACCTTATCACTTGAACAAGACATACCTTTGTAAAATTAATAGTCATGACTATATCTGGTAACTTATCTATGTGACCAACTTTTTTTGGTCTCTATCAAATAAATACTTAAAAATTATTTTTAAGCTTATCAAGTAAAGGTAATCTAAAGGAGAAAAGGTGGTAACTATGGTAATACAAGTTAAAGCCTTTTCTTTTCATTTAAGTTATATGTTTTTTTAACTAGTACCACCATAATTTACGGAAACAAAAAGGGATTACTGGTGTTATGTGACTTCTAATTCATCATAACATTGGTAAGATTAATATAGTAGAGTATTTTAATAGATAAAGTCAGTATTATAGTAGTTTATATATCGGTATCATTGTTTTTTTTCGTAACTTATTTCAATCTTTTATTTGTAAGTTTAGTTGGAAAATGGTTAATACTATTAACGAAGATTGAATTATATACAATTGAGTTTCACCCTTTTTCTTACACGTTGGCACATTTGTTTTCTTTAACCCTAAACATATATCAAATAATACCTAATTTTCCTAAATTATAATATTATGTTTTGGTTATACAGCTATACAAAAGACGTTGCATAAAAATATGAAATGTACATAGTCAATTTAACAGCTTGAAGCAAAGCCATTTAAACGTGGGTTAGTATATTACTCAAAGGGAAACCCCAAAAATTAAAAAAAAAAATAAAAAATAAAAAGAGAGAGCTGGAGAAGGAAGAATATGGACAACTTTTACAAGGCACTAGAAGAAAAGTACCACACGTTACCAAACCTTATTGGCTTTAATACATTTATAAAAATGAATGTCCATACTATATGGTAATATAAAAACCATGTTTGTTCCATTAAAACACAGCTAATACTCCCTACTAAAACACTCTGTCTGTCTTCCATTTTTACTACTCTCACAATTCCAACTTAAGAAAAAAAAACCCATATCATATAGTACCAAACATCAATACATGTATTTATAAAAATATCAAGCATATACATACCTCAAATATATATAAGATGATGTTTGATGAAGCTGAATATTGCTATTCACCATCAGAGGTGTTTAGCTGCATTAACTCGCTTCCGAATTCGAAGAAGTCAAAGATAATGAACAAAAGAAGGTTCACCGATGAACAAGTGAAATCACTTGAATCAATTTTTGAGAATGAGACTAAGTTAGAGCCTAAGAAGAAGGTGCAAGTGGCTAGAGAGCTTGGGTTACAACCTAGACAAGTTGCTATTTGGTTTCAAAATAAGCGTGCTCGTTACAAGTCTAAGCAACTTGAAGTTGATTATAGTAACTTGAGGTCTAATTTTAATGCTCTTGCTAAACGTTTCGAAGATCTCAAGAAAGAAAAACAATCTCTTGTTCAACAGGTATGTTATTATTTACTTTACTTTGATTCTGAGTTTTTTCAATTCTTTGTACAACCGGTTGTCGTATATATATATATATATACTTGGTTCATGTTAGTTTAAAGTTTAATGTTGTGTTAATTATATGGCCTGCAGCTCGAAGAATTGAAAGATTTAGTAGAAAAGGATGGAGAGGTGAAAAGTGAGTGTAAAACAAAGAGTGGAAGTGCAAGTGGAAGTGAAAGTCAACAAGAAGATGAGAAATCAGAGAGTGAGAATTATGAGGATGATAATAAAAATGGAATAAAGATGGAAGAATGTGAAGAAAAACCAACTTTATCAATGGAAGGATCAGAATATGGAGCTTGCAGCATATTATCAGACGAGGGTTCGAGTGAAAACACCAATTATTTTGGGATGGAAGATGATGCTGATATATTAGCAATGGTTCAAACAGTTGATGGTTCCTTCACATCAGCTGAAGGCTGGGATGATCTACACCCTGATGGGTTGTTCGATCAAGCGGTTGATAGCTGCCAATGGTGGGACTTTTGGTCGTAAGCTGATAATAATAATAATAATTATTATTATTATAATAAGTTAAGTGTTTCGACGACATCTGAACCTGGATGAATGGATGGATGGATGGATGGATAGATGAATGGATCGATATCTCCATTAAATTACCCTACTAAAGCGGCGAGATTAATAGTGCTTGCTAGATTGTTTTAATTGTTGTTGTACATTGTAAGCAATTATTATTAGCTAGTAGGGGATTTAATTAAAAAGGGGGGCAAGTTAATTATGGAGCGGGGATTTTTAGATAATTAAGCAGCCATCTATCCAGTTGTTGGATTATTTGTGCAGCTAAAAGGGGAAGAATTGGTAGCTAGAGAATTAGGCTTCAATGTTGGCACCTGCTATAGCCTATATGTACATATATCAAACAATAGAGGCACTGTGAGTCATGAATAAAAACAGTAGCTAGAGAATTGGAGAAGGCTAAAGGTAGGAGGAGGATGGCACTGCAAATTCATCTATCATGCTCTACATTACCTAGTCGATCTGCTTAACTTATCGTTTATCACATTACTCTCACCGATTTCAGGGGAACTTATCTTCCGACCACTAGTTCGTTATAGATTACGATTTATTGGTTCGTAACGTATCTGTTAGATTTAGGGCTAACAAGAGGATAATAAGTAGTCATTAGACAGGTACTACATACGTTTACACTAAAAGTATACATGAATTCACATAAAAAATGGCGCTTTACTTCTTAATCTTAAATATTAGATCAAAGTCAAGTTAAGTTTAAGTTATGATCTACTAAATAATTAAGATTTTATAGTAAAAAAAATCTTGTTCTATAATCTTAGTCCGTAGTTTGTCTGAAATCAAAATAATAAGGTACATCTCACAAAGTAGCTAAGGCAATACTATCTATTTCTGTTAGTTAATGTTGATTTTTAAAACATACACCACACTAGTTTTTATGATTGTATGAAAAACTATAAACTGGCCTTGTTAAGTCGATTCGCCACATATAGAAGAACGTAGTTAATCCAATTAAGTAACAGATAGAGTGGTACAAGCAATAACATAATTAGATTGATGATATTAAAATTGAATGTAGTTATGATTTATGGGAAGTGAATTGAAGGACACTTTAAATTAAATTGTAAAGAAAGTAGCATATTATTAACCCAGATTAGCGACAACTGCAGTTCCTCATTGAGAAGTGACCAACCCACCAACATACCGACCCATATAAAGAAAAAGGAAGATGAAATTAATCATACACAAAAAACACAAGTCTTTTTTCTATCAAAGATTAAAGTTTCCAAAAGGACACGTACACTTCTTCAAAAGCAAAAGTAATGTTTATCAACTTATGGTATAAAAAGGACCATTCCAAAAATTTTAGGGATCTTGTTCTAAAAAAAATAAATTACACCTTTATATTAATAATATTTAGATGTTATTATATATGTTATTATATATTATAGGTAATAGTATTTAAAAATATCTAAAATTTGGAAGCTTTATATGTGTTGAGGCCTTGTGTGATGGGATTTTGTACCCCTCTGAAACGACCCTTGGTACATATTTTCTTCTTATAATACTATTTTACATCAATAAAGATTTCCAAATCTTTCTTTCAACTGTCAGTACTAAATAATGTTTAGCTAATAGATGTCTTTTAACTTGTTTAAAAATGACTTGATATATTATACTTGCGATTTTAAATTATTATAGCCTTATAAGATAGTCATAAACTAATATAGATGGTCATCATTTAGAAGTTTGGTGCATCTGTTACAAAACCAATTACATGAACAATAAAACTACGTAGCATCTAAAACTTTGTGTTACCACCAACACTTAAAAAAGCATAAATGAAAAGTTTCAAGCTTCTAATAAGCTATGTTTTTTTGGACTTAAATATTTGGCATTTTAGTTCAATTCATCTCTATTCAATTCAGTTCAATTTAGTTTAGTTCGGTCCATTTCGCTTCAGTTCAGTTTAGCTCATTTCCATTATAAGACCCTATTCTTTTGGACTGAAACAGAGCTGTACTGAACTAAATTGAACTGAAATGAGCCGAACTGAACTGTATAGAGTTGAACTGAACTGAAATGCCAAAAATTTAAGTCTAAAAGAACAGGGCCTAATTACTAGTTCATTTCAGTCCACTTCAGTTCAGTTCAGCTCATTTCAGTTCAGCCCCTTTCAGTTCAGCTCAATTCAGCTCTATTCCAATCGAAAAGAACAGGGCCTAAGCTTTTTGGAGGCAAATTTGTAACATTGATGCAACTATGCAAGACATGTAATCAACTGTATATGCAACTATTTGCCTGTTTTAATCAACTGTTATTGAAGAGAATGTAAATGTAGTATATATATTCTACTTTGTACTTAAAAAGGAGCGGGGAAGGGGAGCTATCTAATGAGCATCTTTTAGTTGGCACATCATACATCAATATTTGACCAAGCTGCTAATAAAGACAAGCTGCCTAAATCAATATGCTAACTTGCTAAGTGGTAACCCTTAGTGATACCAAATGCTATGTTACTAAAAACACTATTCCTAAATTTTATCTCATAAGACCGCTCAAGTTATCATTTTGGTTTGTCCTAAAAAATCTGTCCATTCCGTTCATTACCCTTGAGTCTATGACTTCACATCCCATCACTTTCATCCGTCTTACACCGGGTTCGTTTGGTAGGGCGTAAAACGTTTTTCCAATAATTATTAAGGAAATGATGAAAGTTAATGGTCTTATTTAATTAAGAGTACAATAGTAAATTTATACTAACGCTTTACTTATGGAAATCTAATAGGACATTTGGTGCATAATCAAAATTCAATAAGAGCACGTTTTGTAAACTTTAGGGATACCTCGTGTAATGTGAAAAACCTCAAGGGTATCCGGTGAAAAATCCGTATTGATTAAAGAAAGTATATATGTAGAGGGCCTCTGACCCAGAGGACTACTACCTTTTTTCCTGACTTGAAGACTACTCATTTTGACTTAAAACATAACACTCATGACTTGAATTTAAAACTAATTTAGTGACTTAAAAGATATGTAATGTGACATGATAAAAATTGTGACATGAAAACTGCCTACTTTGACTTGAAAATGCATGTCACTACCTTGAAAACGTTTTTTGTGAAATTACAAATTTACATTCCTCTGGACCAGCTCACCTCTAGATATATACTTTCTCCATTGATTATGTTATGAATGAATGTCTCCATAAAGTGAATTAGAATCCTAAGAATAACATCATAGAAGACAGTTTGGCCGAGTGGTCTAAGGCGCCAGATTTAGGCTCTGGTCCGAAAGGGCGTGGGTTCAAATCCCACAGCTGTCATATTTTTTTTTTGGGTAAGAAATTAGCGACCCATTAAATTAACAACCAAATTGTCTCTCCACAATTCTGGCCAACCCACCAACAACCGTAATGACAAAATGGGCCATTAATGGGCCGTACAGTCAGATTTCAGATAAAGCAACGTCCTTTTCAGAGGCCCAAAAAACTGACATAACAGCCCATTTAGACTCACTTTTTTTAATTGCCTCATATAGTATATGCACAAAAAGCAAATATCAGTAGCAGCATTTTGCAGAAAACACCCACCCACAAAAAATAAAAAAGCAAACAGTGATGAACAATCTTTCATCTTCAGATGCAACAACACATTACTATAAATCAATCCCAAAAACAGTAAAATTAATTCTAATTTTACTTTTTATAATTGGGTTTGGAGTTTCACTCTTCATTTTAATTGCAGTTCACAATGCAATTTTTTTAGTCACTTGTTTGCTCATTTCTGCCATTGTTACTGCTTTGTTAATATGGAATGATGTTTGTTTCAATAGAAAAAAATTACTGTTTGTATTCCTTGGTTCTTTTCCTGCCTCTGACCTCCGCTTCGCCCGCCATGGTCAGCTCGTCAAAATCACTGGGGTAATCAATTATTCATTAATTTTATTAAAAATTGGTTTATTTATGATTTTGTTTATAGTGTGTGGAAATGTATGATGGTGTTAATTTTATTATTTTCCTTGGTCTTTCGTTGCTACATTTTCCATTTATGAAAATTTTTATTTAGTTGCAACAATTGTCTTGGGCCCACGCAAATAATTTTGTTTAGAGTTGTTGCGACACTTAAATTTTATATATCTCACAAATAATACACATTGCAACTAATAAGGAACGGAAGTAGTAAAAGAGGAAGTGGTACATTATTTGAGTGTCATTGTAATTTTGGAGGTGATATTGTTTGTTATATCTTGGAGATTTGGTATTAATAAAATAATAATGTGGTTTTGTTGCATAGGATTCTAATAATGTTAGTGTTTGTGTTCATGTCAGCCAGTCTCGTGCGGTGATATTTTGTTAGATTCATCATTTGAAAAGGTTGCTAAATGCGTGTACACATCCACTCTTCTGTATAAATATCGAGGGTTTGGATTGAACTTGGAATCGTTCAGTGTTAAACAACTCTGCTTTCTTTGGAGATTAGCCTATACCGAGGTACGTTTTTGTTGTGTAGGTAACATGAATATGCCCATTGCTACATTATTCGATGTTACATAACTCTTCGTTTTGCTAGACCGACCTTAGCTTATATTGAATTAGTGAAGTTGCTGTAGTCGTGTAGAGTTTCGCAATGTCGTTAGTATATACATTGGATATATACACTTGAACATGTCGTTAAAAAACGTGAGATGAGACTTGGGCACATACTTGTGCTAGAATTGAGTAACAGTTATTTTCAATGATATTGGTAAGCTTAGTTCTTTTGGACCGAAACTTTCATGAGCTGAGTTGAGCTGAATTTTCAAAATTTCAGTCTAAAATAACAGGGCCGTAGTATGACTTGTGTCATCTCAAAAACATGTTGTGTTTCTAAGGTATGTGGGTGCAACCGTGCAATATGAGGATATTGTGTGAGCACTTTGTTGTGGTGTTGTGATAGGATAGCCTAGAAGGTAATGGTGGATCGGTGGTTTCATAATTTAAGTTATTGCTACCCTTGCAGCAACTAACTGAATACTGACTTCATTCCATAGGCATGAACCTGGAATGATCTTTGTATTGATAAATGCTAAAATCATTCTCCTCCATAATGCTATTTGCCAAGTCGAACCAAACACAGCTGAACCCATTGACTGGCATCACCTGTCAGACTCCCAGAGTCTAAAATTTGTCTGGTTTTCTGCTGGTTTCGCTACATGTTAGAATTCAAGTCATTTGTAATTTTCTGACACAGACACTTGCATCTTGCCAGTCTTACAATTTTGATAAAAACTCCTTATTAAACTTAAATGAACTTCTTTCCGATATTATTTTCTTAACTAAGTTGAACAAAGTGCTTCATGTGCAATTTTAATGGGTTCCCCTGGCAGAGACTCTCTACAGACTTCTACATTTCTGATAAGAACTCCGGTGTTCAAGTTTTGGTAAAAGCTGGATGTGGAAGTAGACTCATTCCTCTTATCGTCGAGAACAGGCTTGTGCAAACAAGGAAAAACAGAATTCTGTCCCCTAGCTTAACAAACTGGTTGGGTGACAGAAAACTTTCAGCCAATTCTCGGGTGATACGCCTTGAAGAAGGGTAACTTCTCTTCATCATCAGCTCTTCTTTCCCTATTGCTCTGAACTGTGTACGACTTTGACTAGGGTGCTTAAATAATTCTTCCTGCTTGTAATCATCAGCTATATAAAAGAAGGTGATTGTGCTACTGTGATAGGCATGCTGCATAAAGGTGGTGATGATATTACAATGGTTGTTGAACCACCAGAGCTAATCTCCACTGGCTGTCTGTGGCAAAGACTTCTGTTTCCTGTTGATTTCGATGGCCTGCTACTTGGGCTTCCCTAATGTCTACGCTACATGTTTCAGGCAGCCTCGATCTGCATCATGAAAACTTGACATAACAGTAGTAATACTGCTTGGATTTTTGACTCTCAGTTTTGTAAATCATGTTGGAGGATAATATATAACCAAGAGTATAGTGATATATCATGTAAGCAATATTTGTATCTTGCACCTTGTTGTAAACTTGCTTCATGCTGAGAAATGAACTTTGGAATAACCATTTAAACTATGGAAGATGGTTCAATTGTTTAAACATTTTATGGGTAACACCTCTTTTATTGATCTAATTGATCTTACTTTTGCAAAATCTGTGTTTTCTCTGAAAGGACAGATAAGCCGTCATATACTCCTCCCTTCCTCCCTCCCCCGTCCCCCAGCACCCCACTCCCCTTATCAAGAAATCTAAAGGAATAGAATTTTAGGCGTGGGTGTTGGGTCTATGCTTGAAATTTTTGTTGCGACTCAAGCTCGATACTCATCAAGCTCAACGCATCTGAATGATTGAATGAAGTCATTGTGGGACTCATGATTGACCTAATTGGCTTACTTGTGGCTCGCTTATAGTTAGAGCTAGATCAAAATCGTATTCTATAGTTGTATTATAACCCTGTTTAAAAGAAAATATAGGGTCATTTTGTTTGTCCAGACTAATTTGAACCAATGTAAAGGCAAATTACTCTTATGATCATCAATCCTTGAAAAAAGTTGGTTTCTCATTATAATGCTTTTTTTATTTGTTTTTCCTCTCTAAATATCGAAAGCTAGTTCTAGTTGAAAGCTCTCCAACTAGCGAAAACCAGCTTGGGCAAAACTCGAAGTTGGAGTAGTTCACAGAGTAAACTAAATAAGTAAATAAATAATGAGGTGAAAGTTAATTGATGTAGTTTACCCGCTGAGGTAAAATTAGGAAAATTGTCACACAGAGCAAACTAGGATTAGACATTAGCAAGCTAACTTTTAAATATTTTGTGAGGTAGAGCACGCATTGATCCATCACAACAATAGTGGCGACGATACGTACCAAAATATAAATTACTGTATACAAATTCTTTGAATAATCTTGATTCGATCTTCATAATTTAAACGCTGATTAAGTGATAGGATTAGACATTTGTTCATTAAATAGTGGCAATCTCCCTCGTGATGTTAGAGGATTATATTCCCCATTCGTGTGTCATGTGGGTAGCATAAGGTGTGCACACTTTTTTTTTTCCCCTGCCTTTTTGAATTATTTGCCATATATAACATTCAAGCCTTTGATACTCATTGAGTGGTGTTATACGTTGGTAGGGACTAAGGAGAAGGACAACATGTAATGAAGCATAACACTAAAGTCGTGATATGTTGTATAGTCGTGAGCTATGTAGTGATGATGGATAGTCGTAAGTTGGTAATCATAACGAATTTATGTTCAATTTTGTATTCATGCCACTTGTTATAAATTGCCATAATAAATAGTATTGATAGGTAAAGTTATATTTGAATGCATAATTGCATAGAAAGTCTTAACTTTGACATCACTACAATATTTTATTTTAACAACAATGTGAGTATCACGTATAAATGAACTCATATTTGATCATCACCACAAAAAGGACTAATGTGACATATACCTTTAATCGTTAGAATAATGATAAAATGATTATAATTTATTTTCTTATATATATTTTTTATATATATTTAATGGAGAAGATTTAGAATCTAATATCTAATTTAAGTTTTAAATATCACAAAACACAATCATATTATATATTTAACTAAAACCAGCCCATTGTATTGGCACAAAAATAGAAAAATCTGAAGTTTCTTCCATAAACACAAATATAGGTCACAAATTATAAAAAGCTTAATTACCATTGCACCGTCTTTTTCTTTTCAAGTCAAAAGACGAAGAAAAGGATACTACTAGGGACCAATTACATGAGATCGAACGTAAAGAAGTGATCAACAATAAAAGTACAACTAACCCATATCCATCATCTTTGAGTTCTCTGCTCAAATACTCAACTGAATATATTCAATTAATTTCCATTCATATATAGGTGTTTGTTTACTTCAGCTTAAAATCCGTTCCGTTCAATTCAGTTCAGTTTTTCGCTTATTTTGCTATTCATTAATCTTTCATTAAAAATTTTCATCAGTTCAACTGTTTTTAGTTGAAATAAACAGGCCTTAATATTAAATTACATAACCTGGACTTTCCTAAATAAAATCTTCACCTTTAAAAATGACGTGCTTGAATAAACAAGATATTAAAAGTATCACTACTTTATATAATAATTGTATCTTTCATGAAGACAAATTTGAATCTTAATTTTCCAAGTTGTAGGCATCAGAATCTTATTAGTTGAATATATAAGTGAATTATGGGCTTCCATTTTTATTAAATTCGTTTTTTCAAAAGAATAGTGGGATTAATTAAAGTAATTATAATGAAGAATCAAGTTTCTTTTACAGATTTTTATTATCCATACTAAGATTTGTTTCATATCTTTTAATTTGTTCCTTCTTTAATTACTTGCACAACAGGATTAGTTGACAATTAGCACTGTCAGTTTGGTTAAAAAATCACTGTTCAACTGAAATTTATTTGAAACTGATTTGAATTTAACTAAATTGAAACTAACTGTAATTGAAAGTCAACTGAACTGAAACTAACTGTAACCGTTAAAACTGAAAATATAAATCTGAAATTGAACTGAAAATTATCTGATGTGGAAAAATCCGAAAACATGTAACTGAAACTGTACTGTAATTGAAAATTTGTAACTGAAACTGAACTGATCTGGATTAACAACTGATTTAAACTGAAATATTTTGACCGAAACTGAACTGTAACTGAAAAATTTTAACTGAAAAGAAGTTTCCTTAAATTAGACAAATATTGATTGAAAATTAATTACTTAATTAGATCTTCGTAAATTGCATTTTTCATTCAAATGTTAATGAAATGTTGCAATTTTATATATTAAATGTTGTATTTATCACCCAATTTCACTAAATTTATGGAACTATAACTCTTTCATATATTCCATCGATTCAATTTCACACCCTACATTTGTTCTTTAACTCAATGCAATAATGTGAGATATCAAATAAGAAGCTTTTAACTATTATTAACCATTCCACTTTTAACTATTAACCATCAATGTTTTAAAAAGTACTCCGTAAAATATAATTAAAAAAACTCGATTTCAAATACATAATTAATAATATTAACCTCTATATTTTAAAGAAGTAACCATAAATCAGTATTCAAATAAGATTCATACAGTTCAAAAAATTAACTATTGTAATTCACATAAGAAGTTGTTCAAATAGGTATAGAATGTGAGTAACCATCATTGTTCAAATATGTAACCATAATTATTCTACCAAATAACCCTTGCAGTGGAACCTAGAATAAAAGAAAGATTTACACATACATGGTTGCACCATTATTTGACGGTGCAACCTGATGCATAGAAGACACGCCCTTCAATGAAACGATCACACATGCAATTGTATTGGTCAAAGATCATCCAATGTTGTCGAGTCTCAAGGGTAATTTAACTGTAAAACTAGTATCGTAAAAACTTATAATGGATCTAAAATATCTAAAACAAATATTTGAACTGAAAGTATCTCATCGCTTGAAACAAAGTCAGTTACACGAAAATGTTCGAAATGAAATATACCGAAAATATATGAACTACAACTAACTGAACAGCAACCAACTGAATCCGAAACCAACTGTGGCAATCTGAAACTGAATTGAACTGTTTTTTGTTTATCTGTTTGGCTATAAACTGAAACCAACTGTAACTGAACTAATTTGATTTGAAAACGCAACAACCTGAAATTGAATTGATCTGAAATCAAAATTATCTGAACCAAACTGAAATGAAGCAAAAAAAAATTGAATTATCTGAATTGAAATGAACCAAACTGATTGATTAAAACCAGAACTGAACTGATTAACTGAACTGACAGTGCTATTGACAATACGATAATTAAGTACGCATGAAATTTGGTACTTGTACTATACATAGCACATAGCAACATAGCAACATAGGGACATAGCACATAGGGTAAATGCCTTATACATTTAACCTCCAGGTTTGATGCCTATCTTATCATGAATTTCTAAGATTCGTATGAATCTAGGTAATTTAATCTGAAATCTGTAATCTTAGTCGTAAGACGATCAGGGCAGATTCGTAAGCGTTGGTTAGGTATCAGATGATTAATAGTCTAATAAGGTCTAGAATGGACCTATGTTACGTGCTAGTGTACCACTGTTTCAAGTCCTTGCTTATTTATTAATCATATTATATTTGAAATTGGAATTACTATAAATGATATTCAATAAACACACACTGTAGCATATATTTGTACTGGTTCATTTTAACTCAAATTATTCCGCTTTTTAAGATTTCAAGCAAGTTGTGAGACTCTTAGATCACACAATCTTAGCTTTCACACATGGAGATCCCCTTGAAGATTAGCTACTTAGCTTTGAGAAGAGAGTCAGAAAGGAGTCATACTATACTACTATAGCTGACAAGTGATTGAGATTCTCGGGTGTAATCAAGGAAAGTCAATGACATTTGCTACTTTAAACTCTCCTAAATTTTATAACGCTTTATTTGTTTTGATGGAAAACAAGGAATAAAATTTTTTAAGAAAAATAGTTTTTAAAATAAAACAAACTTGCGAAGCTTGTTTTCCTTTGTTTATAGGGAATGCTATTTGTTGCCCGTAATATTCTTACAATCGCCCGTATTTATGCGCAAAGTTCCAATTTTACCCTTCGCCATATTTCCATCTCTTTTTCTCTAATACTCACCCTTTCCTTTCTCTCTCTAAACCACCGCCATTCTCAACTTCTCTTAACAACATCTCACAAAAATATTCTTACGACCACTATCAACCAAAACTCGCCACCATCACCACTATAACATGGCTCTCGGTGCGACAATTGGTCACATTGCCATAATGACAAATCTCGTTTGTCCAACCTTTTACGAACTTAGCCTTGTACTACAGCTGTGTAGTATCCAAATACATTTGAATAGTTGTTGCTTTTGTCGAATCACTATGTTTCCTCCATGTATCTGCCATATCCTTTTCCCCGACCCAAAATCAATTATCCAACAACACCTGATGATTCCACCAGAACTCGGGCTCCGTAGTCGAATGCACCAACTTGTACCAATTGTCAGTCATAAATTCCTTCCCTGACTCCCGGCACCCAGTGTGTTTGACAACCCAATTTTGAACATCCCGATTGATATGCCAAATACAAAGTACATGCTCGGACTCAGGGAATATATCAGCAATGGGCTTTGTTAGTGACAGCTCCCGATCACTAACAATAGCTCTCGGTCTGACTCTAGAACCAACCAACGTGCTCACCTCCTTAAGGAACCACCTATAATCTGGCTCAACCTTATTTCTCAACAAGGCCCAACCAACAAGGAAGTTCATGTTCGTTGGAGTCACCCTAATAAGCTCAACCAATGGGTACTTGTACCGGTTTGTCTTGTACGTCGAGTCCAACAGTAACACATGAGGGTATGTTTGCATCAAGTTAACAGAATCAGCATGCGCAATAAATGTACGAATTAGTTTACCAGATTCATCCGAGTCAAGAGAGAACAAGTACTTGTACCTGACGGCATAAGAAAGAAACTGCTCAGCTGCATTCCGACCCTCGGATTTCTTCTTCTTCAATCACTGTTTGCAATTGTCAATATGTTTCTTGTTGGGGTTCAACTCCGGGAATTGCAACTGAATCGCTCTCAGCACTTGCGCCGGTTTTGCATGCGCATCGGACATATCAACAACCAACTTCTTCGCTTCCGGACTAAGGCCACTAATTTGTCGATGGCCCTGCAGATACACCATCAAGCGTTCCCCGATTCGGCATTGCCCTCACATACCACAAATCACCCCTAGTTACCACTTTAATACAAAAGCGACATCCTATACCTTTTCTCTTTGTGTGATGACGTTCCGCGTTGTCCAGATCCCGAACCATATCCGTCTTAAATCTGTCACACTTCAAATACATGTTTATTAACCCACCAGGACCCGGCTTTATACTCGCAATTGTCAAAAAGAACCCAAGAGGTACAGAGACATCTCGTACCCACTTAAGTCCCGCCTCACGATTTTAAAATCCTTCTTCTCGAATAAAGTGATGGTGGTAATCCACGCCGTCACCCCCGAAATCACGTTCCTACACATTTAAAACCTAAATTCATTATACTAAATCATAATTATTTAAATAATTTATATGATAAGCTCTAACCTTTAAATTAATTTTTTTTATTTAAAACACTTATAAAAACTTCAAATAATAAGCTAAGCACATTAACAACAATAATCCATAATTATTTGATTAATTACAACAATTTTAGTTAAATTAAACAACAAATACGAACCAAAAAATTGGAAAAAAAAAAAGTTTGACACATGCGCCTAACAGAGACGCAGGTTTCATGAGACCTTCGTCTTTGTTAGGCGAAGGTTTCTTCCCTTTTCTTTATTTTTTTAATTAGACTCATAAAAAAATATTGAAACCTTCGTCTAACACAAACGAAGGTTGTATGAGACCTTCGTCTGTGTTAGGCGAAGGTTTCACTATTTTTTTTTTAATTACACTGGTAAAGCAAATAGAAATAAAATATTGAAACCTTCGTCTAACACAAACGAAGGTTGCTTGAGA
Organism: Suaeda aralocaspica; assembly: GCA_016808085.1. Classification (NCBI taxonomy): domain Eukaryota; kingdom Viridiplantae; phylum Streptophyta; class Magnoliopsida; order Caryophyllales; family Amaranthaceae; genus Suaeda; species Suaeda aralocaspica. The sequence goes on along the minus strand of PYUH01000044.1, from coordinate 5,384,614 downwards.
CCTTCGCTTGTGTTAGACGAAGGTGTCACTATTTTTATTTTTTTTACATTTGCATGACACCTGCGTCTCAATTAGACGAAGGGTGTTTGACACCTTCGTCTCAGTTAGATGCAGGTGCCATAAAATCGCCCACAATCTCACCTTGCGTCTTATTTTGACGCAAGTATCACTATTTTTTAATAATTTTCTTTTTGAAAAAACCGAACTAAAAACTTACCAGCAGTTGCGACATCTCCGATTGCCCTCCTTCGACGGTGGTGGCCAACTTTGTGCTCCCTCGGCGACGATTTCCGGTGTGAATAGAATTAAGTGTGGTGGAAGAGATGGTGGAAGAATTTTTAGTGAGAGAAAGTTGTTTTGACAAGAAAGGGCAAAAGTGGAAAATCAAGCGAAATACGGGCGATTTTAAGGAATTCACGGGCGACGAATAGCGTTTCAGTTGTTTATTTTGGTGGAAAAAAAGTAAAGGAAAAGAAAATTGAAAGGAAAAAGGGTAGAAAGATGTATGGAGAGGAGTAGAAGAGTAAGGAATGAGAAGGAAAATGTGTCATATCTTACTTATAAGTAAAAAATAAGTTTTTTTTTTAAAGAGAAGTTTTTCACCTACGAGAAAATTGATTTTCACCTTTGAGAAAATTGATTTTCACCTTTTAACAAACACAGACAAAGAAAAATGAAAAAATAATGAACTTTTTTTACGAAAAAGTGTTTTCTGCAAAACAAACTGACCCTAATTTAAAGTCCGTATTTTTTGTAACTTGACGAAGTTTTTGCTTGTATCAACCATGAGTACAATGACAAAAACAGTATTCTGAGATTTTGTGTAGAACTATAATTAAAGACATGTAATTCTTTTTTTCTTTTTTTTTTTTTTTGAGGATCGATGTGCACCGTAGTGGTAGGTACGTAGTAATTTTAGATGAAGTTTACATGTAGTACGTATTTTTAATATAATAACATAACTAATCAACTAAGATTATCCTTCTATTTTACAAGCAATTATTCCATGGAAGTTGTTTCATGGATGATGAATCAATGAATTCATCTATGACGTGAACCTAATCTTAATATTACAAAGTTTCATCATAATGACATCAATATTTTTTCAATAAGTTTACTATCAAGAAGTTATCCTTAATAAAGTTTTCCTTGCAATGTAATCAATAAATTGTTGATGTATTGGATGAGAAGTACTTCCTCTCAGAATGTTTGTTATGTTGGGAATATTTGGTATAAATTTAACTTGACTTTAAAATAAATTTCATGGTATTTATGAGATCTTAATAAATACCTATAAATGCGTAATAGAAGATATTAAGGTTTAAACAAGTGCATTGCAAATCATGCAAAATTATAAATAACTTTGAAACAAAAAGAGTAATTAATTACTACTCCATGAGCTATAGATTTAAGATACTCCGTACATATATTAGGAGTAATAGTTAGGTATTGATCATAAATAAATTAACTAAATAAAATTTTGAATTATCGATCAACCTGACTCCCGTTTTGGAACTTGTCAAAGCAATTACAAATACATCATATTCATATATACAATGCATTAATGTATATATATGTACTCCGTACTAAATTCAATACATGGAAATTATATATAATCGGAATATAGTCTATTTAATTTATTAAGCAGGGGTGCACTAGCGCTTCACTTTAAAACACAAAATAATTTAGTTTTATATTTTAAGGTATGATTGTTTTTTACTCTGTATTTGTTACTGCTAACAACAGGTCCACAACTGAATGGCAAATAAAATTATAACAAGTCTTTATTAAGACCGTCTTATCGGTAAGATCTCAATTATTTATACATTTTTTTTACCTATTGTGTTTTTCAATTTAATTAATATATATATTTTTTACAATTATTTAGGACATCCACAACAAGATGTTTATTGTGTTTTTGAGGTTTGAAAAAAAAACTTCATGTTGCTAGTGGGGTAAATTAAGGTTTAATAGTTGAGAGGGGTTTAGAATTAGGCTTTGTTCTCTTCACGGGATTACGTACAATCCCGATCCATTCCATTCCTTTCCAATCCATTCCATTCCCGGGTCATCCATTCCAATCCATTCTAATCCATTCTAATCCCGGCAATCCATTCTAATCCATTCTAATCCCGGCAATCCATTCTAATCCATTCTAATTCCGACAATATATTCTTGAAAATTTAAATCTTGACGACACAATAATGTTCATAACAAATTTGCTTTTTTTTTTACTACATTTTTGTTACATAATAATTTACTGTAGATACAATATCCTTACAAATAGATAAAGAAGTGCTTCAATTATCCTCGTATATTTCTTCCTCCTCTATATCATCATCATCTTCGAACCTCATTCCAGCACACACATCTTGCCATATTTCATCTGCAATATTTGCACGAATGTCTCGCATTAACATTGTTCGTGTCGGATTAGTGAAATCTAAATCGGCTACACGTTCAATATTTTAGGGACCATGAGAAATTGGAATCCCTAACTTGTCTAATCGAAAGAAATTATGTAAAGTGCATGTTGCCACAATTATAGCTAATTGATACGTTTCTTCCATTTGTGGCATCAAATTGAAATTAAGATGAAATCAACAGGCAATTTTTTTTATTTGGAAATAATAATAATAATTTCAATGTTAAAAAATAATTACCATTGTTACAAAATATTAATAACTAATGATAATAATAATCCCGACAATCCATTCTAATCCTGACAATTCATTCTAATCCTGACAATCCATTCTAATCCATTCTAATCCTGGCAATCCATTCTAATCCCATCCATTCCATTCCATTCCAATCCAATCATTCCATTCTATTCCAGTCAAATCCCGTGAAGAGAACAGAGCCTTAGTGAATGGTTTGCATTAGTGAGGTGGAATTATTTTTGGTGGGGTAATAAGAAGGGGAAAAAAGTAAAATAATAATCATATTATATACTAAAAACTTTTCTGTTCATTTTTTTTTTTGCAATTATATATATTGGGTCCCATGCGTTTGAACCATTGTTAATAAAAGGTTTGTTGAGTGATATGGTTTGTATAAATATGATGTGGCATATATATGAACAAACCATAAAAAGGTTTGAACCATTTTGGATGCCCTTAATAATCTTATTAAATTAGACCGTCTTATATACGTTTTTGTAATGAAACTTACAAAGTTATACATAAGGAATTTTCTAGGGCAAATTTTTAGAAGTTATGGTTGGATAAAAAGCTAATAAGCACACAAAATAGTCTATCAATTTATAATGTTAACAAGAAATCAATAATTGGGTTTGATTGAATATGTGATATAAGTGATCACGAGTTCAAATGTAAAATCATCTACTTTCATACATTGACACTTAAAGGCATGAATCAGTTTATATTGACACTTAAAATATAAAAGCTGTTTTTTTTTTCCCTTGGTGGCATATATTGCATCATAATACTTGGATATGTATACGTGAACTCCATAAAGCAAGATATTAGCAAGACGTTTTTTTTTTTTTTGGGAGAGTTTTTTTCTCAAGAATTGAAATTGGGAGCGAAGTAGAAATTTCAATATAATGAATTTGACAAAAGACTGAAAATGTTGTATTACTATTATATTGCAAAATTTGTGGACTTGGCATTAAGTAGGGACATTAATCATGATATGATATGTGAAAAAAAATATTATATTTTGATAATAATGTTGAATAAAGAAAGAAATATTGTCTGTTGTATTAGGGAAACAAATCTAAGAGAGAGTAGATTCTTTAGCTTGTATCGTGGGATTCGTGGCCACGTTTAACAGTATCTTATTAAAATCTTGATTTCATTTTCAAGGTGATTAATACTAAAAGGGTAATACTATATATAGCCGTCAGGGTTAAGAATAATATTAAATATATTTATAAAATTGGTAATAATTTATGAAAATAAATAAAAATCACACATACATCGATATAATGAATGTTCGAATGGAAAAGTTATTTGTAATTTGAACACATTACATATAACACTTAGGGTTACATATATCATTTTCCATATAAAAATTCAACAGTCTTTAAAAAATTGACTGAAGTTTTCAAATAAAAGGGTGTTAGACACGCTAATTCAGTTTGTATAATACGTACTTCATCACTTCTTAACTATGATTACTTTATAACTTATTATTATTTAGGCCTTGTATGACGAAGTTCTCGTTGAATAAAATCTTGTGTTTAACTTTACACTTTGATTAACTATATAGTTTATGTCATTTATTGAATTTGTTTTCTTTAATGATTAACAACATGTTAATTAACAATCATCAATGTGTATTACCCCTGACAATTACAATTACGTATGTAAAATGATTCTACATTTTAAATACTCCGTTTTATTATTGTTTTTTTTTTGGTGCTAGGGAGCCACACGGGCGGGGATGGGAATCGATCCCAGAGTCTCCCGAAACCGGGAGGGAAGCTTTTACCACTTGAGCTACCCCTCACTCTCCCGTTTTATTATTGTTTGGTTGAACAAAAAATCAATTACTTCAATTGTGCGGGAAAATATTTTCCTTCCAAGAGTAACTGAAAAATATTTTTCTACTAATTTGTGGAGGAAAATGTTTTCAACATGGTGGAAAATAATTTTCCATCTCAAGTTTTACATTTTAATATTTTTACTCCACATCAAACAATGTAAAATGGGAAAACGTTACAATCTACCAAACGAACCATGTGTGTACATTACATTGACTATTAAATTGTTATTTATCTATATCTCTACATTAGTAAAAATATAAATAATAAATTGCGTATATTATAAAACATGGTAAATGTTATATGCAACCCTAAGGTCCACAAATAAGCATTGGATGCATGATTTAAAATGGAAATAATTTGAGAATTTAAGCGTCGATGATATAATAAATGTTTCATTTCACCAAATATTTTCATTTATAATTAACTCCATACATGCATGACTGCATGTAGCCCTAAGGGTCATGTATAGCATTTTTTTAGAAAATATATACTCTCTACGTTTCAAAATTATTGTTATGTTTACTTATTGAACAATTTTCAATACACTTATCTAATATATCTTCGGTTACTACACATTTAGACGAATGTAACAAGATCGCTTATGGATATGCTTTTCTTATCTATCTATCATGGAAAATTTCAAAGTCAAAAATTATCTCTTTCTCTACGCCAAACATGACAAATATTTTAAAACAGAGGGAGTACATTACAACAAAATATTCCCTTCATTTTTTTTACTTGCAACTTTTCTCTCACAAAAAATGCCTTAACAAGACACACGGTTTTTTGGCGGACATCTGAACATGTAATACATTTGGAGAAAAGGAAAGATAAAACATTAATTTTAGGGGGATCAGGAAAAGTGGGGATAAAATAATAATAAACTAAAACTGGATAAAAAATCAAAGTTATTTAGATTGCACATATAATAATACACCTATGTGATAGTGTTTGTAAAGTTTTAATTTTTTTAATCCAAAATTTGTCTAAATTGATAAAATTTTAAAATGAAATATGGCCTATATTTTAATTGACGTATTCATGATACCAAAATTTATTTATGCTTCACATAATCACATTGTTGAATAGCTTATCGTTTAGAACTTAAATTTTCTTGAGACATCAACTTTGACAAGCATCTATCCCAAGTAAAATTAATAGCTTTGATCAATTACAGGTTACTACATAAAAAGTTGTTGGAGTGCATTTGATTTGGTCTTGTCAAGAAACCTAAAACTATGGAGGGTCAAGAGTCAATTGACGTAAATTGATTTTTTTTTTTCCTCCTAATATCTTTCTAACGAATAATGGACAGTATTATAATTTGAAATCATCATTGTAGACTTCTTAATCACAATTTTTGAACGATAGATTTAAGCGTATGTCACATAATCGATATACTATCCAATAGTAATGTTTATTATTTGAACCAGTATAAATAAATAAATAAATAAATAAATAAATTAAGAAGAGTATATTCCAACAAAATTATATTTTTTTTTGGCATCTTTCAAAATGACTCAATAGGTACGGGCATGATTAGTTTAAAGATAATACAGAGTCATACAATTAGTGTTGGTCTTTCTTGTTAGAATGTGCTTGTGTTGTAAATTATCGGTGTAGATAACCTTAGCTTTAATGTGTTATTAAATTTAGTACGGAGAATTATTACGAGTAAATTGAGTTCGACAAATTCCACATGACTTTAAAATATATATCATTGATTAGTTTTTGTATTCTATAATTAATTTGATGAGCTAAGTGTACTGTTATATACTTATACAAGTATATACTCCCCAACAGTTCAACTGCAAGTACCTTGTTGCATCATATACCAAATTAGAGTATTTACGTACATAAAAATAAATAATGTAATTATCATTAGTTCGTAGCTTTTTTTGTTGATTCTTTTCATAGATTCTTTCTTAGTAATCCAACTTGAATTTCCCAGTAAATTTCCTCTTCTAATTAATTAATTAATTACATACTATAAAAGTTGCTACTTGAATAATCACTTTACTTGGTAATCTCTAACTCCTTATATCAACACAAAGAGTTGACTGTATTTCTTTTAATTTACTACTACTATCACTTTCAATTGATCTTTATTCTATATTTTGTTCCTAATCATCTTCCCCTATTTAAAGCACCACTCCCACGTCTATTCTTTCTATCCAAACGAATCACACCCCTCAGCTTTCATTCATACTTTCTCTCTCTAAAAACTTAAATGAATTCCCAAAAAGTTGACACCTTATGGCTCTTTGCTCTAGCATCAAAGTGCAATTCTTTGACCATTTCCAATATCTTTTGTTCCGTACTTGTCCTTGCTCTAGTATGGCTAACCATGACCCTATTTTATTGGGCTCACCAAGGTGGACCAGCTTGGGGGAAGTACTCTTGGACCCATTGGGCTAAAAAGCCCATACCAGGTCCCCGTGGCTTCCCCATCCTAGGAAGTATAAATCTAAAGATGGGCTTAGCCCACCATAAGATTACCGCTATCGCAAAACATTATAACTCCAACAGACTCATGGCCTTTAGCGTTGGTGACACTCGCATGATTGTTACATGCAACGCTGACGTTGCCAAAGAGATCCTTAACAGTCCAATTTTTGTAGACCGACCCGATCAACAATCCGCCTATGGCCTAATGTTTAACCGGGCTATCGGGTTTGCACCGTATGGGTCATACTGGCGGACCCTACGCCGTGTTGCTGGGACCCATATGTTTAGCACAAAACAAATAAAAGCCTACGAGGCCCAGAGAAATGACATAGTTACCCAAATGGTAGACACACTTAGGGATAAAAATGGGCCTTTTAAGGCCCGAGAAGTGTTGAAATGGGCTTCATTGAGTAACATGATGGGCTCAGTATTTGGAGAAAGAAATATGGAGAGTGAGGAATTAAAAGACATGGTTGAAGAAGGGTATGATTTACTAGGAATACTTAACTTAGGTGATCATATTTCTTGGCTTTCTGAGTTTGACTTTCAAAAAATCCGGTTCAGGTGCTCCAAACTTGTTCCCAAAGTAAACCGGTTTGTTGGTCGTATAATTGAAAATCATCGCTCTAACCCGGCTCACGTGAACCGGGACTTTGTTGACGTGTTGTTGTCCCTCCAACACCCGGACACCCTCTCTGATTCCGACATGATCGCTGTTCTTTGGGTAAGTACTTAAAAAAATAAAATTTTCGCTCGCTTACATATATTTATAATATTATTAATTAATGAGAGTTTAAGTGTGTTTATATTTCTATCAAGTACATTAATTTAAAGGAATACTAACAAGCACGCTAAACATATATACCTAGGTCTCAGGGTAATGTATACTATACCTACTAATAAATTATATTGTACATCGTTCGACGTCATAACATCTATTTATGTCACTATCCTTTGCAAATTGCATAAGTTACGTAACGAATGTTTTACTATGTTATTAGCTAGCTCGAGATTAATTAACTACTGAGAAGTGGTTTAATTTGGATTATTTTGATCTAATGAATTATGATTAATGTAGGAAATGATATTTAGAGGCACAGATTCAACAGCAGTATTGATCGAATGGGTTCTTGCAAGACTAGTCCTTCATTCAGATATTCAATCAAAAGTCCATGATGAGCTGGACAAAGTAGTAGGGAGGTCACGTGCAGTTGCTGAATCAGATCTTTCATCATTGATTTATTTAACGGCTGTGATCAAAGAAGTCCTCAGGCTCCACCCCCCTGGCCCACTTCTTGCGTGGTCCCGCCTTTCTATTGAGGACACTACACTTGATGGATGTCACGTGCCTGCGGGGACCACTGCCACCGTCAACATGTGGGCTATTGCTAGGGATCCTGAGGTTTGGGCCAGCCCTCTTGATTTTCAGCCCGATAGATTTTTGGGCTCATTGCCTGGTAAAGAGTTTTCCGTGCTTGGGTCGGATCTTCGCCTTGCGCCATTTGGTTCAGGTAGAAGGTCCTGCCCAGGAAAGGCTTTGGGGCTGACTACGGTTACCTTTTGGGTGGCATCATTGATGCATGAGTTTGATTGGCTCTCATCGACGTGTGGTGAGGTGGATTTGTCGGAACAACTTAAGCTTTCGTGTGAGATGGCGCATCCTCTTAATGTGGAAGTGAGTCCTAGAAGGCAAACTGAACCATTGTTTACTTGATCATCAAATTTTAAGTATTATTCTATAGTTTTCAAATTGCAATAGCTTATTGTAAATTACTCCTAGTATATTGATGATTTGATGTGTGTTTTGCTATTTTACGCTTCAACAAAGTAAGCTATTAGTAAATTTAATAAACTTTTTCAATATACGATGTATGTGTGAGAAGATGTGACTTATTCATACTAATGTACGTGTATATATATTAGTAAAATTGATTATCCTTAATGACTTAATGTGACCATCTATAAAACCAATTTGACAATGTAATTTGTCACTAAATAGGCAAACAAATCAATATGTCACGAAATGTGTTTCATACGGCATTACGGCATATGCAATATTAAAATTGTTTAATTAAAAAAAAATAAATGATTACGTAGGCATTAGTTGTTGCCTTGTTAGACCAGGTGTTTACTGTCAAATTAACAAATATGTAAGTTATTTCAGTTGATTAGCCATACCACTCTTATTGAGCTTTTCAACTGACGAAGTTGAATGATCAATGATCATTTGGTTCATAGGCTATTTGCTAAATTTTAAAAATTGTATGAAGTTTCAATTTTTTTTCCTCACATTTCACATTTTTTACGTTTATCACTGTAAATCTTATATAAGTATCATTAATATAACCAATAAATTGCCATTCTTAAAAAACAAACTGAGCGACTATAACAAGACAAAAACACAAGATCAATGTGTGTTGACTTTAAAAAAAATAAAAAAAAAAGAAAAATTGATTAGCACTTCAAAGAGAGTTAGCTAAAAGCATCCTTTTAGATGATAACAGAAAGAGAGGGGTCACAGAGAGCTGACTATTAGAGGGAGCAATCCGAGCGACAACTTTGAGCCACCCAAGAGGCTTCGCTCATTTGAAAAAATCTAATTTTAATAAATTTGAATTTTTTAATACGGAGTAGTAAATATGAAAATTTTAAGATCAAAATTTTTTAATTTATTCTTAATAAACCCACAACCTTGTCAATAGTGTTTATCATATACTTTTCTCTTTCTCTCATTAAAATAAATTTAAAAAATCTCTCAAGTTTTTGTTGCAACTTACGATTGGTAAATTTCAACATCGTGGTCGAAAAAAGAAACTGATTATTTGAAATAATTATCTAATAAAATAATTTATGCAAAATTACTTGGTTACTTAGTTTGATTTTTAATACACGCCTTTGTTAAAGGCTTCTTCAATAAATTTTGCTTCAGGCCTTGATTATGCTTGAGACGGTCCCAGGGTCACAAGGGGTGGACTATAAAAATAAAATTGAACAAAGACGACCCTTATGAGCTAAAAAATCTATTGTTTGATTAACAATGACTAATAGTTATAAAATTCATCCATTCTAAATGTCATTTTGCGTACTTAATTAACAATGAGTCGCAATATTTGTTGAGTTATGCATAAGTTGTAAAGAGCGTTCAAATTGAAATTTGTAAATAATGTCAAAACTAAGAGAGTAAGAAAAATGGGAGGTGTTCCATGTTTGTAATGAATGGAGTATGCTACTCGTACTTGTATTTGCCAATTACATTCACACAAAAAAACAAAAACATAGAGTACAATCTATCAAATGCATTGTCATTGACTACTATCTCGTTTGCTAGCTTTACTATTTCATAGTTTTTTGGAGTATTTGTTCTTGTCATATGTCACATCATGTCTCTTAGCTTGCTGATCATATATCATGGGGCTATTTATTCATCCATTAGACCATTACCAAATTGAAAAACGGGTTCACAAATCAAAACCAACAATGATAGAGGACAAACCCACTTTGTAGCTCAATGAATACTCCGAATAATTCACCAAAAAACAGTATGGAAAAACGCACCGAAATTTTACGTGGAAAGTTTGTTGGTGTAGCAAATTCATTGAACACCCAAATTCAGTGATTCCTAATTAGTAAATACTACATTCATCTTCCTTGGTTCATCATCAAATATGTTAAAGTTCTAGGCTAGGATTTTCAATCTTCAATCTTGCAACTTTTTGACATCTTTTGCACAATTAACGCAATTGATGTTGCATTTGTGAAATAATTGATCAATTATTGACAATAGCTGCGCCAAAAGGGCATATCCAAGTGACATTGCGCGTTGAGAATTTGGAATAGGCCGGAGAAACAAACCTTATTCGATCAATTGAATCGAGTAGAGTTTAAACATGACTGGAAAAAAAAAATATAATATTGAATTAAAATATAAAAAGTAAGTCCAAAGTAATCTCAATGACAAAATACAAATAAAATGTTGTCAATAATTATCTTGAATAGTTGAGGTTTGTATTTATTTCTTAGATCGGAACGCTTTATATCAGAGTTCTTAAAACTACACTTTGAAGAATTAGTTTTAGTAAATTAGTTATTTAAAAAATTGAAACAAAATCCAATAAAAAAATTCAGCAAATCAACTACACTTTCCACTCTTTGTTTTTTTCAGTCTCCACCAAGTTTGACATGGAAATAAATTTACTAATTTAATAATCTGACTCCATTTGTCAACGTTTCATCATCCTAATATTAAATCAATAAACTATTATTATATATATTGATATTTATTCATGACATGTTATTCGTAAACTTGACTTGAGTCTAGTAGCAAACAAGATGAGTGCTGCCCACAACAATTAGGTGATATGCCGCCTACTTGAAATCTTGCTTTTGTCTGTTTACTAATTATTATAATATAAATGTCGCTTTAGTCAAACTCCTTAGCCTTTGAGGAATTCTTCATGTTGGTGCCATCTTCTCTTTGCATTGACTACCTTTTTTTTTTTTTTTTCCTTTGCCACTTTTCAAATTAGTTAAGATTTTGTGGGAATAAGCAAATCCTTGAATTACCATTTCATGTTGATCATGCTTCTGTTTGTTTGTTATTACTTATGTTGTTGTTACTCCTATAGTTGTCTTAATTATCATCAATACACTACAAAAAATCATTAGGATTGGTGCATGCAATTATTTTTCTTGTAACAACAAAATTGTGGAGCTTAACTTGGTTAACTAACTTTTCATTTTTTTTATTTATACAAGTACAAAGGATTGTGGTATATTCATACATGTATAAGCTTCAATTTGTATTATTGTTTGTCAGAATGCCTGATGTATTCTTTGGCTGCTCACTATACGAGTTGTTTAGGTCAACCTCAAATTTAGAGTTTTAAAGCAAAACTAAACACGAATCCTCAAATTTAATCCAAAATTAGGTTATGTTGTTCCTACTCTTGCTTAAAATTAGATTAGTTACTTCTTATTCAATTTTGTTGGCTCTTATGTTTGGACAAACTTTGATGATTTGGTTGTTTTGATGTAACGTATTATAAGGGAATTTTTGTAAAAAGAAGTTTATTTATGAAATACATCTTAACTTTAGGAGCCAATTTTTCCAACCTTTGCTCTGGCCCCCCAAAGTGCCCTAAACGGCTCTGAGTGTAGACATAACTTGATTTATTCAAAACTCCATTATAAATTAACTAAGTCAGCACAACACGTTACGTCATTAACATCCCTATAATAGAATTAGACACGACATGTTCTAACGATTTGGAACTATTCACCCGAAACAAAATATTCTAAAGTGGTCTTAAAACCTAATTTGATAATAGGCACCCATTTAAATTATGCTATCTAGCTGACTAGCTCTACCAAGACACTTCAAAAGAACTTCGCAAACCTGAAAACAATTCTGATTAGGTAAAAAAGACTCCTTAATTTTCGAACTATCGAAACTCAAGTCCGGGACCGGATCCATTGGATTTGAACCAGTTCCGATCCGGCACGGTATTTTCACTTGACCACTTTCTTTGGTAACCCCTAATTCTGATTGCCTTACGCACTTGCGCACGCATTATGAATTAATAGGCACGTGGTTGACTTGTGGCCAGGAGAAGTCGGCAGGTGGCAATCATTTGAGGTTCTCGGCATATCCTTCTTAAATCTTTCTTAATATTTTCTTAGTTTGGAAACATGGTTGAACTCCTCTATAGTTCTTTGCATATCTCAAACAAAATCTTCTAAAGTATAAAATAATCTATCTAGACTTAATCCAAAAATTAAGCTATCTAAGATTACACCTTGCAAGCTAGCTTTCATCATAGATTCCTAGCTTAATTATTAAAACAATAATTAGAATAAATAATATTGATATGCATCAAATACGATTTGCTTATTATTGTCCAATAATAGCATCAGTACTTTAAGTAAAAGCTATATTCCAATGAGAATCAGCAATTTGTACGTTAATTAAGGTTAGTGCCCTCATTAGATTCCCTAATTAAGCACCCTTAACCTTTTAAAATCACACTCCCTCCGTTTAAAGTGATTCTTTACGTTTTGACTATAGATACTATTCACAAATCATGCTTGCTTTGACAGTTGTTTGTATTTTATAGGTAAGTAAAAACATATTTACGTGGAGTCTTGTAATTGGATTCTTCTCAATTTATTCTATTAAAATATCAAGTTTTTTTTTTAATTTTACACATACACAATTTAAAATTAAATATAAACGTTGCAAATTTCGTACATATTAATATACATATAAAAATGAAACTTAAAGAATAAAATAAAACGGAGAGAATAATTCATTAGGCAACTAGCTTAATTGCATTTATGTTTGGCATATACCCTTGTGATCTTTTTGAACTGTTATTAAAATACTTTCAATCCAACGAACCAAACATGTTTGGTGATATGAACTACCAAGTAATAAAAAAATTCTGTAAACATACATTAGCCATCAGAAACTTCTTTTCAGGGGTATAAATAATTAAAAAATATTGTAAAGAGCTACCAAATTCCATACATTCGTGGATGAGTATGTTGAATAAAACGTTTGTTCAAATTAAACCTATTCTCTTAGGCAGAATCGTATCTTTGTTGTGGATATCATGTATAATTATATTTGAATATATGTCCAATTTTGTCGAGTCACTTAATTTCTTGTTAGTGTCAAAGTAATGCAAAATAATTAAATCTAGTTGTATCAGTTTGGCTATTTAATTAGTATTTAGAGGTTGAATCTCTTGATCTGGCCTAACCCTAACTAACCTTTCAATAAATAGGTCATGTTGTGTCGATCCGCATATACATTGACATATCAATAATTCAATATAGCTAGACTCAAAGCTCTAATTTTCAGGTTGCATTGCATTTCATGTTACTATTTATAAGCTCTAATTTTTGTTCTATTTAAGAGAGAAAATGGCATATTTTAATGTAACTGACCAATAATTAAACTCAATTGCAAGGGAATTACTAAATTGGTCATGATCCAATTGGAAGAGTAATCCTTGTTACTGAAAGACAATGAACATTAAAGCAATAGTTACATTGATTATAATTTAATTTTATGACGTGTGAGGTGCTTTATTTTGGTTGTTAAAAGTTTAATGCACTTAATCAAAGGAATCCCTCAAATAATAATCTGTTTGTCTTTGATAAGATGTGCCCAAATCTATATAAAGGAATCCTACAAGCATATATAGACCATATGTTCCAAAGCACTACGGTATTCCTTACAGGTGCTGATGCTCCAGGTGTTTCCAAGGTAAATTATCGATTTATTATTGAACAAAAAAGAACATGCTTTACCAACTTTTAGTCTTTTACTATGCTCTTGCGACTAGGGTGAGCAAGGATGAAGGATTATATATCCGATCATAAAGGGCTTTATAATTTGATGTAATGTATCTGAAATTCGAGATATTTGGTAGTTATACGACTAAAAAAAATTCATTATTTTATAAATTTATCCCATTACTAGTTATTCTACATATTTTAGATTTGATTATCCAAATCTAATTGAATCTGATATTTGGAAATTTTTAAATTTGAAATTTCGGGTAGCTTTTCAGATTCGAATGTAAAACGGTTTGTTTTAGGTATCTTAAAATGCCAAAAAGGATTCAAATTGAATTTACACAAGACTTTGTGCGCGCATATTTTTCTTTTATACGAAGTTATATTATTATTACCGTATTATTTTTTTTGTTTCCGCATATTATTTTTAGTGGTATTGTACATTCTTTACCAATCTCGACAATTAGAAGGGGTCATATAACACATCTTAAAATGCCTACATTAACTAAGTCAGAAGCTAGGAAGCAAAAGAAGTAAACTTTAAAATAAGGATGACCCCAATTTGGTTGGGCAAGTTTGATTCTGTTGGGATCATGTATGAAAGGGTGCGAGACATCCATTTGTCTTCATTTGACAATGAAAGACACATCGAAATGGTCAGTACGTAGTTTGATTCAATATATTACTATATTAGCCCAAGTCATCATCATAATTTTCATTTTTATGATTTGCAACCCCAACTCAAATTAAAATGTGGTGTTTCTTTTTTCATACATGACTATCTTTGGACAAAGCTACCTACAATTATTTAAAAGCCAAAAAAAAAAAAGCAAGCAAACAAACAACCAATAAAATCCAAATTGAATGCATCTTTTTACACCTTAATGGTTTAATCAAGAGGGGTGCTTCTGACTATATACTTGGGAATACTTTTGATTTAGGAGTTACATCCCACAATTTAATCGTACATGAAAAATATATTGACATGAACTTTTCTTGTTCTATTCTAATAAATTATTAAAGTTTTATAGATGTGACTTGTATTGGAAGACACTTAATTTTCGATAAGACAAATCAAAGACACTTGTATAGATTATAAACAACATTAAAATGTGGATGTTCATGAATGGTTTGATATATTTATGCGGGCAAATATTTAGTAAGTGACCTATAATATTTGTAAGATTGTTATTTGGTGTACAATAAGACGAGTAACAGCTAAGCTAGTCCAAAAACTTAATTCTAATTGTAATGTTTTTATCATGTGTTTTAAATTTTTGTAGCTTAAAGATATGTCTTTGTTCGATATTTAGTACTCCCTCAATATATATATATATATATATATATATATTTACTTGCTACTTATCTTTTGCATGACCAGCAAGATTTAACTTTGACAGTTAATAATAACTCAAATAATGTAACTAATAAAATTATAAAAACTTGATTTCATAAACTACATATTGAGGTGAATTTCATAATATCTCATATAACTTTTTTTTGATATTATATATCTTTCACGAAAAAATTGATCAAAATCTACTAACAAATTGGAATCTAATGTTTAAAAAAATAAATAGTAGAATATTACAAAACTTGTTTAAATATGTCATGTCTATTTTATTTGTAATACCATGGTCAAACAAATAATAATAATAATGTCTTGTGAGATTTTGTTAAGTTTGATCATCTCGATCCATATGAACCTTTAACTATTTTTATACATTTATTAATGTATTCAACTATGTCAATGCGCGCAGTCTATATCTAGATTCAAGTCTATTGTCATACAAACAAAATATACATATATTATCTAATAAACAATCGAAGTATGTATTGGACCTAGTTTATCACTTGATCTGATTAAGATAATTGCCAATCAAGAAATACTTTTATCCGTATACAACGCCAATAAAGATTATTTTATGAGAAAGCACAAAAGTATTACAGTTGAATACATAGAATATAATACTTAAATATTTGATTTAGCTTCATTAAACATGTTATCGGGATTTCATTATTAAAAAGAAACTTTGGAAAGAATTAATATCTATTGTCCCACTGTTTGTGTATCATCTGTGTCCAATTATTTTTGACCGGTTAGAGTATTAACTTTTAAATTTAAAACTAATGGACCCTTGTTGTAAAATCAACCGATGAAGTTGATTGGTACGACAGTAATAGTATACAAATTATGGGGCACCCAACAAATTATGGGACAATAGAATGGGTCTCCTTTCGAAAGAAATATAGGCTGATTCCATCTTGAAAAAAAAAAAAAGAAGAAGAAGAAGAAGTATTGGTGGACAAAATTGTAATCAATTAGTTGTGTAGTTGTCTATAGATCGACATTTACGGAGTACAGAGTCGAGTAATTGTTGATCTGATCAAGTGAAAAGAGTTGAATACCTTTTCTTTATTCTATTTCCCTCACTCTAAAGAATCTGATCAATGATCCTTTTCAATAAAAAGAATCATACAATGATCCTTTCGAATATCGATCATACAGAAACGTACAATATATAGTCAAATGTCAATACTTTGGTTGAAAAGGTATTTTTATGCATTTGATTATCTTTAAATTTTCCTATTAGGCTTGAATTTTTAATATTCCACACATTTTTAGTAGGGTGTTTAGTTTATCACAACAATTTCTTAGTCAACATATTATAATCATTTCAACTTAAATCGTAACTAATTCAGCTTATTTCTACTTGATTTGGTACATCATATTTCAGCTCAAGAGAATGGAGCCTTTCGGGTAGTTTTCATATCGAAGATTTCTTTAGTGAGACCCACTCAACAAAGATGAATGCTTAGACGGCCAAATATTATTTCAGCATTTTAATTAGGCTATGTATGTTCAATTTAAGTTACTTAAGCACTTAAAGTAGACCATATTAGATTTGATCATAAAAACCAAATTAAACTAGAGCGTGCATCTTATAACTTTATAATAAGCTTTTATTAATCACTAAATATGATCATCATCATTAATTTCATGTTAATCTAATGATATGTGAAAATTATGTATAATATTTGATAACTACTCATAAATAAGATCCAATGATAACTACTTAATTTGATATATAGTTATTATTTCCTTATGAGTTATTGTTAAATCAAAGGCCAAGTTTGGTCAAATTTTCAAAACAAAACAGACCAACTAAATATAGTTTTTTTTCCTTTAATTTTTCAGTATTTAAGTGGTTTGGCCATGATGTGATAGCTCGCCAAAAATACTAGAGATTAACCTTTTCATTTATTTTCGGTCATTTTTGTATAATAAATAAGTGGTTTGGCCATGATGAGATTGATAAAGATTATAAACTATTCTCGGGCCTCAACCATTAGTTTAAGTTTTTGGATGGGATGGTCTATTATATACTCTATCAGAGATTGGTCATTAATGGAGGAAATTACCATAGTAAACAAACATGTCATGAAAAATCATTTAAGACAGAACAACCTTGTCGCAATTTGGTTTTGGTGCACTATTTAATTAGGAATTTCTCCTACTTAAAGGGTGAGTTATCTTTATGTCATAAAAATTGTATTCACCTAAACTGAACTTATAAAGTCATTGATTGACCGTGACTTATAGAACCTATTGGACTTAATTGAATTTGACTAACCTAATTCTAGGAATGGTCAATTAACAAAGGATGAAACAATTAGGGAGTACTTTATTTGTTTAAATGATAAAGGAATGAAAGGGAGCTGTAGGAAAATAAGAGATTTGCTAGCCCCTACTCTTTTAATAATGACAAACAATGTCATTCTATGTATAAAATCGTGAAAATAGAAGTTAAAATATATGGAACTTTAATTTATCTCTCGATCTCTTCTTTAATTTTTCGCTCTTTTCTCGTCTCTTTATTTCAATATACGAAGTATATTCTATTAATCTATTAATATCATATAATAACAAAGATGATATAATATTCAATAGATGAGAATAAAAATATGTAACTATCAGTTTTGTAGTTGCTAAACAGATATAATTATCGTATGTAGAAGTGCATAACTTAGATTGTACCACTATTAAAGTGATAAAAATATTCTCCTTATTATACTCCATATATGATTTTTTTTTTTTTTTACGTATATAGAACTAAAGAGAGTCATACTATATATACCACCATCAAAGTAATAAAAATGTACATATCATTGAAGCCAAATTGGTGTTCTTTTGTCCAGGCAGTAGGCATGTTCTGCAGTTATACACATGAATGCGGCGAGCCGCCACCAGAATTTA
The DNA here is from genome assembly GCA_016808085.1 of Suaeda aralocaspica. Classification (NCBI taxonomy): domain Eukaryota; kingdom Viridiplantae; phylum Streptophyta; class Magnoliopsida; order Caryophyllales; family Amaranthaceae; genus Suaeda; species Suaeda aralocaspica. The sequence goes on along the minus strand of PYUH01000044.1, from coordinate 5,366,096 downwards.
ATTATATAAACATGCATGCATAACGTTCTGAGAATGCGAAGTCGAAGTTGGTATGTCTACGTATTGATGTTTGGAAGACCGCTCAACTAAAATAAAATTTAAGCTAATTATTGTGGTTTAAGAGTATGTTATATACTCTATCTATCTATTTATATTACGCCTCTTTTTTAAGAGTCAGATGGGTCATTAAAATTGTATGTATTATGGGTTATTTTATATCTTGAGTTTAGTAAATACTCTGATACTTAATCTCATTAGAAAATGAGAAAAGGATATGATTTTAACCTGTGAGACAATGATATCATATAAGAAGACTAACTTAACTAAAAGATTATATAAGTTGATAGACGATTGAGGCCTAATTAAGAATAGTTTTATGTACTATCAATATCTAATTATTGAGAGTGAGGGATAGCTCAAGTGGTAAAGGTTATCTGATCTTCTAGTTTTAGTAGATCCTGTGATCAATTCTCTCCCCCAATTTAAGTAAACAGAACTTAAGTCTATAGTTTCTACATATTTTATTCCACTACATCAAGTTATTGATTACATGGGGATGTTATCTCCAATTCAATTTATAATGTATGTGTTTGCAATGACGTGACCTTTATCAATAATAACTTAAATTTTTATTTAAATGGATTGAATTAAAAGTCAAACTTTCAAAAATGAATACAAACTTATTAAAATGAATTAAAACTGATGGAAAAATTTTCAAATATGATGAGAACACACCGTATGAGGCAATAAATTTACATTTCTCGACAAAATAAATATTTTTCATGATCGTTTCAAAAAATAAAAGTGTGACAAACCCCGAAACAATGCACTGATTAAAAAAAAAAAACAGAAGCAGATAAGAAAACAGCAAAGAGATTAAATATGTTGTCGGCCCATTTGCGAATCATAACAAAAATCAAAGGGTCAGGGATTAGTCTCATACACTTGGAGCTGATTTCAGCCGTCCAAATCATAATCTAGTACTACTTCAACTTGTCCCTCTTCTATCGGGGGAAGTCACTCACCCTCATGCATTTTCTGTCTGTCTTCCTACTAGTTTCTGCTTCGTCCTCACGTAATCTTTCTAATACTCATAACATTTGGATAATTGAATGCTCATATACACTTAAGTTGTTCTATACTAAAGAATGGATTTAAAATTAAACAATTTTATGTAGTTCGATGATTTAAGAAATTATGATTTGACAATGTATAGTTGACGAATGTGTAATATAAGATTTATATTTTTATTTACTCCGTATTTATTGTTGTGTGATTGTGCCTAACATATTACAATATTCTAATAACACAATTATTTATTACATGTATTTTTTTTCCATTTTACTTCTAATACGTATAAGTTCTAATAACACGCATTTTTTGAAAAGAGAATATTCCCCAGGTATATTCCTTTTTCTTAGCTTTGTGTTTACATGCACATTATTGGTAGACAAATATGCTACATTGTGATTATTATCATCAGAACCACATCAACCACAGTGATGTTGTGAGTATACAGAGATAGAGCATTGTTAATTATATCCTTCATGGTGATTTTTTATTATTGTTATTACTCCCTCCGTACCAATTTACGTGAGAGATGGAACAAAGTTTTATGCATGTCATTTTCAATGTGGGAGCCACCTGTTTATTTATGTGTTAAAAGGATGAAGTAAAATTAAATCTCAATTGTGTAGAAGATTAAGTAGATGCAAAATGACAAAAATGAGGACAATAAGGTAAAAATACATGTGGACTCTACTTACCAAAATAAGCAATGTAGCAAGTAATTTGGAATTTCCATTTAAGGGAAATGTAGCAAGTAAAAAAAGACGGAGAGAGTATTATTTTTTTAATGCTAAGTGGACAATTTAATTATTAAAAGCTAAAGGGTTACAGAAGTCTAAGGAGGATATATATATATATAATCCTCGGGGTACAATTGTAATGATCCTTCGTGACCAGTGGCCGGTGGCCGGCGATGGTTAGGGTAAGAATATTTTGATCATTCAATACACATGTTTACTTTATCCTAACCAACTTGCATCCACGCAATGCTAGCTAAAATGACACAAAAACTAAAGTTCATTTTGCTCTAATATATATGGAAAAAAGTTGATGTTGAAAGTAAAAGCGTTTTATACTATAGTTGGTGGGATCCAAATATAGTAGTACCGGATGTAATTAACTAATTTAGCACCCACATCCAAATGTGCAAATGCAAGAGTTTCACTATATTTCCGCTGTATTATCCTCGTAGAATAAGAACTATTATGTAAATTTTTTTGGAAATAAACTGATTATTTTAAAAGTAGTTGGAAGTTTGGAACTGAACTATACTAATTTTTAAACAACCCTTATTGAAATTTATTAAATCTTTAATTAGAATTTATTGAGTTTATTACAACTTATAAAAGGTTTAATGGTGATTTTCTTTTTTCCACGAACAGAATTACACACATAGTTATCCGTGTCCGCGTGATTTTGGAAGTTTGTAAATGTTATTGCGTTATAATATGATAAGATATCAATCGTAGATTATGCTTGTTCGTTCAAGGTTACTATTGGTATGCATTCTCTCCTAAACGTAGCTGTCCCATGGGCCCATGGCACTACCACAGTAACATACCCAGCCTTGTACTCCATCTTTCAATTAAAGCATATATATATATATATATATGTCCATGCTATTTATTTCTAAGAGGGAGGGATAATTCAGTCACTAAAAGCTACTCCTTCTACTTTATGGACGAGGGAGGGATAATTCAGTCACTAATACAATTAGTTAAGTATGGATGGAGTATAAATAGTTAAGTATGGACGAGGCATCAAAACACAATTTGTTATTCCTTTTAATTTCTGACCACACCTTTTTATAGCACACTAAATAAAACCAAATGTGTCATATATGATTTCAAATTGCCTAATGTTGTCTTGATAGAGTATATAAACTATTCATGGGCCTCAATCATCAGCTTAAGCTTTTGGTTGAGATGGTCTTCTACTATAGTATCAGAGCCAACGTGACACAAAGGTCACGGGTTCGAATCTCATCCACCCCTCCCTTCTAAGTGGAATTATTAAACGCAGGGTATGAGGGGGTCCTGCTGCATCCACACTTCAAGCCCAACGGGTTCTCGTGTGAGGGGGCGTGATAGAGTATATAAACTATTCCTGGGCCTCAACTATCAGCTTAAGCTTTTGGTTGAGATGGTCCTCTACTTGAACTGGTTTGACTCTCCTCTTCCTTATTGGGTTACCCAGGCCCATTTATCTTTAACATGAAATTTAACATGGTACCAGAGCCCAGATTATTCGGGCCTCTTCTAAAAAAACTGGGTATTTGTCTAAGCCACTGGTTAAGGGCCTCTGTTGGATGTTCATTCCCAACGAGGATTATATTGTGCCTTCTGGTGTGCTCTAATTCTAAGGACACTCACTAGTGAGGGGGAGTGTTGAACCCCATGTGATTTACACTAGTGAGTTGTCCCATATTGAAGAAAAATGAGATGTTGAACTTGTTTATAGGCCTAGGAGTTACTCCTCCTATTGCTAATTGGTTTTAGGATGGAACCTTCTTGGGCTTGTAGACTGGTTTAACTCTCCTCCTCCTTGTTGGGTTGCCCAGGCCCATTTATCTTTAACATGAAATTTAACACGTCTTGACAATGCATTTTTCCCGGGTTTAAAGTTAGAAGTCTAGAACCACATATGATATGATCTAAGTCAATCTCATTATCCATTAAAATCATTAGTTCTAATCAAGTGAATTATTATCTCTTATCACTTTTCTGATCATGCGCCTTTGTTAAACACGCTAAATAATTGTACTACATATTAATCTAGTAATGCATCAATTATATGATGCCCATATTACTTTCACGATCTCTATCCTTCTTTTTATCCCCAATTCCTCAACATAACATATAAAGTGAAATATTGAAGAGTGAAAGCTTTTGGAAAGTAGAATCCAACTATGGTAAATAAAAAAAAAAGAAAGACAAAATGAACTTTAAAGAAGATATATAGCAAAACTTACCAGAAAAGAATAATAGACAAACTAGTGCAAGTAATGGTACAAGTAATGTCTAAGTTAAGTTCGTTTAGGTAGAAATAATATTAAAAATAGGAGGGAATTGAAACAATATAATTGGAGGGAAGTAGAGTATACTAATGCCATGTGTGTGGACTGTGGTCTGTGGATAGATGTGTAATAAATCAGGTGCTTTGGAAAACGAGAAAATGAAATTCAGAAAAATCAAAGCTCAAAAATTTGTTTCAAGATTAGTACACGTGGCAGTAAGAACTAGGACATATTCACCTGATTTAATTTCTGATATATAGGCACAAGGTTTTTTCCTGTTTTATTGCAGCAACTAACTTTAATTTTCTTCGTACTGCTAGTTTGCTGCTCTATTACTGTGTTAGGGGGAGAACTCCAAACTACTAGGCCTTTTTTTTTTTTTTTTTTTTGCTTGTGCGAGACATCAGAATTCAGAGTGACTGAATTGGCACATCGTTCATGTGCATCCTCTCCCTCTTTGTCTCCAACATTATAACTCTCCTTTTGGGTCCCAACATGCACTCAATTATATGTATTCCCATGATGATTGATGATCTTGGACACTACATATGTGAATTTGTGATTCTTGTGAATTGAATGTTATAATAAAGACCTCATAATTGTAATCTAAATGTTACTAGCTTAGGTTATGTCTTTGATTTGCCGTGACAATCCCCATAGTGATAGTTGGTTAGGTAATGGGTTGGAGCCATTAATATGACCCTAGATTTGGGCGATCTTGTCGGATTAAATGTTCAACTTTGTAGAAAGATCGTGAAGAATAGGTATTAGAAACAGTATAACCTTACGTTGCACAAATTAAGTAGATTATTAGTTACGACGATGTAGTCAATTAAGGTAACAAATATGCGTATTTGTGTTTTTAATTAAAACTGTAAAATCATTTTCAAGAGAAAATGTCAAGCTAATATTTTATTTCACATCAAAACAAGTCTGGCACATATAGGGTGTTGTCCTATTGATCACAACATTCGAATGCCAAAAATATGAGTTACAACTGCATTGCATGCATATGAGAGAATTCTTTATAGTGGTCTCTTCTTTAAATGTGTACACTGGACATTCTAAAATGGAATAAGTAACAAAATAATGTATTCGATCTCTTAATACTTTATGCAACCTTATCATTGTGACATTATATATCAAGCAAAAGATGGATCCTTAAAGATGACTTTTTAGCAACAAAAATATCTTCTTCTTTAATATTCATTTAACTTATTCACAAGGACAAAATTGTCTTTCTAAAATTTTTCATCACAATTTCTTAAAAATTCATTCTAATGGAACTTTGTAAATGGATTTTACAACCACTTTTTTGTAGGTAATTTAAGAAATTTTAATTCTAGCATTACTAGCTAGCTAATATAATGTAACAACTTGAGGGATCCTTTAATTTCATGGATCAAATAAAGCATATAATTAATTTGATCAAGGAATTGAATAATTAATTACCCAGAGTAAAAGTCTTTTACATCTAAACGTTGACTTTATATATTATTATCTTGAATTATTACTACATACCACCTGTCCACATATACATAGAGAAATTATTGTTATAAATTTATCATCACTAAAATATAGGGATCGGAGGACCTCAATAACATCATAACATGAGAAACCGCACGAATTAACAGCGGAACAATTCAATTGTTCAATTTCTTCCAAAAATTAATAAAATATTTAGTACGCCATCAATATTTTGGGGGTATCAAAATGATATGGATGCTTAGGTTACGTTGACACTTTACAACAATTATGAAAAGGGTTATTCAGATCATCCTTGCTCATTCACTATTCATTACAACTTTTTTTTTTTTGGAGGAAACTATTCATTACAACATTGCAAGCCACACTATTTCATTTTCATTGACTTGTATTTTCAATTATCATGGTAAAAAATAATTTAAGTGTGATATATAATTTCATTATCATAATTCAACAATTTATTATAAATGGGGTTAAAGTTTTCCTACCGCTTCTCGGAAATCCTGGATCGATTCTCATTACTCGCTTAAGTGTCTCCCAAAGATTTAAAAAAATTATATAAAAATACAATAATAATTAATAAGAAAAATCATTAAGATACTTTAAGATATAGATCGTTAATTATAGGGTCTTTAAAAAATAAAAAAAAATTGAAATACAGAGTACATTGAATGGATTAGATACCATAACATAACTCCCCAAGAATGTAAAATTGAATAGGGATGGATAATTTGAAAACTATCACTCCATTAGAGATTTTTGAGGAATTAATTAACATTTAGGGCATTTGTGGATATTTTATGTGGCCGGAGATGCTTGCTAATTGCTAATGAATGATTAAGGGAGTTTAGTAAAAAATTATTAAAAATAAAGATTAAAATTAAGATATTGTCGGTATTTAAATTACTAATTACTACGTACGTACTAAAAGTTATATTTGATCTATTTCTTATAATTTATACTTCGTATATTTATGATGCATAATGTATATGTTTTGAACATATGTAATTAATGTAGCTTTCTCCATTTACGAGAATGCAGTGTGGTATAAGATATACCATATGCAGCTCGATCCTATAATGTCTTGAAATTAAAATTAAACTCCATCTCCTTATTTTGAAGTTTTATGAACATGATACTCGATTAACCATCTATATAGAGTTTAATGGTAGGTCCAGCTCATATATATATGACGAAGAACAATTAAAATGATTACATCTCTTTCAACACATTATATATATAGTCTCTTTGTCATGTAGGAATCTTTGAAGCACGTACACAATGCATCATGTTTTAGTTAATTTTAATTTGCGTACTTTAATTTGATTGATTCCACTTTCTTTATTATTTTTTGTGGAGGACTTATTACTATATGAGTATAATTAACTATTAGAAAACCATTAAAAAAATTAATGAAATAATATTCGTTTTAAAAACACCATTATTGTAAGGTATATGGATATAAGTGAAAATGCTTGCCCATTTTGCCTTACTGATAATAGAAAGTGCCTATGAATCTTTTATTTTGGAAAGCTTAGCATAGTCCGCAATATTCAAATATTACTATTTGATACGTGTTGCCACAAAATAGGATTATGACTCCTCACATTAGAGAGGGCTAACGTCTTGAATTTTTAATTACTCATAATAATAAATAAATAAATAAATAAAGATTAATATATATTTTTCAACATAGAGGAAACGTTTCATGGTCTCCTCAATTAGAAGAAGCAAACACCACAAATTGTACGAGCAATGCTCTACATTAGTGTACGGATCACTAGAATTACATATACTACCTCTATTTTAATTCAAATTATGTGTAATACTTGAGTATTATTTGTGAAAAAAATTGAAGAAGTGTTGCACGTAATAAGAAATGAAGATAGTAAAAGAATTCCATACTCTAACTCCACAATTTAAATTATTTTTAAATTACTACATAATCCCTAATGAGTTATCTATCCACCAGATGTATAAAGTAATTTACCAAATAGTTGTTGAATCATATTACCTCACATAAACATAATATAACTCGTCAATGTCAATAATTAACTATTTAAATACACATAAAAAATGATTATACTTGCCAACATCTTAATAAATATTCCTTATGATTCTTTTGTTGTTACTTTATTATCGTATGATACTTATTCTGCAGGCGTTGAAGATCTCTACTAGATTGAGTAGAAGAGTATTTGTGCAATTGTTAAGTAACTTCATTACCTTACTTTCCTATCTAATCTTCTATGTTGTTGATATATATTTTTTTTAGGGAAAAAATGACTGTTCTATTTCCACAAAATGAAATTACCAATGTTTTCATCTCTCTTAATCTGAGGCCAAAAAAAATTATTTTTGTCTTCTAACAAATCACTGAATTCTTCTATTAAAAAAATAAAGTAAAATAAAAAACAAAAAAGACACTGAATCATTGCTAATAGGGTCGTCCCGGAAGAAAAGGTACTCGATCTGTATATACTTTATAGTGGTTTGATTGTTTCGAGCTAGTTTAAATGACACCTTTAAATGTAAGTTTGGAGTACGTATTTGCTACCAAAAACCATAGAGTATATTATATGCATATAGTCATCACAACATACTTATTAATTGCCATTTACTACCTATGATATATAGTTTTTTTTTTTCAAAAAAAAAAAAAAAAAAAAAAATATA
>PYUH01000044.1:5305073-5357829 GCA_016808085.1 Suaeda aralocaspica | reverse complement strand
ACTATAATTTTTTTGGGGGTTGTTGTCATTTTTCTTAAATTTGGAGGGGGATCTCCACCAAATAAATAGTTTGTTAATTCATTTTTTTTAAATGCAAGTTTGTCATTTCATTTTTAAAGCCTAAAATAGCACCACTAAGGAATTCAATTATAATAAAATAAAGAATTTGATATACCAAAAAACTAATTATTGTTGGCCATCAAAAGCAATTAAATGGCAAAAACTATCAAAATACATGATATTCCTCTAATTTTTCTCCATTATATATGCGGCCAATGATCGAGCTAATATGTATATACTACCTTCCTTAAGAGCGAGTGAAACTACGTAGTAGATATAATATGCATGCTTACTGATTGTAAATAGAAAGTTAGCCATTTTTAAAAAAAAAAAAAAAAAATCTAAAAACTCGATTCAAACCCAATTGAAAATTTGAAACTACTTGAGGAGTTGAGGACCAAAGGCCTATGTTAGCTAACTAAGTACGTACATCATCCCATGGATATGGAACCTTTACTTGTTGACCACGTAGCAAGTCGACCGTGTAGAAGAAAGTCACTTCTAATTTGAGATATTAGTCACAAGTCTTTTAATCTAGAATAAATAATCTAAAAAAGAAAAAGTACACGAAACACTTCTTCAACGTGTTAGGAGAACTCGTAACAAGGACTTTGGATACCAATAAATAAAAAAGGAAAAATAATCAAAGTTAGTTTAGTGTGAATGAGGAAATAAAATAAAGCAAAAAAATACAATACGGTATATCGTAGTTGATGTAAAAGTTTCGTCCTTCTTCTTCTCTTCGAGCTCATGCCTTACTCATCAAATAATCATCATTAGATTAGTAAGCACCTCATTAATCCCTTTTATAATCTTGAAATACTGTACTGTGTTTAAATTTTAAGACTTCTTTCATTTTAGAGTTGTACTAGGCAATATGTAACTAATTACAATTTATACTCAATATATATCATATTAAGATAAAGTCATCTATAATGTTATTAGTTGTTGTAATAACTTGGATAATTAGGTGGCCTAAATATATGAAAGATTGAAACAGAGCACTTTCAGGCTAAAGTCAAACTCCATCTGCTGATTGAGTTATTTTTTTAATTAGTATCTCTTCATCATGTGAAACTGAAAGGGATGAAGAGATTTTCAGAGAATGACAATTAAATTTTATGTTCTCATCCAATTTAATTTAAATTAGTGTGTTAGATATGATATAATATAATAAAGCTCACAACTAATTAATTGATCTTACTTTTCTATATTACCAAAGATTAAATTATGTGTATTACAAATTAATAGAATTTAGAAAATGTTGTTAGGCTGGCTAATGGAGGACCAACTAAACTAAAATCCTAAGTTGATGGTTGAGATTTCGGATTTTTTATATTCTACTAATCACTCCTCCTTACATGAGAGACTTAGACTTGAAGTGTGGATGCAACAAAGGTTCTTTCATGTGATCGAACATGTGATCTTTATGAGATATTTTTTTTAAAAAACCGCACTTATATAGAAAGGATGACTTGATGAGAATCGAACATGTGATCTTTATGTCAAGGTAGTGCAATTGCCATGTTAGAATTTAGAAGACAAACATAATTTAAAGCCTAAATGAAACGAAGGAATGAAATTATTTAGGTCAATTATAGGCAATCTTTATGATACAGCGATTTTACCTTGCCATATAGGCACATTAAAAAGCAAACAAAATTGTTTATTTCATTTGAAATGAGTTAAAGTTTACCTTCAAACCATATGAATTTTTTTTGTGTGTTTCCGTTCCACCATGTACATCCATCTATCCATAGCCAAGTAAAAGTTGGGGGCTGAAATTTTATACGAAATAATCCGTACTCCCTATGATGACCACCAAGCAAGCTCATCAGTTAATAAATATAATCACTTATTTTTCCTATATTTTCTCAGATAATTGTTAGTCCATTATACGGAGTATCATATATACATAAAAAAAATATTGTGTTTTCTCCCGAATGAAGCTAAGTACTCTTATAGTTTTATTCCCTAGGTATTTTTCTTGAATTTGTGGAAATATAAGATTACGTATGTGTGAAGTACTCGTAAATAATTTTCTTGAATTTGAGAATAATGGGATTATCAAATATAAACATTTTGTTAATTACTCGTACTAAACAAAATTTGGTACTTTAATTAATAACTAATAGCTGGTAATGAAAGTTACAAGAAAGCTCACGAGCTTCTTGTAAATGGCGCTAGTATGACCTACCTTTTTTGCAATCTTTGTAAATGACGTGTTAAGTGTATGTGCAAATTTTAAGATTTTTTTTTTCCAGGTTTTCAACAACACCATCTCAATCATATACTGTATATTGATGCTGCTTTATGTATATAAGCCTCAAACCTTAAACTCCTATAATTGTAATTTTGTACCGTAGCAAGTTGTAGTCATTGGCTAATAAATTGTAGCCTTAGCTTAGAAACACTGATTTTTTTCCTCGTAAATGGCTAAGTGCTAGGCAAAATCATCTTGACTGAAACAACATACTCCGTAACATAATTGTCATGAGACATATATGGTCTCACGCAGGGGCGGTTATAGGGGTGTGCGGGGTGGTCGACGGAACAGGGACCCAAATTTAAGGGGCCCCAAACTTCTGATATATAGTTATTAGCTTCATAAAATAACACAAAGTTAGAATAGTGGTTAAAGCATAATGAGTTCACACCAAAGTTACCAAGTTCAATTCCTCTCACTGTTAATTTTTTAGTTTTTTTTTTTTGAAATACTTCAACGGTCCCAAGTTCCCAAATATCACAATGCATTAAATGGTTCCGTTTTCTCCTCCCAACATATTATTAAACCAGATTTTTCACTTCAACTTATTATTGTTTCCCCAAATTCTCAATTTTTTATTCTCATTCCCAAACCTTTTCTATCTTCCATAAACAATTATCATCATTCTAAAATAGAATTGATTATCCATTCAAACCACCGTCTATCTCCCAAATCTCCATTAGCCTAATTGTTTTAATCATTTCATCGAACTTAATAATATAGCGAATTTTATTTACCAAATGGAATTGGGCTGTTTTTTTTTTTTTTTTTTTTTTTTTTTTAATAAGGGCCTCAATTTGAGAAGTTGCACAGGGCCCCGTAAGAATTACGTTATTGTAGCCCCAGCTCTTGTCTCACGGCTAAGCTATTTAGTATGAAAACCTCCAAGACCTAAAGTTTCATTGCTATCGAAATTTGGACAGTTGGAAACGCCTGGCTAGAAAGCTATTTAGAAATGCTTTCGAAACTTAATTTAAAAATCGGAGATTTTGTGACTCACATACAAGCGTTTCATAATGTCCCAAAGAACTATGATCCTCCCATGACATATCTCACGTACCCAAATTACAATTTTTCTAGATTCCCCCAAAACTTTGAAAAAAGATATTTCCTGCTATCAAGATACTGAATTATTAGCTTTCTAGTTGTCTTCAATTGGCTAGGGACTTACCTTGATATGAAGGTCAATAAGAAAAGGTTTAGGGCAATATTTTTTCAAGACCTTAAAAACCCCGAAAAGCATGACTTATCTTTTGTTTTCAGCTTTTAGAGGGCCTGCCGAGGCTTCGTCTTATTTCTTCCCTAAATTTCACCCACTTGCTTCTGGTAACATTGGGATGACCCGCAATCGTTTTTAGCATCTAAAATCTTCTTATGTTTTTTCTTTTAGAGAACTTCCGAAAAAGGGCACGTACACTGATCCTTTTCGTTGTCATGAAATCTTCTTATGAATTTTCAAATTCCGACTTGTTATAGGTGACCCCAAGACACTCTATGCTCGGTTTTACATAAAAACTTGTTATCTTTCCTTATTTGATAATTCCCAAAAAGGGACACACTTGTTAGGGGTTGGGAGTGCATAGGGGAAGCGAAGATGTTTTGATTGAGAAGTATACAGTAACGGATGATAATAGGCAAGGGTATTAAGTTGAATAGACACTTTTATATGGGAACAAACCACTAACAACGACATTCTTTATTCCACTATATTAAAATTGGGAGAGTACAATTACCCTTTAAAAGTGTTTATATAAAAATAAGACTCTCACTATTATTACTGATCACTAAGAATTATTGCAATAAGAATATAGTAAATTTGTAAAATAGAATATTAAATAGAAGATTACAATAAGGTACGGGTGAAAGAATTATGTGTTTTGTGGCTCTTTTGATTGTGTCTAGCTTGCTTATGTATTCTTTCAAGGGATCGGAGTGCCCGACTCCTGATGTATCTACTTGCTTATGTCGGTTGACTTTTGAGTTGGCAAAGTTAAGTGTAGAAAATTCCAGTAATGCATGTAGTATTAATTTGTCGCTTCAGTTCATGCAATTTGTAGAAGTATTTAATTAGCTTAATCATGATTATTCTAGATCATGATATTAAATCAAGGCTTTCATCAAATTGTCAATATTTTGGGCTATGAATTTGGGCCACACTTAACCCAATAACACTAATTTGGACTCGTCTTATGACTTTTTGAGTCTAAAAAAATTGCTTAGGAATCCTCATTTTACCTTATGGGCACATTGTAAAATTATCGGATATTTTTTGGACCCCAAACCCTCAAAAAGTGTGAATTATAAACTTCATTTTTGGCATCAGATGTTTATTTTGGCCTTTATTTTATTTTTGTCTTAAGTTTCTCCCACGTGTTGTAGGTGACCCTAGGACACCCCACACCCACATTTAGCTTCTACAAACTTGTTGTCTTCCTTTATTTGACAATTTTTAAAAAAGGGTACGCTAATCTTTTCGCTCTGAAGGGGCTCATCTTATGACCTTTTGAACCCAAAAAGTTGTTTGAGGATCTTCTTTTGTCCTTAGCGACATATTGAATTAAATTTCCTAACATTTATTTTTCGGGACCTTAAAACCCCCGAAAAGTGAATTATAGCCTTTGTTTTCAGCTTTTAAAGGGCAGTCCCGAACTTCGTCTTATTTTCGGCCTTTTTTTTTAAAATTTTTTTTAAACACATGTAGTAGGTGACCCCAAGAACTCCCATGCTTATTTTCAACTTCAAAAAACAGTTATCTTCCCTCTTTAAAATGTTTTGAAAACATACTTTACATAAATAATGCAAAAATAAATCTCATTTAACATATTAAAGTGTCAAGCCCTAACAAAAAAACAATAAAAATAAACAATTTTAACATGCACTTTGTCTTCGCAGAAGACTGTTGTTTGTCAACTGTATGATATTTCTCTCTTTTAAGGCCATTTTTATTCTTAATCCTTATTCCCAAATACAATTGGCGATAAGTCAATCTTTGTTCCTCTTTCTTTTCTTTTTTTTGGTGCTACTTGTTCCTCTTTCTTTATTCTTAAGTAGATCTTTGTTACTTTATATATTTTCAACACTAAGGTCGTTATATTTGGCGACAAGTTTATTGAAGTCCTCATATTTAATTTGAAACATTTTTCATTTCGAAAATTCTAGCCATTTTCATGCGACATGTATAGCTATTAGATCATACTACTGCTGTCACGAATTATTTTAACAAACATAATGGTTTGTGAGATATAAAATAATAATTTGTTGCAATTTATTCGTAACGGAGGTAGTAAATAAATAAAAAAATTCACATAATTTGGAGGAGCATAGAAAGATCGATATGGATTGACTTTTCAAGTTTTCAAATGGTTTTCAACCATCTACGTATCTGATCATATACCGATAGATTAGCCAAAGGTGGGAAAATGTATGGGTTAACCTTTTAATGTCTTCCTATCCATTACTTTTTTTGGATCATATAAACATAGTATAATTAGGGAAAAACCAAGCCATACCAAAATCTAGGGAAAATTTACGAAAAAATTGTTAATTTTGTATTCCGAATGTTTTTTTGTTTTTTTTTTTTTTTTTATAACTTTTGATTTCTTACAACTTATCTCTGGTATGATATTTTGAATATAGTTCAAGTTATAAACACAAATAAATACCAATAAAAAATAATTACATCTCTTTAATATAATAGTAGAAGATATAAGATGGCAAAATCACATTTCTTAAGCAATAATTTATGTCAAAATTTGAAGAAAATTTGCATATGTAGCTCATCAAGTTAATACTCCGTAAATTTTTTTTTTGTTCCACCCGATCCACCCTTTGAACACAATCGAATTCAAGGTTAGGTTATGAGTGTTTAGGTTCCAGACCTTTTAATTAAGATTGACAATTAGCATTAACATTGACATTCACGCGTCGAGAGTAGAATATAAAAAAATGTGCTCAACTGAAAGTATATCAATAATAATACGGAGTATTAAAGGAATGCCAATAAAATAAAATAAAAGATCGGATATTAATGATAAAGGGTTCTTTCTTTTCCATCCCAAAACCAATTCAATGACAACTTAAAAACGGGAAAATAAATTTACATAAATTTGATTGAAATAGACAAGCCACACGTGGATTTACTACGAGTCTGCGACTACTAGCTCCGTTTATAAGGCTGAGGAATCAGAAGTCAGAAGGACACTTTGATAGTTTATAAGTACAGTTATGAGTACTAATTAATTATGATTTATGATAATTAACTTAAATTACCCCTATTACTTAAGTTACAAGTAGGAGTATAAATTTACATGATATATAGTGTAACTGTCTCCACATTTTAATTAATATACCATGGCACTCCGTATTGTTATTATCATTTATAAAATTATAATAATTATATTCTGATCTCCTTATTATATCATTAAATTAATATTTGCTGTGTTTAATGGTACTTCTTTGTCTGCTTGCTAACCCTATAAAAGGCCTTCAAGCGCTACTTGTTTAACACCCACCAAACTCATACCATAACACTTCTAACTTCTTAAAAAAAAAAAAAAAAAATAAACCTTCACTTATATCTTCTTTTTTGGAGCCTTGCTTTTTTATATCTATATACTATCTACTTTACTAAGTTATACCAAAGATATAACATTTCAAGTAGTTAAAATGAGCACAAATAATATTGACTCAATTTGGGTATTTGCCTTGTTCTCTAAATGCAACAATCTTTCTACCTTCAACCTTATTTTCTCCTTATTCATAGTAGCTTTAGTTTGGTTAACTATGGCATTAATTCATTGGTCCCACCCAGGTGGTCCTGCTTGGGGAAAATATAGGCTAACCCATATGTTCCATTGGGCTAAAAAGCCCATACCTGGCCCTAGAGGCTGGCCTATTATAGGTAGTATGGGCTTAATGATGGGTTTAGCTCATCGTAAGATATGTGCAAAGGCTCAATCATGCAAAGCTAACCGCCTCATGGCGTTTAGCCTTGGGGAAACACGAGTGATTGTCACTTGCCACCATGACGTGGCAAGAGACATTCTTCACTCGTCCAACTTCGCTGACCGACCCATTAAGGAGTCAGCCTACAGTTTGATGTTCAACCGGGCTATTGGGTTTGCCCCGTACAGTCTCTATTGGCGGACCTTACGTCGGGTTGCATCAACTCATTTGTTTAGCCCAAAGCAAATTAAGGCTTCCGAGGGCCAAAGGTGCACCATAGCAAAAGCCATGGTAGCCCAATTTGGAAACCAATATGGCCCGTTTCAGCCACGAGACGTGCTTAGGCGGGCCTCGTTGAGTAACATGATGGGCTCAGTGTTTGGGCGGAAGTGTGGGCTGGATGAAGACCCCGAGAGTGAAGAGTTGAGGGAGATGGTTGGAGAAGGGTATGATTTGCTAGGGATGTTGAACTGGGGTGACCATATTTCTTGGCTTTCTGATTTTGACTTTCAAAAAACCCGGTTTAGGTGCTCTAAACTTGTTCCTAAAGTGAACCGGTTTGTTGGACGTATTATTGATGAACATCGAAATAACCCGGTTCACTCAACCAGGGATTTTGTCGATGTTTTGTTATCGCTTTCAGCCTCGGATAAGCTTTCTGATTCTGACATGATCGCTGTCCTTTGGGTAAGATTATATTCTCCATACTAATTTTGATAAAGATAATTTTTATATACATTAAAAAGAAAAACACATGCATGATAGTTTATTACGTTGATCATATGGTAAAAAAGTATTAGGTGTATATGGTACGTACCCAAAATATACTCTCAATGAAAATTTTCAAACATATATTCATATCGAACATGTTACTACTTACTAGTCTTTTGGTTATAAAAAAATGCTAAGCTCACAAGGACATATTTTTCGGTGGCTAAGCTAAGTTGGTTGATCAAGTAATACTGTTAAGTGAGTAAAGAATAGTTTCATTGAGATGACAAACATGCTCTATCTAAATGAGTAAGCTACCTAATTATAGTTTAGGATTAGAATGTTGAAGTATATTCTATTTAAAATACGGCTTTAAGTTTCATGGCTATACCTATCAATAGATGTGCTCTTTATACCTCGTATAAACAAATGAAAACAGTGTTAATATAGTAAACTAGAAAATTCTCGATCCTATAAAGCATGTAAGGTCAATATAAATATATTTGACGGGCACACATCTAGGAACATAGTACACTATACACAAAATGAGTAGTCTTAAAAAAAAAAAATAATAATTCGATATTATTGTTCTAGAAAAACTAAAATTTGTACTCGAAATAAGCTAAGTAACGATCAGTAGTGAAAAATAAAGCATACACAAACTTAAATGAAAAGTTAAGAAAGGGATTAGCATTTTAGAAAAGCAAAATTCAAGGTTCTAATTCCACATGTTTAAAAATAAAGGCTTAAAGCTAAAAATGGTATCACTTATGCATTTAGAGCCAGATAAGTACTTCCAAATAGTATTATTTTTATAGTTATGAATTGACAATGTCGTATCAAATCATTTGAGATTCTTTAAGATCTTTGATGTTTTCTAACTTTGCATAAAGTTTGATCGATTAAATATTTTAATTATACTATACAAAATACTAATGTAATGTATATGTAATCCTTATTTTTAACAGGAAATGATATTTCGAGGCACGGATACCGTGGCAGTTTTAATAGAGTGGATCATGGCTAGGCTAATCCTTCATCCTGATGTACAATCAACGGTTCATGATGAGCTTGACAACATCGTTGGAAGGTCACGTGCGGTTTCTGAGTCTGATGTGACATCATTGGTTTATTTGACGGCTGTGATTAAAGAAGTGCTCAGGCTCCATCCCCCTGGCCCACTTCTGTCGTGGGCTCGATTGGCTATTGAAGACACTACTGTGGATGGCCATCATGTGCCTGCTGGGACCACTGCCATGGTTGACATGTGGGCCATAGCCCGGGACCCAAACATTTGGCCCGAGCCCGAGAGATTCAATCCGGAACGGTTCATAGGGTTGGGTCCCGAGAGTGATTTCTCAGTCCTCGGGTCAGATTTACGACTTGCTCCATTTGGGGCGGGTCGACGGACCTGTCCGGGTAAGACTCTCGGATTGGCCACGGTTACATTTTGGGTTGCGTCGTTGTTGCATGAATTTGAGTGGATTAAGTCTAGGGATTGTACCACAGTGGACTTGTCAGAAGTGTTAAGGTTATCATGTGAGATGGATCACCCTCTTATGGTTGAAGTGCGGCGTAGAAGAGGATCAGAGACATGAAGCAGAACATTGATTAGATATGAAAGCCCATGTTCTTAATATAAAAAAAATCTTTTTGGTTTTGTTTTGTATTTTTGTGGAAATTCTTTTTCCCCTTTTTTCAAATCTAGAGTGACTGGGTGCTAAAAGATTATTATTATTATTACGTAGTAAAAAAACATATATATATGGTAGGAAAGCTCATCATTGTAAATTTTCGGTGTTGATGGAGTGCTTGTACATAATTGGAATTACATGGAGTGTGAGGTACATACTAAATACAAGTTATTACATAGCACTATTATTTCGACTTTTTCACAAGTATCCTCGAACTTTTTTCATTTTCATGAGATACTCTAGTGATTTCAATAACACACAAAGTACTTCTACACTTTTATTAAATTCCATCTAGTACATACCTCTAAAAACTAATGACCTAAACCATCAATCTATTATTAATACTCAACTCATTTAGTAAAAATAGTATAAGATAGTTAAATAATAATAATAATTATTATTTAAGGTTTTTTTTTTGAAACAAAAAAGAAAGGGGGTGGGGGGGGGGGGGGGGGGATATGTCAAAACGCCGAATGTGTTTAATGTAACAATGGCATTGTAGGATTTTAAATGTTGTTTAAGCAAACAGAGATCCAGCTACAAGCCTACGATAACATATTAGGCCAATTGAATGCTACAAGGCAGTAAATTGAGCTCAACAGTCAGCAATAGTAATTCGGATGTAGAATTAGAGCTGAACAGCCTGAACTCTAGAAAGATTTGGCAAAAAAGTACAACTCAAATATCATCTTTCGTAGTAGGTAGTAACCTCTAAGTTACCGCATGCAAATCTTCTTGCTTAAGTAAATTAAGTCATACACAGTATTCACAGATCATTGTAAAAATTAATCATCAAACAACTCAACTCCATCACTATCCCTTTCAACAACAAAAATGGTCACATTAACAATGTAAACTGTAAAGGTGACGAAAACATCAATACTTTCTTTCAAGCAAGAAACCAACAAATGAAGAACCACTACCTTCTAGTCTTCTACCATCTGTGAGAGTTGGTTGTAACTGTTTCTGAGTCGTATGAAAATGGATGCAACTTCATCTTGCCTATAATTGCAAGGACATAGCATCAGAGAGGCCCAACATTACTATTGATAAATTTATATTATGTACATAAACAAGCAAAATTTACAGGATCAACTTCATGTATAATACTGCCCTTGGTAAAGACAAAAGAAAGTTGCTGAGTATAACATAAAGGCCTTAACCCTCCATCACCCCCATCCCTCCTCTCCAAAACAAAACACGGAAAAAGTTACAACTCGGCTGTACTTCTCCCTACGTATGCTCAGTTGTACTGTCTTTAGGATCGTAGGTACAACATAAACTGGAGCAAGTAGACCTGCTAAAACATGGCTCTCGTTGAGACCCCAACTTAGGCCATCCATACCACATGCTAGAATCATCTTTTGGCTAGCTGAGATACATAAAAAGATTCCAAATGTCAATATGGGTTTATCCAAGCCAAACGGCATTCATAAACACAACATGAGAAGATAAAATCAAGCATGATAACTAGCAGTTTTTAACTAATTATAAAGATGTACAAGTCCCTAAGGATTCATAAAGATATGTAACAATTTCAGCAACAGTTTTATCGCTACATTGCAGCAAGGATCCAGAACTCCACGACACATGCATATAATATGATCAAACAATATGTCCACATCCACCATCTATTATAAACAGAACATGTAGCGATTGAGATTCAAATCAACATATATTAAGGATATGCCTATGGAAATTTAAGTGACCTACTCTAAAAGAGATTACAACATAAAAGATAGCTTCAAGATTGAAAGAATAAAATACTGGTACTTTTCTATGAAATAACAGGGATATGCAGGCATGCAGCAATAAAATTGCTCAAGAGATGAAGCTCATGGATCATGCCATAAAGTTGCAGACCAACAATATAGATTAAGCAATTGCATAAGCATTGTCATAGAATAAATTTATGCCAAGATGGTCCACCATAAAGCTATTTTATCCTATAAGACACACACACACACACACACACACACATTGGAGTATTACAAGCAAGGAAGAAGGATCACGAGCCATGACCCCAAAAAATGTCATACTACTTAGATCCATTGACGACATGCATGGAGATGTGAAGACATGTGTTAGGATCAGCAACAAACCAACACCATCTTATTACTATTGGACTTCAACAAAGATCTATTTGCAAAAATGAAGCAAAAGCAAGATAAATACTAAGTTGAAATCTCAAAGGCTTTGACTGAGTCTTACTCGAACACATAATACCTGAGCAAAAAATGAAGTATCGGCTGTAGATGGTAAACCTGTCAAAGGTTTAGACTTTAGACCAAGTTTCCCCCCAAATACATTACACCTTAGTCAAAAAATGATGTACCGAGTATTAAATTTACTTTGTAATGAGTTGCCTGTAAGCTAGTGTTTTAAGTAATTTTGGGTCAATTTAACACGGCATATACAGAGTGCGGGTGGGTCAAATGGAGAATCTGGAATTTTATGTCATTTTAGGCATGAAGCATACCTTAAAGTTCGATAAATTACATTATCTGGTAGCCGTTGAACAATGCTACTTAATGGATGAGAAGGTATCATAACTAAAAAGAAGCGGATATTAGAAAATGTGTCTATATAACAATGACTGTGTAAGAACATTTTCAGGAATTGAAATGCCAATGAAGATGTGAAAAAGGTAAGTTTATGTATCAAATTATCAATGACAAAAAACAAAAAAAAACAACATACTAATGATACTATGTTAGATTGGTAGGCCATGTGCAATATATCCCAGAAGATGCTCTAAAGAGGAAGGCAAAAAGTCGTAGTTGTGAGAAAGATTTGAAGAGGACAGGAAAGACCTAAGATGACTTAGATAATAGGAGTTCAAAAGGATAAAGAAAGTCTAGAGTCATAATTAGAGAACATATTTGATGAATTTAGTAATTATACAAATCAGATTTAAGGCCTTGCCCTCTATCAATTAAACAGTATATAATTTAAAACATGTCTATGATCTCTAAACAACATTTAGCAAAGTAAGAAATAAGAACTTGCATGCATAGCATTTATAAAAGGGAATTGGATTTTAAAATCAAAGCAATCATAAGTTTCATTGCCACTAAAATACAAAATCAGTTGCTTGAAACGAAGATTACCAGGAAAAAACTTCTGATCACTAACTTCGTCACAATCAGCCTTCAATATAATTTCCTCAGCATAACCATATCGAAAAGTGACAACCTGATTTTAATGTCGTACAAAGAAGACTAAAAATAAAAATAAAATCAATCAACACTAAACAGACGTCAAAAATAACTACGATACTACCTAGCTTTAATAATAAGAAAACGGAAAAAAGCAAAAAAAAAAGAAGCAGATGTTCTGTAAAAACAAAGAGAGAGACTGGACTATAAAAAAGAGAGAGAGAGAGAACTATAAAATCAAGAGCGAATTGGAAGTAATTATAAGTAACAGGATGTATGCCATATTTGACTATCAGATTCGAAGTTAAATTTTGACAAAGATATCGGGAATTATAAAAACAAAAGAAGATCAATAACTTGGAAAATAGGAAGTCTCCAGTGGAGCCTAGGGTTTGTGTATCAAAAGCAACAAGCAACTAAGTAGAAGAATTGCTTCTTGAGCTTGTTCAACGATCTTTCTACTTAACATTTTCGGAATTGTTTTCTCTCCCCTCTAGAAGAGAGATCACAAGGTCTCATAATTACACAAACTGAACTTTCAAAAAAGAAGAAAAGAATTGTGTGCGCCTACCAGCTCCTCTAGTACATAAATACACCTTGATAGTGGAGGTGTTTTTGATCAAGCGCGCTTTCAAAACTAAGCTCCAGCGACATCCAACAAAATCAACACATATTACCTTTATCACTACAGCCACCTCAAAATTCAACAAAAATATGGTAATACAGTAACAATTAATAAATTAATTGTCACTTCAACTTATTACGATACCAAAAACTAATATCAGTACATGATGAAAAGTACAGAAAACAAAATCAAAATTCACAAGTTACCTCAGTAACCACACAAGTAGAGCTCCAAACTTCTGGGCACCCAAAGTAGGGGTACTCTATGTGAAGAATACCCTTTCTTTAAAGGTGCCAAAGAAATCTCATCCTAACACAACCACTTGAGCCCCTTCAACAGATTCTTGTGCAATATGAATTGGCAACTTTCACATTTCTATGGCACTTGACCTTCAACGTCGAGATGTTATGATAAAAATCGACATATTCCTCGTTGCCAACTTCTATTATACCGTTCATAAATCTCACTGCAACTTATAATAAGAGAAATTCCTAAATTATTAATAAAAAAAATTGCGTAAATCTCAACATATACATAAAGTATTAAAGCCTATGCTAACTGGACTCAGATATGGGTAACGAACATAAGTGTGTGAATTCCAAATTTTTTAGGCACGAGAACCGATTTTATTTTTAGATACAAGCAATGGACAAGAATCCATGCGTAATATAAAACATCCCAAATTTATAACACAAGTTGGTGTAGCTACTTGGATCACCATCATAATCAAAGCTATATTTCACTGCTACCGATCAACTACATGAACCGGTACACATCCAGTATAGACAGTTGTAGCTACTTGGTTGAAAAGCCAAATATGTAAACTTCGATCGATTGAACAAGTTATAGAGTAAGAGAGATAATGAGTGACACCAACTACCCCATACCAAAACAAACACCACCACCACTCAAACCAACCATCGTCACCACCAAACAAAGGGCCATATAGTGGATAACATTAAAAAGTACTAGATTTAACTAGGCACTAGATTGTCTTCAACAATTTCCTTCAATGACACTTTTGACGCTAAGGTCGTGCAATAAGAAGGTTCTATATTAAACCAATGCACATTACTACTTTTCCAACTAAATGGAGAAAGAAAAGAAATTAGAGAAAAGAAATACAAGTGACATGCCTTTTACACCATTCTTTTCTAACATGTATGAGGGAAGAGAATAATAAAGTTTCAGGCATCCAACATGTATGAAAGGGAGGGAAAAAATAAAATTTAGCCATTTTCACCAGGGAAAGAACTTCAAGCATAATTTTTGTATCAATCACCGATGTTATATCTTTCTCTCTCTTGATGAAATCTTAATTTTCTCTTCTAGTTGTATTTTGGATATAATTTTAACGTTACATCAACCACCGTATTGGACTAATCACCACCGATCTGGTATAATTTATATACATGAATCAGTTTCATGTCAAATTGACCCTGTGAGCAGCCTCATAAGCCATGCCAAAGTAACGTAGCATAGAGCAAGAGCAGATAATAAAAAACAGCATCAAACTTACATAGAAATCCTTCCTCTTTGCCCTTTTAGGAAACTTTATCAGCCTAGCAGACGTCAAGATTGTAGCTTCCTCTTTGTCTGCACTCCAGCCAATAATTAGGCCTGAACAATCAACCAATCTTCTGACACCTGAAAATAAAGGACATAATACATTTTTCAAATTATTTTAGAAAATCGCATATTGGGAAACTGAAACAATTTCCACTCTGCGTTTACATGTAATAAATTAGTAAATTTTAAGCATGAATACTATTAGGGCTAAAACCCAGATTGTTCGAAAAAAACTTACCACATCCATGAAAAGTATCCCTCCATAATACATAAAAAGGAAGAGACAAAATAGAAAGCTAAATTCATTTATCAGACAAGAAAAATGAGGCAAAAAACAGAAAGTCCAACCGCAACAGCATATTCAAGACCGATGGCCAAGGGAAGCACATTCATATGGACTTATGGAGAGTGAACTTACAGGCTAAAGTATATAGAACTTAATAAACCAAACAGGAAACCAAAAGGGCACATCAATTTACCTAGACCTTACTAAACATGGAATTTACAAGCTATGTAAACCTATATTTAAACATTGATTCCAAAAAAATCTTCCAAATGTGTGTGTTGGTGTGTGTGCCCGTACAAGTGTATGTATGTGTTTCTCATATCCGATACAAGTAAAAGAATACATACAAAAATACATAGCCACATCTAAAAATTGCCCAAGGCTGTTAGGAGAATTGCGAGGATGGGTTTAAAAATGCTTGTGAGAATATAAAACTTAAACCTTCAAAAACAATTCATGAACACATGGGATATCATTACAACAACAACAACAAAGCCTTAGTCCCAAATTAATTTGGGGTCGGCTAGACATGAATCAAATTAAAGTTGTCTGCAATAGAAGAAATTTTTTTCAAGCCCCAACACCCTCATATCTCCACTAATTATCCTCATCGAAGTTTGCTTTGGTCTTCCTCTACCTCTCCGTACAAGTGTAGAACCTTGACGTACACCAATTGTGATAGGGAACTCTCCTGCTTTCCCAACAGTAAATCGTATACTCGTGCTAGACCCTTAAAAAATATATTTCTGCCGCTTTGGGACTCAGAGGGGGGTAAGTGATGCAGGTAAAAGATGCAGTGGTTAGGTTCGATGGAAAAGCCCTAAATATGGGGGAATGTTTTAAATATCTCGGGTCATTTATCCAAAAGAATGGTGATATTGACCAAGATGTGACACATCGGATTAAATCTGGATGGCTTAAATGAAGAGCAGCCACGGGAGTGTTATGTGACAAAAACATCCCGTTAAAGTTGAAGGGGAAATTCTACAGGACTGCCATAAGACCAGTGTTGCTCTACGGTACAGAATGTTGGACTTACAAGAAGGAGCACATTCAAAAAATAGGAGTTACGAAGATGCGGATGTTGAGATGGATGTGCGGGAACACTCTAAGGGATAGAATCAGAAATGAAGTAATACGTCGAAAAGTTGGGGTCGCAGATATAGCAAGCAAATTAAGGGAGAATCGCTTGCATTGGTTCGGACATGTGACACGGGGAATTGAGGGAGCCTCGATGCGACGAGTGGAAGGGTGGGATCATGGAGATCTCAAACGAGGTAGGGGGAGACCAAAAATAACTTGGTGGGAAGGATATAAAGCTTTTAGATTTACAAGAGAATGAGGTTCTCGATCGCAGGGAATGGAGGAGAAAAATTTATGTGGATGACCACATGGAATGGAATTTTGGTTCATGTAGCTGACCCCAATTTTTTTGGGATAAGGCTGTGATTGATTGATTGATATCAATATATTTCTTTAAGATACTTTTCCTTGTAAGAGCCCACCATCGCACTTCCCTCGATACCTTATCATATGCCTTCTCCAATTCAATAAAAATCATATGTATTCTTATCCCTGTAGTACTCCATAAGCGGCTTCTAACATGAATGGTTCTTGTCGAATGGGTAGGCAACCACCAGTTGTGGTGGAGGTGGAAAAGGGAATGGTTCTTGTCGAATTCTCTGGAATTTATGAGTACTGTTCTATTTCAGTATAAAAGCCAAATTCGTCTGATTTCGTTTAAGCCTTTAAGAGAATCTCGAGTTTTAGTCTTATTAGACATATAAAACTCTTACAAAAACGACTCACAGTCTATAAGCCAAGTGTGCAACATGGTCGGATTGAAATGTATTTGAAACTAAGTTCGAGTAAACCGTGTGATATATACTTACAAAAATGAATGCAACAATTTTATTATGAAGTTGATTTGCATGTGACCCTAGATAAATGAATCGTAAATTGCATACACATACATGTGGTATCTGTCTATTAAGGGCAAATATGTAATTGACCACAAAATGGAACATCTTAGAAATATTCAAAAAGAATGGCACGTGCTCTTCTTATTCAACTGTTTGCAACCACTCTTTCTTTCTTTCTAGCACAATACATGGGCCAACTGAATTGGGTATTAACAACTGAATTTTACCCTTATTACTCATCACTCAACCAAAATTCACTGCAGTAATCCTAGACCCATTGTTCCAACCCAAAATTTTCCACCCGTTGTTACTACCCATTTTACAATCCAACCTAACCCATCACTAAACAAATTCACTCAGCCTACAAACCATCACTTCCCAAATTTCTTATAGCCCTTTTGACTATCTTGTTGTTCGAACCATCATCACTCCTACCCAGTTATTTTAGCCCAACTTTCCAGTTAAATTCACAAATCACTCCACCCCATTGTCCACTAAACCCATTGCACTCTCCCAACATCACCACTCCTCAACCAACTTTAATCTCAACATGACACAACTCACTCACTTGTCATTATTCCTAGAAATTGCACCACACTATTCTACACTCAATCAGCTATTGTCACTCAAACTGTATTTCACCTCAAGCAGCAGCAAAACCTTCTTTTAATAGAGTTGCCAGTGCTGAGCAGATGTAACTAATTTTCACTCACCTTGAGGACAAGGTGAGTGAAAATTAGTTACATGCGGGGCCAGTATTGTAATGAATCAAATATCAGACCAAAGATAGTTTAGGAATTTTATAATAACTTATAAGCTTCTAGAATTTTATACAGGTTAGGTAGGACTTTTGCTATATATATTGCTGAGTAGAGTGGGAAGGGTATGTGTGAATTTGGAGTGGGAACTTTAGAGTGTTGTAAGCTAAAATCACTAATGAAGATTTGTAGGCTAAACGTACTCTAGACAGTCATGGATTTAAGCCATTTATCTTTGTAGTCTTTCTTTTCAAATTAATCCATCAACAATCTCATAATTCTAGTATTATTAGTTCCAAATTTCTATTAGCAGTAATCTGAAAATTTTAGTATCCAAGTCAGTACATTACACATCTAAATCCATACCACTAACCAAATATCTGTACCAACCATTTTCTCCACAAACTCCTGTTTGTTTACTCCTTGAAGTTTCCACCAGTTTACTCGAGGTTCCACAGCTCGCGTTTTTCTCCTTAAGCATTTTTTTCCTATGGAAATCTAGCACCACCGGCCTATGATGGGTGACCACACCTTCACCAAGAATCACTTTACAATCAATAAAACTCTTTCTTCAAGTGTTCACTATACAAGTCGTAAGCCAACGTAAAGTCCAGAAGATCTCTTCCCATCTCATTTCTCTCACCAATACCAAACCCTACATGCACTCTTGCAAGGCTCTCCTTCTTAAGACCCACGTGTCCATTATGATCACCACAAATGATCAACTTCTCTCCCTTAGAACCTGTTGCACAACCTCCTTCAAGTCTTCCCAAAACTCATCCTTAATAAACTTATCTAATCCAACTTGTGGTGCATAGGCACTAATAATAGTCATAACCTCGTCTCCCAACACCACTTTAATGCTCGTGATCCGATCACTCGTTCCACACACTTCTACTACACTATTGATCCCTGATCCATGAGAATACTAACTCCATTACTTCACGAATTAATTCCGGAATACCAAAGTCAATACCCATCTATTTCCCTTGCATTGAAAATAGAAAAAAAATAAACCTAAATAGACAACAAAAAAGATTTTGAAATTGCATAATCCAAAGGATCAAGTAGATAACAATTATTATTGTTACTCCTATGGGCTATGGGTTTTGGCATAAACAACAACACACTAATTTTATTCATTATCATTTTATTTCCACAAAACTAAACATAAAATTTTTTTTCTATGCGACAAATTGCCACTCATGTTACAAAATAGATAACAATGTTCGAAAATATTGTACATTTTAAAAATAAGTTATCGTCTCATATAGAGATATATACATAAATTTATTTATTTTTCTAATTAAAAAAAAGAAAGGAAAAAAAAACAAAATGGGAATAAGACCACGAATATAGTGAAATTATGAAGGGTAGGCAAATTTGCAAAAAAGGTTAATTTCAGGAAAAAGAAAAAATAAGGTAGCATTAATTCTATCCCAAATTTCACAATCATAAGTTTTCTCTTTAATGAATAGATTCAAATTTCAAGTGTAGTTGGATAAAGCATTCATGTAAGACTTTTTTTAATAATGTAATGTTGTACTAAACCATGACAAGCCTCCAATGGTACACAATTATGTGAGAAGAACGTTGTGGTTGGACAAGAGCTCGAACCACCTAAGTACACTAGGAGACAAAGGTGGAGTAGTTAAAGTCTTAGTTTTAAAAGGCGAGAGGCACACCTAGACGTAAGAGGGGTGTGCGACTCTCGTGACTCAAAAGGATGAAAAAATAAACAAAAAGGCCCAAAAAAGCCCACGCCTTTGTGCCTCAACCTTCAAAATAGTTTTTCTTTGCGCCTTGTGCATGCACACTTTCAAAATTAAGGATACAGTAGTAAAAAGAAAGAGAGGAAGCACGGGAGGAGAGGAAAAGATAGGTAGAAATTGCAGAAAGAAAGCCCTAGAATTAGGTGGCCCAAAGTCACACATAGATTAGCAACCTAAATTATCTTTCTTCTCCATTGTTGTGCACTTGTGCTAACTTCACTTTGTATTGACTTTTGACTATTGATTCCATTAAACACCCCCAATTGATAAAATCTAACTCCACCTTGAAACAACAATTAGAGCAAGAAGATTTAACCAAAACAACATTTCTTGTTATTACAAAGTCAATGAAAACAACAAAAAGAAAAAAAGGATCAGAGTCAATTTTTTCACTTTCAACAAGCTTAGTTTTTCTCCAATTGTGAAGGGTGGACCGGTAATTATCTTTCTTTACGCAAATCATCACCCTCTTGCTTGAAAAGACCCAATTCTCATTGTTCTCCCTCCTTCCCTCTCCCTACCCTTCTCTTTAACTTATCCAAACATAACATTTACTCATCACACATCCCCTCCCCTCCCCTCCCCTCCCCTCTTATGTCATTTTTCTCCCTCCTCACCTTTCCTTCCCGTCTAGAATCTAGATAATTTGCAAGGGAATTTACTCTACATAACAAAATGCAAGAATAACAAAAGAAAATAGAATTGTTTTCTAGAGTATGAAGAGTTGATATTCAACTAAACTTGATTTACATAAACTTATCTGCAATTGAGCTTAGCAGTCATCATTGGACCTTATCTTAACTTATTGTAGTTTTCATTCAAACTTGGTAAACCTTATGAGATCTCGTACGAACTTTAACTCCACTTACAATAACTTATTGCACCTCATATGAATTTTTTTTTTTATTATTATTCTTGTTGTTATATAGTAAAAAATAAAACACAAAAACCAATAACTATAATAAATGTAAACAATTCTAAAAAGATATCAACATAGACGAATCTGGGGAAAAAATCAAATAACCATAGTTCATCAACAAGTCCTCTTAAACTACCCAATATGAATAGTGATCATTCATATCATCAAAGCATATTGTATTTCGATTCATAACCTCATATTATGATCAATTCAATTGACATCAAGATCAAGATATTTGTAAGGTACGGAAACATGTTACAGAGTCTGGGAGCAGTATATATTTATCGAGAGTCTTATATGTTGATCAAGCATGTTAGAGATAGTAAAGCACATTCGCACCCACATGAAAAGTTTAGTGTGTTTGAGTGATGACAATATTGCGCAATTGTGCACATTACATCTAGGAGTATCAATCGCAACTATATCAAGAAAACATATTCACAAGAACCGCCCTGTCGAAAATACTTGGGCGTAAATTTAAGGTTAAAGTTGAAAGTGAAAATTAGGTAAAGTGAATCAATAAACCATTTACCCATAAAGGTTGAAACAGCTACAATGGAAGGGCCAATACTCATAATTGCTTCATGCCATTCCTCTCCTTCGATTTTCCGAACGACGTTTTTTAGCAAAATCTACAAACATTCACACGATTTCCCAAATTAGAATGTATAAATGAATAGTTGTTCAAGAAAATATGAATGAAATAAATTATAAAATAGATTAAAACTAAAATAAAAACCCTAGAAACTGTAAGTCGATAACTTAAATTCGAAAAATCATATAAACATAAAAAAGAAACCCTAGAAAAGAAAAAAAAATTCGAAATTAAAATAAAACTAACCAACAGGACCTAATTTGGAGAGGAAATCTTTTGAGATGATGCAGCGTAGTGTTTTAGAATCTCTGCAATTTAATCACTGTTAAATTATTTATTATAAAAAATTAAAAAAAAAAAAAAACATTACTTACTGTCGACTTTCTGGTTTTTCTGTAAAAATCACAGCACCATATTCATCATCGCAAACAACTTTATAATCTTCTACAATTTCCTCTGATTTTCTTTTCAACTTTCAGGGTTCAATTTCGTCAATTCAGACATTTTTGCGTTTTTCTGTTTTCGAATTTACCAAAAGTAACAACAGAGCAGATAAAGTAAAAAAAAAAATGTCTCACACTCACTAAATTAATCTTATAAAGTGTTTTTAGTGACTTAAAACTATTTTTTTTCACTTAAAAATCATATCTTGTGACTTGATTTTTTTAAAAAGAAAATTTGTATCTCCTTTATAATATGTAACGCCCTCTGGTTCTTTTTTTTTTTTAGACAAAGTTATCAAGCTAATCTATATTAATTTCGGGGAAATTTTTTAAATGTTCTCCAATAACTTGGTTTTTCTGGTGAGAAATAAATAAATTATTTGTTATAACTAAATAAAATGGAGGAAGTACATACTGATAAAACTTGAATTCTTAAAAGAAAGGCAAATTTTCAAAATCCATATTAAGTATGTAAAAATCCTTTTTCTCATGTGGAAATTGGATTTAAAACTACTTATTTGAAAATGTGTTTTGAAATTTTTTTTCAATATTAAAACATGTACATCTTTCGATAATACCACATTTGCAAGTGCTTTTACAGTTTCGGAAATCTATATTGTGGCTATCTCGAGTTCATAAACCAAAGAACAAAACCAACCTATGAAGAGTTGCAAATATTCTTCCTATATACCCACTTTAATGGAGTATCAAAATGTTGCATCGCATGATGGCTAACCTAACAAGTAGATTATGTGAATACAACAAAGTCTACTTCCAAATAAAAAACAAACCTAATTCATAAGGTGGAAATGTAACCCTCGCAAGGTGCAACGAAGTTGCAAATAGCACTCCTAAAATCTAATTCAAATCCATACAGTAGATATAAAGGTTGTTCAAAAGTTTGTTAAATGTAACAAGTTCAATGGCTTTATGTAACATAGAATAGCTATCAAATTGGGGAAGCCTATATCAGATACAAAGGCACCTCACATCAATGTTTGATTTTTCAGTTAACCATTTGCAATCAAGCTTAAGAACTTAGCTAGTGGACTCTTTCTTGAAGCTCTTAAGGCCAAATGCCAAACCTAGGATGATCAGTGGCAGCAGGAATTGCAAGAACTTCATTAGGAACCCTGAGGGTTCATCGCGTTGTGAAGTTGCTTGGCTAGGTTGAGTCTTTGCAGTCGTACCTTTAGTTGGGATGGAGGAAACGTCAAGATCACCTACATAATAGTCCTTCAACATATCTCTGGCAGTATCACTGTGGCCTATATCTTCAAAATCATCGGTCGCATCCTTTCCTGAAATGATTGAACACTCGCTTAAAAATCACTGAGAATAAAAGAGTGCACCCCTAATCATAAAATCCAAACTAAGCAAGATTTCTAAATTACAAACGAAAATTTTCCTTTGGTATCTCTAAAGCTCAATGAAATCATCAAAATTACCATAGGGCCTAGCTAAGGTAATTAGGATAAAGATAAAGGGGCTAAAGCGTATTTCGACAAATTCATCAAACTTCAAAAGAGTACAATGGGCAAATTCCCCAAAGTATAACTGAACTTTACCAGTCGCTGTGATTAAGACATCATCACCACCTGGATGGTCATCCAAAAAGGAAGTTACATTGTAGACCTACATAAATGGATTGAAAAGAGAAGTCAATAGGTTGGTTTTTAGCACAACGTCATTGCAAATCGCAATAACTCCAATAATCTTCTGCTACATAGCTCGTAGACTCGTAGACATCATAGTCAATCACAAATTCATAATGACAGAACTGAATAGGTTACAATTACAAGACAATGATGTGGGGTCATTTGATCCATTTCTCACAATGGTGCACATTTCTTAACAACACTCGAGATGGAAAAGAAAGGTTTAATTGTTACAAGGAAAGAAAATCCAGGTCCTGCAAAAGTGCAAATACAAGAAGCGGAAGCCTATAACACCTTACACGGGTGAAGTACAAGCCTATAAAAGAAATAAGAGAGCATGGCAATAGCATGGTAGTATGGTACAAGTTCCGCCACGGTAGATCACACCTCTCCTCAAGCCTATCCAAAGATTCTCCGTGTAGTCCTTAATGAGGGGCAAGAGAACCACACTCAACAAATCAAAGCTCCCAAAGTTCTCCATTAAGCACAAGTATCCAAAGCTTGCAAATATAAGAGCACCGTCTAACAAGGACAAAGTAACAAAGCAGAACTACAGAGTAACTAGTATATCAGAAAAATACACTAGCATTTGTCTAATGAGCACCCCATAATTAACAAAATTCTACTTCAGAAAAGAGTATATCAAAAGGTAGAAATATAAGATAAACAAGAGAAAAGGAGTAAGGTAATTTAGGCATAGACCAACCAGAAACTGAAAACTAGATAAAATAACATCTTAATTTCAGGACACGCCTCAGCAATAACACAACAAACTGAGGTTGGAATCGGCGATCCCAACTGTTGAAGATGTTGGTGAATCTGAAGTAATTACGTCCGCTACGTAAGGTCGATTGGGACCAGTGGCACCAGAAGAAGCTAAAGGACTAATTTTGGCCAGGATAGGGCCGATTAAAGCCAAAAGTAATCACGTCACTCGCAGCTTTGACGCAGCAACAATCAGACTTAGTACAAAGGCAAAAAGGCCATCGTCAAAGAAGAATTAGCTTATAAATGGTACATATTATTAAATGAGATGATATTCTAAACTAGAAGAATATGATGATGGCATAAAAATGGAGATCTATAAATTCATCAGAGATATGGATTTTGTGTCGGGTAACAAAAAGCTAGTGTTTTTTCCTTCTCATTTGGGATTCTTCTGTAGAGAAAGAGTTTATTAACAACTTTCACTGGCATCCTACTACGCATTAAGATTCTGTTTTAAGTGCCTTTGAAACTTATGAACATCTACAATAAACATTACATGCAGAGCCCCACACAAGAAAAACTAAACAAG
This sequence comes from Suaeda aralocaspica, assembly GCA_016808085.1. Taxonomy (NCBI): domain Eukaryota; kingdom Viridiplantae; phylum Streptophyta; class Magnoliopsida; order Caryophyllales; family Amaranthaceae; genus Suaeda; species Suaeda aralocaspica. The sequence continues at coordinate 5,333,152 of PYUH01000044.1, read as the reverse complement.
AATAAGAACGGCAATTGACCAGTAATAAGAACAACAACATTGATCATTTAATATTGATATTGAGACACAAAGTCGAACATTTAACTACTAATATATTGCTTGTGATTGCACAAAGTAGCCAATAAAACTGACCTTAAAGAAATAATGACCTTAAAGAAATTTCATTTTTGAAATACACAAGGGGTCACAAACAACAGCTCAGTAGCTCACACATGTTTACAATCCGAGCACTGTAGACCTACATAAATTAAATAGAAATTCCTTTATAAACTCAGGCTTGTATGATGTAGGATCTTTTTAGGGTCACGTAAATCAAGCAAACTTCACTCACTTAAGGTCTTATAAGGACTTGTGTGGTGATTGGAATGAATCATGACATACTTGTAAGCTAAATCTAGGGCTACAATAGGCATGGACATTAGTTTATCACTTTATTGGAGCTACAATCGGTTGATTGTGCAGGTAACACCTAGCGAAGGCCTTAAATCTCCAACTCCAAGTGTAACTTTACAATTACAAAGGCTTTACAAAAGTCTGAAAAGTCAAAACAACTTTCCTATATTAGGGCTCCGTTTTTTAACTTTCAGATTTCAGTTTCTCCAAAACTGAAACCTATAATTGAAAAGAAAAAACCACAACAGATCTTTTTCCATTTTCCAGTGTTGTTAATTATAGTCCTTTAGATCTATTCAGATCATACTCTCCTCCTTAATGCAATGCAATTCACTAAAATTTTAATCAATGATACAAAATCTCTGCTATTCTAATGAACAGAAGCACAAATCTAACACCTAATAGCTAAAACAAGCATAATTCTACATACAATTAGCGAAATTAAACTATTTGTTTATCAACAGAACAATCAAATCCAATAACTCGAAGCTAAATTAAAGTCAATTTTCTCATAACACAGGCATTAAATATGACGATTAACCAAAACTAATAAAATTAGATTAGATTAGATTAATATAAAAGTTACCTTTCCATTGATGATTAACCAGCAATCATCTTTGGTGTTGTGCTTTGCGACTTCCTCAAACAAATGAACTTTGGGATCTGAGCTCATTTTTTTGTTTCTGCTATTTAATCACACACTAAATTACAAAGAAGTAAAATCAAAATCATAAGAAATTATTAATTAATTAAAGTTTAAGAAATAAATCAACTAAACAAAATTAGACTATGATATTATAAAGGTTAATGATTTAAAAGAGATATTATACAATTTACATACCTGAAAAGAAAGGAGATAGATGATTGAGGTTAGTCAAACTTAGGTAAAGGTTTTGCAGTTGATCGACTTTGGTTTTGTACTATTGAGAATTTTAGATTGTAAAAACGATGACGTTCAAAAGGAGGTCACGTGTCGAGAACATCACAACATGTGGATTTCTAAATTAATGAAATGGGCTTTTTTGGTTCGAATACTGAATTATAAATTTGGATTGGGCTTGTAACTTTCAAGCCCATTATAATGTAATTGACGTATTTAATTTAGTATAAGACGGTATTATTTGGTAAATTCACTAAATAATTATAATATATATTTATGAAATTGAAAAACTCAATAATGAAAGAAAATATACAAAAGGTTAAGATTTTACTGATAAAGCGGTCTTATCAAAGATTTGTTATTTGATTTAAGGACCTGATTATAGTGGCCCAAAAAAGGTTGTTTTTGACGAACTAAGATGCATAGCTAATTAACTATACTAAATGAATCTTAAATGACAAAATCTATAAATATGAGTAATTAGTAAAGTTGTTATTTCAAACAATAGGTATGAGTAATGCTACTTTTCAAATAATAAATATGATTTTTTTTTTGGATGTTTTTCTTTTCATTTATCAACAAAAGTTCCATTGGAAATACAACCAATGTACGGAGTACCTCAAATTTAATCGATCAACAACGATGTTGATATATTTCTAATTTGTTTTATTCATTTATTTATTATAACTACTTATTCGGTAAGCGATAATGCACGATGATAATGAAAGAGATTTTGTATGTACATACAACTACCCATTCCAAATCATAGTTCTAATAGATGATAATGACTGCTAAAAAAAATCATTATAAAAAATATTAAATTTAACTAGACACTGTGTTCTAAACTTTCACTTAGCCAGACAAACACGTCTTGATTTATTACTAGAGCAATTACAAATTTAGAAAGAAATTTGTGCTTAACAAGTGTGTAGGTTAAGTACAAACAATTTCTTGTGAGTTGAGGTATGTTAAAAGAAAGTCAGATGATTTGTTAGGCAAACTAACATTGTGGGAGTAGAGAGTAAGAGATGATTCAATTGAATAAAGCTTTTCTTTCAATTTTAGAAAACCTTGAGATCAATTCTAGTTACTCGCCTATGTGACTCTCTACCAAAAATATTAACATCGTGTGGAGCAACATAACCCTAATTGTACTTTTACATATTTCATTAAGGTTGAGAATTCTAACATTAATCATTAAGGTTTAACCATTACTCGAATAATCTATGACTTTTAAGAATTCAAACTAAGTACTCATATAAAGTTTTAAAAATTCAACATTACCTTATCTAGAGGGAGTTTAATAAACGAACAATTCTAATCCATAGTATATCATAGTATACTTTATAATATATTACTACTATTATTTTAATTACAATGCAAAAAATATGTCAAGTAGAAAGAGCATCCTATACATATACCAATTAATAATGTGACTAATTAGTAATCACTAGTTTAAGATATTAGATTATCAACTCTTTTTTCCATAGGTAGTCAACCGGAGAAGCACAACAGAGATAAAAAAAAAAGCTTATGTTTTGGAAAAATATTAGAGCTGGAAAATGTGTCGTGTCGTGTCGTTTTCGAGTCGTGTCATTTATATAAACGGGTTGAACCCCTTCAACCCTAACCCTACCCGTTTAATAAACGTGTCGTGTCGTGCTCACCTGTTTACTTAAACGGGTTAATACTCTTGACCCAAACCCACTAATAACGGGTCGATTTCGTGTCGAGTTAGTGGGTCATATATTTTTTTACATACTATTGTATATAATAAGGAGGAATCGTGTCATGTCGAGTCAACCCGCTTACTTAAACGGGTTGAACTCTCCAACCCTAACCCTACTTGTTTAATAAACGGGCCATGCCAAGTCAACCCGTTTAATTAAACGGGTCAGCACTCTCAACCCAAACCCATTAATAACGGGTCAATTTCGTATCGAGATATCGGGTCGTGTCAGTTTCTCCCACCTCTAAAAAATATCCACTACATAGCAGGGCACAAGAAAAGCAAGGATGTACAAATGTTTTTCTAACAGAGACGAATAATCCACTTTTCCTAAACAAATTTTTTCTTTGATCCCTCAATTTTTCAAATCAGGCCCCAATATGAGCTAAGAAAGATTATGATTCATTAGGTGCACTTGAGAATTAAAAAAAAAAAAAAAATATATATATATATATATATATATATATATATTTTTGGGAGTACTAAATTAATAAACTCTAGATACTATACAACAATAACAGCAAAGTTTTAGCTTCAAGATAATTTGGGATTGACTATATATGAATCAATACGAGAAATCGCAAAAGTCATCCACGAAAATCATCATCCTCCAATCTTCCCTATTTAACACTGAATTTTTCCTTAATACTTTGAAGAACCTAGGAGCTCTATGGGGAAATTGGAGAGCAACCAAAACTCAATCAGTAACCAAGAACCTAGGAAGACTTTTTGGGGGGTATTTTTTCTAATATTTATTTCATTAAATGAAGAAAAATAAACATACAGCAACTTTGAATCAAACTCCCTTCAATCTATTTGCATTTGATCGGATACAATTGGATTATTCATGCTTGTTTGGGGGCATGATATTCAATACAGCACTACCTAAAAAAAAAATACCAGGAATAGAAGACTAACAAGAAGCATCAATATATGAGCTTTATTCTCAATTACCACTATAATAACAACAGAACAAATTATAGGAATTCACTAATGACATTATTATAGTAATTAATTAAACACAGCAATTTCAGCTATCTTTCATATTTGTGAAAAGTGCACATATTCAGAATTCAATTCTTTTGATTGACTTGAATTTGACAACTAGCTTCACTTTTTTGGCTTTATTCTCTCAATCACCCATTTTTTCCATCTCTACTCAGAGAACCATAGTCCCTTTTCGTTTTGGAAATTCTTTTCCTTTGCATTGTCCTTGAGCTGGAAGCCATGACCATGACCATTCAATGGCTTTCGTGTGACCGAGAGGTGGACCCCTGGATCGTGGTGAGTGCAGGTGCTGTTGAATACGAGGGAGCTGTTGATTCCCTGCACATTGCTGTTCATGAATGCATGCATCGGACTAGAAGTTTTTCCTGCTGCATTACTCTCCCTAGCTTGCTGCTTAGACCTTTCGTCATTGCCACTAAAGTTACCTTCTGATAATCGATTAGCGTCACTTTTGAGCTTTTGAGGGCTAGTCAATGGTAAACTAGGTCTTCTAGGTGAGTAGCCGAGTTCCATGACAGCGCCCTTATTTTCGCCAGTAATGGTTATAATTCGTATGCCGCTGTCTTCAGAATCTGAAGACTTCTTGGATGAGTCTTTGGCTTTGGGTTTGACATACATTCCAGCCTGTGGCTTCTGAGAGCCACCACCATTGACACCATGTGATTCAGGATTTTGCTTAGGCTTACCGGCAGTCTGCTGTACAAGCACTGTTTTCTTTTCAGCTTCAGTTGGAAACCTAACTCCCCGTTGCCCCTCGGACTTCTGTTGTGAAGGCGGCAGGGAAAACGGCGAAGGAAGACCAACAAAAGGCTTTGACTTTGGAGACTGAGGAGGAGTCTCTGGAAGAGGCTTAGCTGCTCGTGGTGACTCAACAGGGGTGGATACACGAGCAGTCACAGGAGAACCATTTGAAGGTTTTGGTGGAGATGAAGCTGGAATCGAGAGAGGTCTCATTTCTCTTGTAGGTGGAGAAACAGTTGGTCTTGTGGGAGGTGTCACTTGTTTCACGAAGGCAGACGAGACTTTGGGTGGTGACGAAGGAGAAGGTGGTTTCGGAGCAGGAGATGGAACTGAACGAGAGATAGCAGGAGGAGTAGAAGCTTGGATTTTTGGTTTAGGAGGCGATGGCAATGATGCTGGTGGAGGAGGTGAGGGCATTGTACTAGCTGGAGATGATTTTTGAGAGACCGGAGATGCAGGAGATGTTGCTGCTGGAGGTCTAGTGACAGCAGGAGGAGAACGAATAACAGTGGCAGGAGGCTGCACTGCTGCGACAGCAGGAGTAGTTGAACCAGGAGCTCTTATTGCTAAAGCAGGGGTTGTGCTTGGAACGAAAGAGGCAGCAGGACGAGCAGCAGGCGTGGTGGGGGTTGGGGCAGGAGAGGGAGCAACAGAAGCAGGGGCAGGACGGGTAGCAGAGGTGGTGGTGGTTGGGGCAGGAGAAGGAGAAACAGAAGCAGGGGCAAGAGGGGTAGCAGAGGTTGTAGTGGTTGTGGCAGGAGAGGGAGCAGCAGAGGTGGTAGTGGTTGGGGCAGGAGAGGGAGCAGCAGAGGTAGTAGTGGTTGGGGCAGGAGAGGGAACAGTTGGTGCAGGGCCAGGACGAGCAGCAGTGGTGGTGGATGGTCGGGGAGGAGCAGTTGTAGTAGGAGCTGTAGCAGGGGCTCGAGGAACAGTTTCTTGTGCTGGTGGAGGCTGAGTAGTACCAGGAGCTCGAAATGCGGGTCGGAATGCAGGTCGAGGAGCAGGAGGTTGGGTTTGAGGCCGAGCTGCTGGGGTTTGAGCAGGAGTCTGTGGTTGAGAAGGCTGAGTTGCTGGGGTTGGAGCAGGAGCCTGTGGTTGAGGTGTTCGAGCAAGGGTGGCTAAACGGAACCAAGGGCGGGGTTGGGGCTGGTTTGACATGGTGAAGGTCAAAATGTATGATTATGAGAATCTTAAACAAACTTGAAAAAAAATAACCAAAAAAATATGGATGAAAAGAAGGGGGGATGAGCTGATATTTATAGTCCTAGGAATTGTACAAATCGAAACTTGAGAGCAACACAAACTAAAAACTACAACCATGCAAAGTATTGTCATCCAAGCTAAAGGGGAAAGGCATCAGATTCAGCTCCCACCAAGCAGCTAACAAAAGCTCACTAACCACGATTGGGATCAAATTGAGTCACTTGCAAGTGTGTTCTTTTTTCCTTTAATATACCAAAAGGTCCCTAAGTCAAGCCTTGCATGGTACAGGAAGTTAACTATTTTTGTATAATTATTATTAGCACTACCTCTAGTCTCTTCATCTCAACGGCAGAAAAAAAAATTGCCAAAAAAAATTGAAACTACAAATTTTATTATTGCGGCTGGCAGCCATTCCTGCCAAAAGTCAGTGTCCATAAGTTGGACAGCATAATGAATTACTATGAACTGCTGTTGCCGTGGGACTACCATATACGGCATCTTTAAGCACTCGATAATAAGCTGAGCTATCACCATACATATTTTCTAAGAATCTAAAAGTTTACTAACAAGGAGTACTGCCGCTGCTGTCTTAATCGTTTACTTATGCTGTCTCCTAACACAGCAATACTTGAGTTTATGCTCCATTGAGGGCACTAAAGTCCAAATGCATAAATGTAAGGATGGTAACAAACAAATCGAGTTATTTGTAGCTCTCGCTGAGAAGTAAAGGCATCCCTCTGAGAGTTTGAGCATCATTTCTGCAATGTGCTTTAGAAAAGTCTAACAGCACCCCTTGGGCTTCACCAAGAAGAAGCAGGGTAACTCAAACAGTGAAAAGAATGTGATTCCTAACTCAAACAGTGAAAAGCAGCAATGTGGAAAACATTTAATAAAGATGGTTGATGTTGAAGTTTAATTAACAGTGGTAGAAGAAGCATGAAATATCACTGAAATATGATTTACAACTAGAGCAATATGCAAAACACGCAACATATACAGTTCATGAACTCCAGAGTCATCTATGTGCTTAAAGCATGATTGTATTACAAGACACAAACTTGGTTAAGGTAGTAAACAAGTTTCATAGGAATAAAGTTGTCCAAAATATCATGCTTTCGAAAACCTGCTTGAGCAGAAATTCCAGTTTATAGTTGTTAGCTTTTGCAGAGTACCCTAGGTCCCTAGTTTAAATTCTTTTCGAGAAAGGAACTGAAGCCCACACCGCCAACTTAAACAGCCTCAAATACTACTCCGTAGTAGATTTGCACCCGTGCCCAACAAAAAGTAAAGGGTGCCCGAACTTGTGAATTCAATTTTTTTTGCCAACTGATTTGGAGAGGAAAATTCTTAAAAAAAATAAAATTAAAAAAAATAAATAACAAATAATATTAATAATAATAATAATAGTAGTAGTAGTAATAACGCTTCCAGAAACACATCTTTTTCCTTGTTTTGGTACAAAAATGTGTCCGTACTGAATATATTTTGCATCCATTTTTAATTACAAAAATTAAGGGAAGAATTATATACCCCTCAAAGTACACTCTATCACCCCATCCGCTGCAACGCTGAATTATTGTTTATCAAGTACAAAATTGCCAAATTTACAATGCAAAGAAATTACAAAGAAGCATTTGGAAGGAGAAAAAATTAAAAGAAATAGTGTATATGTTCTAGTTAGATTCCCTACAGTTAAATTATTAGCTTTCAGTAAGCAACCACTAGAATGTAGAACTCACAACCGACGGTGTTCGATTCATCAATACCACTAACAAGCTGCACAACTTTTCTTAACCTAATGCTACCAAACGATTCACAACAAGACATATTAAATACAGCAGTAAGTCAGTAACTCCTGGTCTAAACCACTTTGCCCTCGCCAAATGCTTACTATATATAAATTCACAATTGCCACAGCCACCCAAAGGCAGAACTGATGCTATCCATTACAACAATATGTGCTTCCGTGGTGATCAGTCTACCGAATGCTTGTTTAGGTTAGTTACTTAGTTGAATAACCAAAAAAAAGTGTTATCTGGCTTATCCCACTGTTTCCAAGGCCATGTTTTAATGTGTGTCCAAAGTCATGTCGAGCTAAAACAAAAGGCAATGCTCTACACTAGCTCCATGTATCATAGCAATATGCAAGAAACTCGGGATTTATTACAATCTCATAATTCTATCACTAAACAGTACAAAGTATATATTTGCATGTACATGGGTATTAACAATACAGGGACAAAGGAAGGAGAGTACGGAGTGTAAAAACAAAACAAAAGTAATTTTATGATTTAGTTGTTGATACAGCATATCTTAACGGATAAACAAAAGAAATGTGAAAGGAAGACCACACCTGAATTAGACATGACCTAAGGCCAGTTAGTGAATTGGAACACTTTGAAAACTATTTCAATTCCGGTGGGGATCTGCCATATGAACAGAATAACATTTAGCGCATTCAGAGCAATGTGAAGACTTCTAGCTGTTTCATTTCCTTTCTGCATTGCAGGTACAAGAGCGGCTGCTGCAGCCCACAACACTGTAATGGCTGTTTTGCCAGCCAAGCATAAGCACTGTCAGATGCAGATCAATGCAACTATGCAAGGATATAACATAATACGGTATAAATAACTTAAATTGCAGTAGAACATAGCCTATACCTGCTCCAGCATATAAATGAGGTCCTGGAAATAGCTTCCCAGTTCTCAAATATGTGTTGACTCCTCCGCCAACTGCCTCAAAGACACCAAATCCCAGCAAAATTGAACCAGCATTGAAGTGTCGGTCTCTAAAGTTTCCCTTCAATAAATCTTTCCTCTCCTAAATACATGCAGACAAAGAAGAGACAAACTTCAGGGCTACATTGATACAAAGGCAGCTAGATGCATAGAAGATAAGAATAACCCTGTTCCTTGAAGAAAAGCTTGTACATAGGATCAAGGTAACATATTCATCTCAGAAGTCAGAGACAACAATTCCACAAGTCCAAGAGTAGATCAAGCACACTCGATCACATGAGAAATTCAAATTCTGACTGCATGTTCCATAACTTTAATGAATTGATATACTGAAAACATCTCACCAATCATCTATTGGTTGATGTAGACAGTCAAAACCAGTATAAACATTTGCTTCCCACCTGAAGCTTGCAATTTGGTGTTGGAGAAAGCATGTAGCTGAACTATGTGATCAGATGAAAAGGCAATACATCATAGTGGACAATCTTTTTCAGTTGAAGTGGAAGAGTCATTTTAACTAACAATATCTTGTAGCCACCGTTATAAAAATAAATTAAAATAAGTTTTCCAAATGAAAAAACAAAAGGGTTCATAACTTCATTTTATAGATAATGCATACAAAGCAAGAATGGCATGTGATGATATATTTAAGGACCAATTTGAAGCAACACAAAAAAATAGAGAAGAGGAACACTAGAACAAACATAATGATACCAAAGCCTCTTATCTTACCACCAATAATAACCATAAGATGTGGTCAGCTATATGAACCAAGAATATATCTATTGTAGTCATCCACAAGGATCCTCTTCCTCACTCATATCATGTATCCAAGGATTCCTTGCATGGCTACAAAGTACAACCCATTTTCTACACATTACTTTTGGGGTTAGATTCATCCAAATCATCTTCGTACTTATCACCATATTAGTGTTTTGAGTGTCCTCACGTTGCTCTAATGTGCATAAGAAATCTTTCCCTGTGCCAACTTTGGCATCTCCTTCTTCCTTCTTTTCCCCTAAAATAGTAAAATTCCCCGCTTGCTCCATTACTAACCCCCCTCCTCTCTAATATGGTTTCAATGCTTCACCAAAAACTTAACAATTTACAACTCATCAGTCAATTCTAAATCAGAATTTCATCAGCCTCTTATCTAACCAACAACAATCATAGCCATAAATTCTATTGACACTGTACTATATTTTATCGAGCTTTCCCAAGGGAACTTGTGGAAATCTGACAAAAAAACCTTCATAAAGTTATCAGCAACTTTACAACTCACCGTTTCGCATCACAAATAACTATAAAGGACACCCTCCTATGATCCATAAAATGACTCCCCACATATGAATATAATAGGAGAATCCAACTAATTGTTCAGTCATTTTTCTTTGTCTCATGATCACTTAATACCAAAAATCCATAGTTGATAAAACATTTTAAAGCACTACAAAAAATATACAAGTAGTTCTAGAACGAAGAAAAATCATGGGATGAATATATCTTCAACTAATACCATTAAGGAAAAGCGAGCCTTTCAACTATAGTTCAATGTCACCAAGGACAAAAGCCATTACATCACTTGGGGCTTCTTCTAGCCAAACATACAACTGATCAATGTATTCACCTTTTTTTTTTGGCTAATACATGAGCTACCTTATTTCCTGTATGTCTTACCAGACCAAAGGCTGAAACAATAACATACAACCAGTTTCAAACACAAAGCTACGAATATCTGCTTCGAGAGCGATCTTAATCCTTTGCACTGGCTGCCATTGCTTCACAAACAATAGCATACTACCCATTAGTTCAATTTCAAAGTTACTGTCCATCCCTCATTAATTATAACACTTGCAAAGAAACGAGAATCAATCGCAAGAAAGCTCCAAACATTTGAACTATTCCTCATTCTCAAGTACATATTAATCAATTAACACATATTCCACAACAAATCACCACATTATCCACCAAAACACAAGCATCCAAAATAAGCCAAACATAAACAAACCAAAAAAATTAATTAAAATTGATTACATTAACAAGTTAATAACCTCAGTAAGCTGCTGGATTTTGGACTCAATAGGCGAAGGAGGAGAAGCATTAGCAGGAGGAGAACCATCAGGGGTAACAGCAACAGGCTTAACTTGCTTCTTAAGTTCACTAATTTCATTTTGAATTGTCCTAATTCTCCTCCATTGCCAACCTAAATACCCTGCATACAATGTGTATAAAAATAATCCACCCATTACAACTGGGTGTATTAAAGCTATTGTTCTTCCTTCCAACAACCCAAATTGCCCCTCACTTGCCAATGCATCCTAATAAAAAATAAAAATAAAAACAACCAAATCATTATTAATTACAAAAGATTAAAACTTTATTAATACATTATTAAAAAGATTGGATTTTGTTAATTGGGTGTTTAGTACAAGGGCAATACAATCAAATTACTAGTAACTAAACAAAAGATCAAAACTTAATTAAAAAGATTGAATTTTTATTATTAGGGTGTTAACTGTTAACAATCAAATAATTAGTAACTAAAATCAAGATTAAAACTTCAATAACAAATGATTAAAAAGATTGGATTTTTATTACCTGGGTGTTAAGCAAGAAGGGTAATGCAACAGTAGAGAGAGGAAGAGAAGAGGATTGAAGTGAATGTGAGATTTGTTGTTTGAAGTGAGTTAATTTTTGAGGTGGGTTTAATTTAGGAGGTGTTAATGAAGAAGAAGGTGAAGTGTGGAGTTTGGATTGAGAACGAAGAGGGGGTAAAAATGGGAGTTTTAGAGCAGAGAGTGTGGTAGCCATGCTCTGTTTTCTCTCTCTTCTTTCTCACTCTAACTGTCTTTCTCTATGAATGTAGTACAGTGGTTTGTTTGGGTGATTTCTGGAAGTTTGGCAAAGCGAAGCTAAGAGGAGATAAATGAGATAAGGGGGATTTTTCGAGGGTAAGGATTTTCTCAACGTGTTTTTTGCATTTTTTTTTATTCATTTTTGGGTGTTTTGGGTAGGCAATTTTCTATGTACAATCGGTCGAGGATATATGCATTTAATTTAACACTTACTGAATTGCTTTTTTTCGGACCAAATTAAATAAGTTTAGATAAAAATTAAATAAGAGCAAATTTTGCTTGTTAATCAGGTTAGAATGTTAGATTAAATTATATGTAGAAGGAAGAAAATCGATGGTCTTTTAAGGCTATGTGAAAATAATAATAACCTTGAAATTCTAACGCTTCATATTATGGTTACCGAAAGTGATTGAAGCGGGTTGATATGAGCTCAAGGAGAATTACACACCCAGATGAAAAATATAACTATTCATGTTATGACCATTGGTCCATTGTTTAGACGATCATATATGCAATGTAAATCAACAACATTTTTTGAAATTAGTTTGTCAAAAACTGCTTTAATAGGATCCAATTTTATAACAACAACAAAAAATTATGTGAAATTCAAACATATAATAGTCGAATCTGGGGCAAGGGTTGGAGCTACACACCAGTTACTCAACGGAAAACAAGTGAAAGTGTGTTATCTCGCTATGTGTCATGCATTTTGCTCTTTCATCTACAAATTAACATGTATGTACATGGTCTATAACATGAAGACATGAAGCCATGAAACAACCAACTAGGTCGAACTCACGAGTCACGACCCTCTCCATTCAATTTACTTTGCAATACATTTCTTATGGGGCTTGGGCTAGGATTTTAGCTCAACTCTTTTGGGCCTAGGCAGCAATTTGGAATTAATTGAATCACATCGGTCCATATGTCAAAAGAAGACTTTTATCCCATATGAAATGTAGTCATGGTTTTCTCCTTCTTTGATTCTATTAATAATTTTTGTAATCTTTGTCAAACTATGATAAATATACAATTTTTTTTTTTTTNTTAGGAGGTGTTAATGAAGAAGAAGGTGAAGTGTGGAGTTTGGATTGAGAACGAAGAGGGGGTAAAAATGGGAGTTTTAGAGCAGAGAGTGTGGTAGCCATGCTCTGTTTTCTCTCTCTTCTTTCTCACTCTAACTGTCTTTCTCTATGAATGTAGTACAGTGGTTTGTTTGGGTGATTTCTGGAAGTTTGGCAAAGCGAAGCTAAGAGGAGATAAATGAGATAAGGGGGATTTTTCGAGGGTAAGGATTTTCTCAACGTGTTTTTTGCATTTTTTTTTATTCATTTTTGGGTGTTTTGGGTAGGCAATTTTCTATGTACAATCGGTCGAGGATATATGCATTTAATTTAACACTTACTGAATTGCTTTTTTTCGGACCAAATTAAATAAGTTTAGATAAAAATTAAATAAGAGCAAATTTTGCTTGTTAATCAGGTTAGAATGTTAGATTAAATTATATGTAGAAGGAAGAAAATCGATGGTCTTTTAAGGCTATGTGAAAATAATAATAACCTTGAAATTCTAACGCTTCATATTATGGTTACCGAAAGTGATTGAAGCGGGTTGATATGAGCTCAAGGAGAATTACACACCCAGATGAAAAATATAACTATTCATGTTATGACCATTGGTCCATTGTTTAGACGATCATATATGCAATGTAAATCAACAACATTTTTTGAAATTAGTTTGTCAAAAACTGCTTTAATAGGATCCAATTTTATAACAACAACAAAAAATTATGTGAAATTCAAACATATAATAGTCGAATCTGGGGCAAGGGTTGGAGCTACACACCAGTTACTCAACGGAAAACAAGTGAAAGTGTGTTATCTCGCTATGTGTCATGCATTTTGCTCTTTCATCTACAAATTAACATGTATGTACATGGTCTATAACATGAAGACATGAAGCCATGAAACAACCAACTAGGTCGAACTCACGAGTCACGACCCTCTCCATTCAATTTACTTTGCAATACATTTCTTATGGGGCTTGGGCTAGGATTTTAGCTCAACTCTTTTGGGCCTAGGCAGCAATTTGGAATTAATTGAATCACATCGGTCCATATGTCAAAAGAAGACTTTTATCCCATATGAAATGTAGTCATGGTTTTCTCCTTCTTTGATTCTATTAATAATTTTTGTAATCTTTGTCAAACTATGATAAATATACAATTTTTTTTTTTTTTGTAGCTGACCTAATTCCTTTTTTAATTCATAGTTTTAAAAATATACTCCTACAGTCGTTAGTCGTACCACAATGATCATGAGCTAAAAAATTTATAATTAGATGAAAATTCCTCTAAGCCTTTGGGATGGCACTTGTGTGTTCTTAATATTTTATTTGATATATATTTTTTTTATTCAAAAAAAAGAATAATGATTTCAAGCAAAAGGCATTTGATTGTGTGAAAAATTTTCCACCCATTGCATTTGACTTGGGCTAACTGCTACGCACATATAGTTGCATAATTGCCGACAAAAAGCCGTCAATGTGATCAACATATGGTGTATCCTCCGTCACTCACCATCATTGATTTCCCCCTTCTCCCATTATAATTAATGAGAACAATTAACTAATTTATGTTATAGAGGGTGAAGGATAGCTAAGTCGGTAAAAGTTTCTCTCCCGATCTCAGGAATTGCTTGGGAGAAAGAATTGAACATCGACCTTCAATGTAAACTATAGATGACATAACCACTATTCCAATATATTAGTTTGATGTACACCTATGAAACTAATAAGTATATAATTGATTTTTGGGGCACCTAAAATTTGGTGGCTTTGTTCCGTCGACCACCTTAAACCCCCTCAAAACCGCCCATAACCTTCATATATAAATGTAATACGGTGAAATTCGAACATGTGTACTTGTGTGGTGTTGATGTTGATACTGGATGAATGGATCAACTCAATATGAATGTAAACAATTAATCCCTCGACGTCAAAAGATGTATAGGAGTATTTTGAGCTGCATGTTTGTCTTACTTACTCACATCATGTATTTGTTACGTTGGCCCATCTAACCATCTCGACATGCATTAGCCAACTGGGAACGGTGCTTATTCCCTCATTAACAAACCACTTGGCTTCACTTGTATATCCAATCATTGTTTTTGTCCTTCATGCATTGTAAATTATGGTAATGGGATGCTAACAACTTAACAATAGCCTACTAATGCAATAATCTATTTTAAGTTGAAACTAATAAACTACTCCATGATACATAATTCCTACTTCAATTCAATACAAAAACTTATATAAGACAGTTTTATTTGGTAAGACCATTAAATAGTTATACAAAAAATATATTAATAAAATAAATAAAACACAATAATAAAGAAAATTCAAATTTAGTTGAAGTCATACCAAAGACTTGTTAAGTCGTGAATCTTGATCATAAATTCATAATGATCGAATAAATACGTGTCAAGTTCATCTGTTTGGGTAATTGGAAGCGGTCATACATCATGTCATAACTCATAAGGTTGGTGCATGCGACATACGGCTTAAATTTAAAGATACTCCGTCTGATAATGCAACAAGAATGTTTGCCTTCCACTATAATAATGAAAATCAAGTAGAAAACAGAAGATCGTGTATGTTATGTATTGGGGTGAACTCTCTCAACTTAGCTTTCTTTTGGATTCAAGTAAAAAATTTATAAGGGATTAAGGGACATGGTGTAACGTTATGAAAATAACTACAACTTACAAATGTATTTTATGTTGACGATCATGCATGCAATCTGTGGCTTAATTATTAAGCATTATATATTATTATATATAGCTACATATGGTTGTTATAATAATGGTGTTATTGTAAATCCTAAAATGGGCTAGCAAATAATTACAGAATAGGAAATGGCACAAGCATCATAAATCAAACCTAATCATTAAATTTCCCTTTCTTGTTATATTTTGCTGATTAATTGATTGATTGATAAATGATTAAACGCATGAAGATATAATCCACTAATATATACTCACTAAAGCTAGCACAAATTGACTGAATTTGTATATCCCACCTATATTTGGTTGTGATTGGCCTATATAATTATATATGATTGAACTTTAATTTCTTTTTCAGTTTTGATAAAAACAAGATGATATTCGTTATTTGGGGCTAGGTATTCCCATAATCCCATGGCTAAGATAATTGCATCAGATTATATGCCTTCCTAGCTTGACTAAAAGTTATGCGATATCACGTAGAATATTATAAATTCATTAGTTTTTACTAGTTTAGTGGTATAAATCATATTTGGGCTGTGATGTGATTGACTCTGATAGAGTTATAAACTATTTCTGGGCGTCAATCATCAGCTTAAACTTTTGGTTGAGTTAGTCCTTTAACATGGTGAACCTAAACAATTTATTCCCTTTCTATATTACGTATCTCCGCTGTTCAACCACCATGAGTAGCACCTTTGCCGTGTCCAGCACTCCGGTTTCATCCATCATGATCACTATTCCGATTGGTTTGTCATTGGTGTTCCCGCCTGTTGGCTTCTCCACCCTGCACGGGCTTAGAATCGACCCTCGTTTTATTCAAGTGATTACCTATATAAACATTACTTTTAACTACACTCGAGTATATATGCTCCTCATAGACTCATAGCCGAGTCCTTAACATTCATACATGCATTTATTGAAAACATGATATTGAGCAATGCAAGTACGTAATGCAAATAAACTTCGTACAATTACAACAATTAAGCTTACTTAAGTAAAACTTATTGAGATCGAGCAAAGTAAAAATGTCACTTATTTATAATTCAACAAAACTTACATGACCTTAAACCTACACATTTTAAGCAAAATACAAGGAAAGAACTCAGAGAAGAACACAACATCTACCATATACATGTTAATTTGGGGTGTAGTAATTTTGGTTGCATATATAAAAAATAATATAACTATGCCAACGTCGGTCCATATACATGTTTGTGGCAGGAGAAATAGTAGTACGTAGTATAAGAAATCCAGGTTGGAATAATTAGAAGATAGAAATTAAAACAGTTGTAACATAGTGATCAATATAGAATTAGTGAGTGAGAGATGGAGTGCCACCCTACCACCGACTAATTAATATATGAGTTTGAATCTAATGTTCCATATCTTATATATTATTTATGTGTCAATTATATTTATTGACTAATTTTAAAATAAGGTCATACTGTATATGAAACATTAATTTAAAAATATAAATTAATTGTTATCATTCAATCAAAACAAGTGACATATAAGTGGCACACAAATAGTGGGACTCTAGAATATTCTAAGCGACAGCATGGCAAAATCAGACTGATCAGATGAGACAAAGCGATTGACAACGCAACCCAGAATCCCCCGAACCGTCCGGAGCAGTGCACGAGTGGTTTTCCCTACTTGCACTATTTCTACATACTTTGTATATTTGGCCTTTTTCTAATGTATGTATTATTGTTTCTTTTTTTTTTTTTTTTTGAAAAGCATGTATTATTGTTTCTTATGTACGAGTATATTATTTCTATTACAGCTTGCTAATTAATCCAAGACCACATGCTTGGCTGCTAAAATCTTAAAAGGCCACAGACATGTTGTGTGCTAGCTTGTGGTGATATGCTAATTTCTTGTAGACATTATTGATATACAAGTTAAAGATAAGATTGCATATTAGTTGCGTATAATTATTATACGAGTGTTAAAAAATAAGCAAATATGTATTTATGTTACGTTGATTGCTATTTTTAATCGCTTTTGTAAATATCGTAAAAATGTAACTTTTGATTAATATATACATGTATATATATATATATTGTTCTCGAAATGATTTATATGCATCTTACCAAATTGATTGAGGAGCCTATCTCATTTCTTAAACACATTCAAACTTGATTGATCTTAAAAGAAAAAATTAAAGTTAGCCTAATTTCTTATATACGAGTCTATCTACCTAAGTTTGTGCACATGATAGATGAATATGATAAACATGCATTAAAATTTGATTAGATAATGTACAAAAACATGGATGGAAAAAAATGGTATGTACAAAAATATGCATACGTTGATCAATGTTAAGCAATGAAATTATGAAGCAAAATGAATTTTTTTACTACTATTATTTCATCATTTGGATTGGACCGCCAACGAGGACTTGATAAGTTTACTTTCATATGCATGGTTGTAAAAAAATACCTTTTGCATTTCCACGTAACCCCATGCTCTTTATTGACGTGTATACATAGTAGGCTGTGTGTAATTGACGATATTTCGACGTCTTTCAAAATATTATTGCGCATTTAACATTTTTAGCAACTAGCAAAGCAGCAAAGCAGCAAATTAGCAAACTACTGCTAAAGTAGCAACCGTACTTCCTTTTGTTGCCTCAACAATCAATACGTAGTTTAGAAAAAGTCAAACGATAATTTGCTTGTGATTGCTAAAATGGTACCCTAAAAAATTATTTCACTGTCTACAATTGAATAATAACAACAACAATAATAATATTATAATAACAATAAAGATTTCGCTACCTTTGGTTGCATACATACATTAAATTCTCTTTGGACCTTTGTGAATTGAAAATGAAAGGGGAAAAGGTCCACTGGAAGCTCAACGGTGGAAGTGATGGTTATTGGTAGTCTGTTCATTTCGTATAGTTTTTACATGAGCAAAGCATATGAGTCGACGATCGACCTTAATTGATCAATTATGAATTGTATGATTATATTAATAAGAATGCTATAAATAATTAATGATGAATTTACATATCATAACAAATATAATAAGATCGCAATTTATAATTTTTTATTTTACTTATGATTTTTTAATTATGATTATTTATATCTAATTTTAGTCTAAAAGAATATGGCCTAAATGCTTATTCTTAATTGTCACGTGAATAATAACTAACTTTGTAACAATTCTACTCAATGTGATCTTTGATACTCCCTCCATCGCAAATTACTTACTACGTACATCCTCTTACATTAATTTACTTCAAAAATTAATTTCAATACCATTATTCATAACCGATTGTTTTTATGGCTTTTCAATTGGTTTACACCCACCAATCCACGTGCTAGTGTGCTATTAGCAACTGTGGTCATAATTGCACCGAAATTTCGTTTATTCTCCACACTTAATGTTTGACATCCTAGTTGATTGTTTGGTTGATTCCTACATTCATCTTATCGCAAAAGTATGTTAAATTCGCATCAAACTTATCTTTCAATTGGGTTCAAAAACACATAAATGTTGGAAGCAATTGATCATGATCAGATCTACGGCATTAAAGTCTTCAATTTTTGATCAAAAATAAAATAAAAAGGACCAAGTCTTATAAGTTAGGTTAGCTAATGACTCTAAAACTATAATCTGTGATGTAATCTTTTACGGGTGCGTCACGCATCAAATTATAAATTGTAAGTTTATCTTGTGACAATAACCGTTAGTTAGAGCAAGCAAAGAGGTTTCATCACTATAAAATGAATTTGCTTTTAATTTCATTAATTAGTGACAATGACTATAATTAGTTACAACCATCATATACAAAATTTAAAATCAAGGAATTTCAGGAATAAAAAAGGGAATAATTTTGGAACATTTTTACTTGTTGTATATATAACATATGGTCCCAAATCCCAATTTGTATAATTAGGTACGTTACAAGTAGAAAAAACAAGTACTTGCCTTTCCAAAGAGACTATCCCTAATTCCCTATCACAAATTCATATACTGACATACACCTTATCTGGTCTTAGATTGGAAATAAACTGAAATTGATTTTCAAGCTAAACGTTCAAAACTTCAATAATTGTACTTCATTCGTTCCTGTTTGTTTGATACATTTAGAATTTTAATACTATTTATAAGACAAGAGAATTTTTTTTAAATTAACTTCAATATATAAAATATAATATGGTCATGTTGGGTCTGCTTATTTGATTCGTCTCATTGAGTACATTATTAATATTCGATTATCATAATTTTCACGTATACATAACAAAAGGTATTTAAGGTCGAACAAATACATAAATATATGTGTAAGTCAAAATGTATTAAACCGGGAACGTAGGGAGTACATTATAAATGAATGTAATGGTATCAGAGTAATAAATCATAGGAGTGAACAATAATTCATTAAGGCTAGATTATTTTCGGTGAATTACTCAATTGTGACATGGAAGCATTTAATTATGTCTCTGTGAGATCCAAATTGTTTCCAATCAAATGATACTACACCGTAATTTGAGAGATTGAATGAGGGATAAATTAGTTGATAAAAGCTTCTCTTTTAATTTCATGAAATCTTGAGATTGATTCTCAATTTCTTACCATTTGCCCTTATGGCTCCCTAATACCATAAAAAAAATATAGAAAATTATAATTTTCTTTAAAGACAAAAATGATTTCATATTTGCCTTTACTCATATTTTTGTTGGTTTGGTTGTAACTTATAAAAGAAATAAAATACTTTTTTTTGAGAAAGAAAGGATAGAATACTTTTAAGTAAGTTATATTGTCCCCTAAAAAAAAAAAAAAAAAGAGTAAGTTATATTGTTATTTCACACATACTAGTATACTAGTACTAGTAAAAAAATCCAATCCCCTTTCTTCCACTAGCTAAACAAATTTGTTTAATAACCTAATAATAAAGCCAGCAAAAAAAGTGGAAGCAAAAATTATAAAAGCCAGATGAAAGTCCTTAGTTGAGTGGATTGTAAAATTGTAATGATGTATGGGACACCCTACAAAACAAATTAAACATAAACCCTCTTTTAGATTGAGGAGGATCTCTCTTATTTATCTGAATAAAATAAAAAATAATTGCAGACATACACAATGACTATCTCAAGCCTTTCCCCCCTTAAAGACAAACATATTGATAGCGTATAGTCCCCAATTCGCCCCGATTTCTAACAATGTTATAATTATTTAACTTTTTACTTACGTGTGAGTGGAAGTCAATTTAACCAAATTATGTTGCCCTATCGATCAATTTAATCTTTTATAGCTCCAATTTGCTGATCTTATATTGTTATAAAATATCTTCGAATTAGATGCAACTATCTACTTTTAACATTTTTTCGAGGTCTATATTATAAATTAATTTCAATTTCAATTTCAATTATGCATTTGTAAAAATTATAGTAATTAAATATTATCAACATACATATTAGACCAATAAAACATCTAAAATGTCTTTATTTTTCATTACATAAACAACGTGAAAGCTAAGTGCCTAAGTCAATCAAATTAAAGTCGTATGATAAACGAATAAGGTCAAACTTTAATTGTTGCATCTAATTTAAAACATAAGTATATTTTTGTTGTATATAATAATGTATATACTCTTTCCGTTTCACTTTGTTGGTTACGTTGTGACCATATTTCTTTCCCAAAATATTTTAAATGTGATCAACAAAGTAATACGAGAGAGTATATACTCTACTAGCTAGAGCAATATTGTGAAAGAAAGTCAATCCAAAATATTGGATACTAGTACACTACCTCTTAAAATTTTAACCAACTCAGTCATCGTCCAATAATATTATACACACACAAATTATAGAGTTTAGGGGAAAGAGTGCTTCATAAAAAGTCCTATATAGTTGTACATTGATTTTGGCATGTTTGATGTGTTCGGCTTTTGGGGCTTATTTCAAAGTGGCTGATCTATGCTTGTATAATTGTGTATTGCAAAGTTTGTGGAAAGCAATGAAAGTCTTGTGTTGCCTACCAAAACAAATGTACTCCAGCCCATGTTGAATTATTGATCTTGCCTCAGTTTTGTTTTATTTTTTTATGATCGAGGATCTTACCTAGTTACCTCATTTTGCACTAGTTGTAATTCACAGATGCACTGTGCTTAAGAAATGCTCACCAAAAATAATTTTTCACAACGGGTTTGAAATATGGATATACCTTTGTTTCTAGGGTACGAACAATACATGTATGCACCATACATATGTATACTATTGGTATTTGTATGTATCCATAGACTACCTCTCAAAGTTTTATACAATTACCATATTGATTTGTTAGATGCAAAATTTGCATCTAACACTTAGAAACTAAAAATTTCTCAACGTAATCTCGATGAAGCAATTGAACCTGAGTTTCATTTTCTATACGTACCAAGTACAATCACGGATTCACGTCTAATTTTCCTAAAAATACGAAAATTATAAAAAATATAGCAATTGAACCTTAGTGAATTTTGTTAAAATTTAAATTTCAAACACAAATAATTACAAAATTATATTGATATATAGATGTGTATATAATTTTAAAATGAAAATATGGCAAGAAATAAAGGAGCAATAAATAAATAAAGTCTTCCAAAATAAATAAAGAATTATGGAGTTTTAAAGGGGAAAACTCCATAAGAATATTACATGTGTTAACTTTTATTTAATTTAAGTAGTTTTTATTTTACCAGTAATTACAGTTATGATGAGTGTTAGGGCTTGTTTAATTTACTTGAAAACAGTTAAATTGAACTGAACTGTTTGGAGCAGAACTGAACTGAAAGTTTTTAATGAAGGATTAATGATTAGCAAAATAAAAGAAATGTTGAACTGAACTGATTTTAAATTAAAGTAAACAGACCCTTAGTCATCAAATGAAAATTATTCGGTAAATAAAATGGGAAGAATCATGTAGACTTTGATAAGTAAGTAACACAAAAGTCTACTCTTAAAGTTTTATACTATATCATTCCTCAAAATCTTAGGTGGGAACATTTGAACTACTTTGCCTTTGGGGTCATAATTTTCAGTAGTATTATACATGTATGCATTAAATACTTAACAAAACTTTAAATTGCTTGATTTAATCTCATACTAGCTTTAGTCTCCGGGCATCCCGAGTCATTTGATAAAATTTTATTTTAAGACTTCTTTCATTTGTTTTGCTTTTTTCATCAAAATTTAAAATATTATAATTATATATTATTTAATTTAGTTTTTTAACAAACTGAAATATTAAGTGAACAAATAGAAGTATTATTCAGTAGATAACCATGAAATATTTTCTGACTGCTATAAAAAAATTTAAAATAATTACGAATATAATGTGAGTTTAATATGTTGAATTTAGTAGTATGTTTTACACTTAAACAGTTGAACATATGATTTCAAAAGAAAATTTAATGGATCCAAATAAAAGATCAATTGTGATACTGACAAAGAGATAAAATGAGCATAAAATTATCATTAAAAAAATATATATTTATTTTATTTTTCACATATATTATTTATCATACGTAGAATCATGATAGATTGCTGTGGAAAAATAGACAATAATGACACATAGCTTAATTAGTAAATGATTGCGATTCTTCATCTTGCATTTTGATATATAATAGCGGAGTAGTTGATTAGTGTATTGCCTTGGGTGTTGTCCGGGTGTACTTACAAAAATTGCCTAATCAGTAGCAAAAAAAATGACATTAAATTGATATACTCGGTATATGTCAAGATTATGATACTCTATACATATTACAATTATACAGTATAGTAGAATACAGCAATAAAATCACGAATAGTTAAGTTAATAAGATCTATTATTAACCATCAGTATATTAAACTAACATGGTATGTGTAATTGTGTGTGTCCTTTGGCTTTCCGAAATTGCCAAATCGGAATCCTCAGTAATAGAACTTGCTAAATGTGAAACGTGGGGATGAGGCTTCTATGTTAACCATAATAATTAGCAGTAGAACATTACACTAATAAACTTGTCCCTCACGTGAGATCAACTAATACACCCATCAAAACATGTTTTTATTGTACACGAAGCATTTTCCATACTTATCTTTGAGGTTCAAACCTTCAAGGGCAGGTACATAAGTACGTGCGTATATTGATTTGAAGAAAATATGTAAGTTTGTTGGTATGTAGATTTTTTTTTTCGCTTACAAGGGTAGGTACATTATATTGATTTCAAAAATGGTATTTATTGATAAAAATCAAATTTTCATTAATAACAAATAAAAAAAATATATTTTAAACTATGCTTTCCAAAGTAATTAGTTTTGACAAGTAAACATATTACGGAGGAAAATATACGACATAACACGACATTACACATTACCATGTATATAATTAAACACATTAAAATGTGGATGAAATATTTATCAATTTGAGCTAGAGATCTAATTAAGGTTCAAACCTTACTTAATAAAAAGACTCTTATTGAAATACTTATCTTTCAATATATGTAGTCGCTCATGTAAAATTGTGAAGAACACTAAAATAAAATTGTGTAGATTTTAATTTGGCCCCTAATTTAAACAGTATAACAATAATTATTAATTTTAATGAGAATATAATGACTTAAAAATCAAATACGGGTAACTGGTATAAAAAAAGATAAAGCAGAAGATAGAAATAAAAATAAGAAAGAGTGGTAGTATTATACGTATATATCTGTCATTGCTGTCAAGTAGCTGGGAAATGACGGAGGGTGAGAATAGCTGAATAGTAGAGTAGAGAGAATCTACTTATTCTTCTACATTCCTCCACCCTCTTCTCTTCTCTCTTTTTCTCCCCACACACTTTTTTTTTTTTTTTTGGTTTGCTCTCCCTCTTTTGACTTCTTCCCTCCAAACTTACTTCCTTCCTTCCTTCATACACCTTCATTGAAAAAAAAAAAAAAAAAAAAAGTGAAGCTAAGTGCCTAAGTCAATCAATTAAAGTCGTATGAAACGAATAAGGTCAAACTTTAATTGTTGCATCTAATTTAAAACATAAGTATATTTTTGTTGTATATAATAATGTATATACTCTTTCCGTTTCACTTTGTTGGTTACGTTGTGACCATATTCTTTCCCAAAATATTTTAAATGTGATCAACAAAGTAATACGAGAGAGTATATACTCTACTAGCTAGAGCAATATTGTGAAAGAAAGTCAATCCAAAATATTGGATACTAGTACACTACCTCTTAAATTTTAACCAACTCAGTCATCGTCCATAATATTATACACACACAAATTATAGAGTTTAGGGGAAAGAGTGCTTCATAAAAAGTCCTATATAGTTGTACATTGATTTTGGCATGTTGATGTGTTCGGCTTTTGGGGCTTATTTCAAAGTGGCTGATCTATGCTTGTATAATTGGTATTGCAAAGTTTGTGAAAGCAATGAAAGTCTTGTGTTGCCTACCAAACAAATGTACTCCAGCCCTGTTGAATTATTGATCTTGTCCTCAGTTTTGTTTTATTTTTTTATGATCGAGGATCTTACCTAGTTACCTCATTTTGCACTAGTTGTAATTCACAGATGCACTGTGCTTAAGAAATGCTCACCAAAAATAATTTTTCACAACGGGTTTGAAATATGGATATACCTTTGTTTCTAGGGTACGACAATACATGTATGCACCATACATATGTAACTATTGGTATTTGTATGTATCCATAGACTACCTCTCAAAGTTTTATACATTACCATATTGATTTGTTAGATGCAAAATTTGCATCTAACACTTAGAAACTAAAATTTCTCAACGTAATCTCGATGAAGCAATTGAACCTGAGTTTCATTTTCTATACGTACCAAGTACAATCACGGATTCACGTCTAATTTTCCTAAAAATACGAAATTATAAAAAATATAGCAATTGAACCTTAGTGAATTTTGTTAAAATTTAAATTTCAAACACAAATAATTCAAAATTATATTGAATATAGATGTGTATATAATTTTAAAATGAAAATATGGCAAGAAATAAAGGAGCAATAAATAAATAAAGTCTTCCAAAATAATAAAGAATTATGGAGTTTTAAAGGGGAAAACTCCATAAGAATATTACATGTGTTACTTTTATTTAATTTAGTAGTTTTTATTTTACCAGTAATTACAGTTATGATGAGTGTTAGGGCTTGTTTAATTTACTTGAAAACAGTTAAATTGAACTGAACTGTTTGGAGCAGAACTGAACTGAAGTTTTTAATGAAGGATTAATGATTAGCAAATAAAAGAAATGTTGAACTGAACTGATTTTAAATTAAAGTAAACAGACCCTTAGTCATCAAATGAAAATTATTCGGTAAATAAAATGGGAAGAATCATGTAGACTTTGATAAGTAAGTAACACAAAAGTCTACTCTTAAAGTTTTATACTATATCATTCCTCAAAATCTTAGGTGGGAACATTTGAATACTTTGCCTTTGGGGTCATAATTTTCAGTAGTATTATACATGTATGCATTAAATACTTAACAAAACTTTAAATTGCTTGATTTAATCTCATACTAGCTTTAGTCTCCGGGCATCCCGAGTCATTTGATAAAATTTTATTTTAAGACTTCTTTCATTTGTTTTGCTTTTTTCATCAAAATTTAAAATATTATAATTATATATTATTTAATTTAGTTTTTTAACAAACTGAAATATTAAGTGAACAAATAGAGTATTATTCAGTAGATAACCATGAATATTTTCTGACTGCTATAAAAAAATTTAAAATAATTACGAATATAATGTGAGTTTAATATGTTGAATTTAGTGTATGTTTTACACTTAAACAGTTGAACATATGATTTCAAAAGAAAATTTAATGGATCCAAATAAAAGATCAATTGTGATACTGACAAGAGATAAATGAGCAAAATTATCATAAAAAATTAATTATTTATTTTCAATATATTATTTATCATACGTAGAATCATGATAGATTGCTGTGGAAAAATAGACAATAATGACACATAGCTTATTAGTAAATGATTGCGATTCTTCATCTTGCTTTTGATATATAATAGCGAGTAGTTGATTAGTGTATTGCTTGGGTGTTGTCGGGAGGACCCTTCTCTTCTTCTCGTCCTTCCTTTCTTTTGCCTTTTGATCAGTTCCTTTGTCCTTCTTTTAATCTCTCATCATTTTTTCCATTCATCTTCATCTTGTCCGGTTTCTCACTGTTTCGTTCTTACTCTCTTTACCTTCCGCCTCGTCTACCTTTCTTACTCATTTCTCTCTTTGCTTATATCTCTTTTTCTCTTTTACTTACCTCTCCCCTTCATTCGCTGCCTTCCCTCATGTGTTGTGTGGTTCAATAATTTGCCCCATCATGCCTTTTTAATTCCACCCTGTATCGTTGCATCCTACGTCCCTCCTTTGCCCATCTTTTTTCTTTCTTCCTGGCTCTTCTACCTTTATATCTCAACTTACCCCGTGTAGCAGCTTTCTGTTTTCTATCCCTTCTTAGTTTTTTCATTGCTTCCCCTGTTCGGTTTGCCTTTCTTATCCGTTTTTTTCTACTTCTATTCAAAAATTGCCTAATCAGTAGCAAAAAAAATGACATTAAATTGATATACTCGGTATATGTCAAGATTATGATACTCTATACATATTACAATTATCAGTATAGTAGAATACAGCAATAAAATCACGAATAGTTAAGTTAATAAGATCTATTATTAACCATCAGTATATAAACTAACATGGTAGTGTAATTGTGTGTGTCCTTTGGCTTTCCGAAATTGCCAAATCGGAATCCTCAGATAATAGAACTTGCTAAATGTGAAACGTGGGGATGAGGCTTCTATGTTAACCATAATAATTAGCAGTAGAACATTACACTAATAAACTGTCCCTCACGTGAGATCAACTAATACACCCATCAAAACATGTTTTTATTGTACACGAAGCATTTTCCATACTTATCTTTGAGGTTCAAACCTTCAAGGGCAGGTACATAAGTACGTGCGTATATTGATTTGAAGAAAATATGTAAGTTTGTTGTATGTAGATTTTTTTTTCGCTTACAAGGGTAGGTACATTATATTGATTTCAAAAATGGTATTTATGATAAAAATCAAATTTTCTAATAACAAATAAAAAAAAATATATTTTAAAACTATGCTTTCCAAAGTAATTAGTTTTGACAAGTAAACATATTACGGAGGAAAATATACGACATAACACGACATTACACATTACCATGTATATAATTAAACACATTAAAATGTGGATGAAAATATTATCAATTTGAGCTAGAGATCTAATTAAGGTTCAAACCTTACTTAATAAAAAGACTCTTATTGAAATACTATCTTTCAATATATGTAGTCGCTCATGTAAAATTGTGAAGAACACTAAAATAAAATTGTGTAGATTTTAATTTGGCCCCTAATTTAAACAGTATAACAATAATTATTAATTTTAATGAGAATATAATGACTTAAAAATCAAATACGGGTAACTGGTATAAAAAAAGATAAAGCAGAAGATAGAAATAAAAATAAGAAAGAGTGGTAGTATTATACGTATATATCTGTCATTGCTGTCAAGTAGCTGGGAAATGACGGAGGGTGAGAATAGCTGAATAGTAGAGTAGAGAGAATCTACTTATTCTTCTTACATTCCTCCACCCTCTTCTCTTTCTCTTTTCTCCCCACACACTTTTTTTTTTTTTTTGGTTTGCTCTCCCTCTTTTGACTTCTTCCCTCCAAACTTACTTCCTTCCTTCCTTCTACACCTTCATGAAA
>PYUH01000044.1:5269277-5305048 GCA_016808085.1 Suaeda aralocaspica | reverse complement strand
CAAAAAACATAAACCAACTAAAAGCCCACTCTCTACCACCACCTAACATATAATCGTTATTCCCCTCGATTAAACAAAAAATAATAATAAAAATAATAACACAATGGTTATCAAACTAATCACCCTCTTAATCTCCACTCTAATTCTCAAAAAAAAAAAAAAAAAAACATTAAACCCAACTACAATGCCCACCTCCTCTACCACCACCTACCATTAATTAATCGTTATTCCCCCTCCGATTAAACAAAAAAATAATAATAATAATAATAATCACAATGGTTATCAAACTAATCACCCTCTTAATCCCTACTCTAATTCTCCTCTTCCTTCTTCGACTATTCCTCAAACGCAAGATTCGCGCGTCTAAGTTAAAAAACTGGTGGCGAATTATCTCCGATAAATTCCACGACCACCAATTCCTTAAAGTCCCTGAATTCAACGACAATTCCCAAG
The DNA here is from genome assembly GCA_016808085.1 of Suaeda aralocaspica. NCBI lineage: Eukaryota > Viridiplantae > Streptophyta > Magnoliopsida > Caryophyllales > Amaranthaceae > Suaeda > Suaeda aralocaspica. The sequence continues at coordinate 5,304,595 of PYUH01000044.1, read as the reverse complement.
AAAACCACCTTTTCCGACGTGTTTTACTGTACCTTAATTCCCTCGAATCCCTCGAAAACTCCGATTTCACCAACCTGTTTTCCGGCCCTAACCCTAATGACATCCTGCTTTCACTCAACCCTAACCAAACAATTGTCGATGAATTCCTTGGCGCTCGTCTTCTCTGGCGATACGACGTCCTTTCACCTGATTCTCCTAAATCATTCCTTCTTAAAATCAGGAAACGCGATAAACGACGCGTTTTGAGACCTTACCTTCAGCACATTCACACAGTCTGCGACGACATAGACCACCGCGTCAGGGACATTCGTTTGTTTACAAACACGTCGTTGGGTTGGAAAACGGTGCCGTTTTCCCACCCTGCTACACTGGAAACCGTTTCTATGGATTCCGACTTGAAAACTAAGATTAAATCCGATCTCGAAACGTTTCTTAAGTCAAAGCAGTATTACCACCGCTTAGGGCGTGTTTGGCGGAGGAGTTACTTGCTTTACGGTCCTTCAGGTACGGGGAAATCCAGCTTTGTTGCTGCTATGGCTAAGTACCTTTCATACGACGTTTACGACCTCGATATCTCCAAAGTATCCGATGATTCAGACCTTAAATTCCTCCTCCTCCAAACAAGCCCTAAGTCTTTAATCCTCGTCGAAGATTTCGACAAATTCGTAACAAAACACAATTCAATGTCCTCTTCCTCATCATCATCAGTGACGATATCAGGGGTATTAAACTTCATGGACGGAGTTATATCCTCGTGTTGCGAAGAAAGAGTTATGGTATTCACTATGACAGCAAAAGAAGATATCGACCCGACAATACTCAGACCGGGTCGGGTCGACGTCCATATATACTTCCCGTTATGTGATTTTAACGGGTTTAAGAATTTAGCAAATAGTTACTTAGGGGTAAAAGAACATAAACTTTTTACCCAAGTTGAAGAAATGTTTAATACAGGGGTAACTATGAGTCCTGCTGAAATTGGGGAGCTCATGATGGTTAATCGAAACTCTCCTACCCGTGCCATTAGGTCGGTGATTTACGCGCTCCAAACGACGCCACTTCCGTCTAATGGAGTGGAGAGTTGTAAGGGGACGCCGAAACATGGGTTGAGGTCCGGGAGACAGTCGTTGGATGGGCCGCCTGACCCGGTTGGTGGTGTCGGGTGTAGAGATGGTGTGAAAGAGATTAGGAAGTTGTATGGGTTGCTGACGAGGAAAAGTATAAAGAGATCTGATTCCTTTGATTTGGGTACGTGATCGTCACTCGCCTTTTTTTTTTTTTTAACTTTATTTTTGTAAAAATTGTTATTGTTATTATTAAAATTAATAATAATAATAATAATAATAGTAATGTGGGATTTTTTTGGGTTACAAAAATTAGAAAAACAAAAAAAAGCAAAGGAGGAAGGTGCAGAAGAACATGGGGAAAAATAACTCATGTTTTGTTCAATGATTCAATTTGTTAATATTACGTACTATTTGCTACTATAAAAATCATGTGTGATCTATTCATTATAATTAGTTTTTAATACAGTTTGTTGGATATTGGACCCATAAATAAATATGGGATTGTACATACTTTATTTAAAATTTAATCAAAACAGTATAACAAAGAAACCTTCCACATTGTGGATTATGCTTGTTTGGAGTTTTATTCTTTTGATTTGTTGTTTATTCTTATTTGGAAACTTTAGATTTACCGTTTACCACCTTGCTATTTACATATTACTCCTTTGTTTAATTACTATAGTGTTACTCTTGTTTTTATTTGGTTGGAGTTATTATTATACTTGTTTAATTACTATATAGAATATTCAAATTTATTTTATGTATTTCAAGTTCTTTCAATTTAATCTAATCTAGTCCAATTTAGTGATTTGCGAGGCATTATATTATATTTATTACGGTCCGATTGAACCCGTTTCAGCTCAAACAACAAGTCTAAAATCAAATGTGGTAATACATGCATGATGTTTAGGAAGGAAACATTTCGTTATAGAATAATAACAAAATTACAGTGCGCAGGGAATAAGGATGATTCATATAGCAAAGTATTTTTTTTCTCGCAAATGGAAGATGGAATAAAGTGTACAGAATTAATGTAATTTCAGTGTTTTTTTTTTATTTTTTTGAAAAAATATTGCAAATTTTTATATGCTAAGAGAATAATATCTATATCCTGATGTGATTTTGAGAGAAAGAAATATATACTGTGGAGGACAACGACTACCTAAGTATTGTTTTATTACTCGTTTTATACGGGTGGATCGGACTAGTCTTCATCTTCCCATAAATTGAATTATTATCTAATAAGTGTAGGAATAGCTTAGTTTTTTTCCCCAAAGAGTCCCACAAGCGTCCTATAAACTTTTGAATACAAAAGAAAACTCTAATAAGCTATCTTTGAGGGATAGTTTAGTTGGTTGAAACTTTCACCTTAATTTCTAGAGATCCTAAAACTAATATTGATCACCAATGCTTGTGTTTCACTAACAAGGAAAAAAAAATTGTACATTTTGGAGGTTAAATTGTGATCGATGATCCTTTCTATGCCATGACATAAATTCGTATTTAAGAGTACTTGATTGATATTTGACATCTCAATGAAAAAGTACCAATCATTTAGAAGTAGAAATGTTACATTGCCTATCATTAAAATGAAAAAATGTCACATTAGCTCACAATAATGAGTATGTATTTGTGTAAAGGGTTCTCTGTCCCACAGGACTATTAATTTTTTTTTTTTCGACTTGAAAACTATTCATTATGATTTAAAATATAACACTTCTAACTTGAATTTACAATCAATTTAGTGACTTAAAAGATATGCAATGTGACATGGTTAAAATGTGACTTAAAAATTGCTTATTTTGACTTGAAAATGTAGGTCACTGACTTAAAAACGTATTTTACGAAATTACAAATTTGCCCTCTTCCGAGCTAGCTTGCCTTTGGATATATACTTTCTCCACAAATAATGGAGCTTTAGAAGAGATACTACGTAAATAGTGATATTTTTGTATTAAGTAATCAAATTCTACAATATATAGACATAAGTAATCCATTTCATTCTATTTTAATTCATTTCATTTTTGGGTTATCCATTCTAATCTATTCTAATTCTGTTGATCCATTCAAAAAATAAAGTGATGTTTTTCATTACTGATATATTAGCAGAATGAGGATCTCCTTAATATACGTAATACTCACATAATAATAATAATAATAATAATAATAATAATAATAATAATAATAATAATAATAATAATAATAATAATAATAATAATAATAATAATACCATGTGATTGGCAACTTGATTAAACCTTGAGAGAACAACTTTAGCATATAAGGGAATGGAGCACAAATTTTGAGAGAATCAAGACTCAACAACAAAAAAACGTAAACAAACACTATGAGGTATATAGAGTTATAGACACCCAAGAATGAAAGCAATACATGTAATTTAAGCAGTTACCCCAAATATGGGTCACCCACATTCAGACATTCAGCACAGCAAATACCGTACTGGGGTTATACAAGGTGACGTTGGTCGTTGGATAGGAATGATAAAGTATATAAACTATTTATGGGCCTCAACCATTAGCTTAAGCTTTTGGTTGAGATGGTCCTTTAATATGGTATCAGCGCCAACGTGACCGCCCCCAGCATGGCTCTCGTTGGTTGAGATGGTCCTCTAATAAGGAAAATTTCAATGCTTTTTTCGAGAAATACTTGTTGTTTTAGCTTGACAATAAGCACTGTTATGATTTGTTGATCCAATAAACGAATACAAACAGTAGTTTGTTGGACATGAAGTCTTAGAATTCTTGGAAGGTGGAACCATCACTTAACTTATGTTGCCATATTATCAGGCATTATATTATATTATGTTAACCAATTTTAACAATAGAATGTAACTTTCTAAATTAATCATATATGTATTCATATTGTCTTCTAGTACATGCATGAGTTTCGAATTCCAATAGACATTGTACAACTCTACTTTTGTAGTCAAAACTACTAATAAGCAAGGTTATTTAACAATCATATCACATACTTTGTACAACGTTGAGAAACTTTATTTTTTATTGCTAAAGACTCTTTTCCCTTTTTTGCACGAAACATTAGAACATCCACCACATGGTACGTTCCTTCGTGCATTCTCAGCCATTGTTTATGTTTACACGGTTCAAAATAGTTTGTCACTTGCTATCTTTAAGATGAAAAACATGCATATATGATGTTATTAAGTCTCACTACACAAGAAACATCATCCCCACGATATTACCACATATAACCAAATACATACTCGGATAACAATTACCCTTATGGCCTTATAAACTAAAAAAGTTTAAAGGTTTCACCGTGTAATTGTACGTAGTATAAAAATGAAAACACAACATCAAATAGTAATGTATGGTTAGTTGCACTTCCAATCCCCAACAACTAGTACTCCTACAATAAAAATTGGTACTCAATAGTCAATACTACTACTACTCATTCATCATATACATCAAAATCACCAATTATTAAGAATAAGAAATGGTAGGGAAATCTGTGAATTAAATTTGTGGTCCGAATTCCTTAGGAGAATAATGGAGTGGGTCTAGCTCAAAGCTGATTTAGCCCCCCAAAAAAACAACACAAGATGACTAGAGTCTCATGAATTCATGATTACTAATTCACTATACTTTCGTTTAATTTTATTGAGATTGGATGAATGTATATGTAACTTTGAAGTAATTGTCCTTAAAGTTGAGACATGCTTTTGTACAACCACAAATACACCATGATTAAATAAGATGAGGACGATTTCACATGTTCACTACAACTGATCTTTTGGACTCCTATATTGCTTAAAAGAGAGAGCCTTTTTCAGATATATATTCCCTAGCTAGCTAGCAGAAATACTTTGGGTTCTTTCTCTTTAATTTGAATCTTGCATAATGCATGCTTTCGTTAGGCCGTTTGGCAATTGCATTTTCAGCATATAACAGAAATTTTATTCCCCATATAATTTCTTCGACAAAAGATTGTGGTATATGATAGGGTATGTTGTACAACATATTCCGTATTCTTTTTCAAATGTGTATACTCTTATGACCCATTCGGTAGTACAATAAATTCCATTTATGCGTGTATGTATATTTATATGTATAGAAAATAAAATAATTGTGTCATTAGAAATGGACTTGTTTGTTTTTCGTTATTGGAAAACATTATGTTAATGCCCACGATAATTGTTTGTTGTTCACCTATTTATGACCCGTGATTATTTTTTAATTAAAATTTTCTTTTCTAATCATTTTTATGTTTGAATTGAATAAGCCACAACGATAATGCATAGTATACAAGTGGGAGAGACGATATATTTTAACCTGTGATCTAGCGGACATTTACACACATGTTCCCAATCATAATACTAGGCAACATGCCACATCAATCAATGGTATTACTAACTATTTAGCATTGCCAACCAATCAGAATGTTGACTTGCCTTGGATAGTACGACCTAATCCCTTAATTCCCAATCACTTACAACTACAATTGAGAGTCGAACTCATAAATTCGAGGTTATTTATGAGCCGAACTCTCAACTACTTGTACCAAGTTTCCTTTCCCGATTTTGGGGTAGTATATATCAACTTAGAGTCACCACAAGAGTAGGAGAAACAAGCTAAGTCAACAAGATCAAGGGCATGTTTACTTTAGCTTAAAATCCGTTCAATTCAGTTCAGTTCAGTTCAGCTTTTCTCTTATTTTTCTATTCATTAATCCTTCATAAAAAAACTTTCAGTTCAGTTCAGATGTTTTCAACTGAAGTAAACAGGCCCCAAATACAAACAATTATGCGACGCAACATAATATTGTGTGTAATTAATAGTGACTCTCACAACTCTTTCTACTCCGTATTATTTTGTGTACATTGACAATGATATATATATATATATATATATATATATATATATATATATATTTTTTTTTTTAATAATGCGACAATATTCAAATTTGATGTCTTCCGTCGACTTGTCACTAGACCACACAAGTAAAAGCGTATGAATAATATCACATAATTTGACAAAGACATTACTCCGCAGTAAATATATATATATATTTATATATATATATATATTGCTAAGTCAATGCATGTTAACAAATTGCGTAATTGTGTTGAAGTATATAGTGAAAATAATATCTAATTGTCTGATATTCCGTTAAATATCAAGTATATATATAGGCTGGTCGCCGTCAAGCACTATGTATAGCTTACCTTTGAAAAGTAGTCGCAAATATTAGCAATGAAGCTAAGGGACAAACACAATCTGCTAAAGTTGAACGGCGCAGTTATCTTTACGACGAAGGAAAATATTCCATCTATCACCAAAGTATATGTTATGGACATATGGTGGTGTAATACGTGAGCTAATGACAGCTAAGTGTTAATGCTGTTATTGTGTTACGTTGCATTCCCAGCCAACTAACCATGTCACATACACGGGTGTTGACCATCTATTGCAAGGTCATAAGTTCATGACCATTTGATAAATATCCTAGCTACTCCAAAATCCAAAATGGTATGCAAATTCACTTGTCCAGCTATCTATTATAATTAGTGTTTTTTCGCGTCGGTTACATTATTAATTAATAAATTTCATTTGATATAGAATTTTTCCGTATAGACTTATACAAACATAAATCAAAAACTAGGGAAAATAAGTTTTATAATCAGGGATAATAAATTGAGCGAAACATATATATATTCTTATGTACAATACTAAATATAACGGACTTACATTATTGATTAACAACAACAGATCTCAATCGATAAATATTATTTTCATATAGATTGATACAAATATAAGACCAATATTATTAGAAAAAAATATAAGTCTAATTATTAGGAATAAAAAAGTGAGCTAAACATAATCTCGTGTACAATACTAAATATAATGGACTAGGTTATAGGTAGTGCATATACATCTACATAAGTCATGGAGTTGATCATGATCGACTAAATTTATTAAAATAGTTAGCATAGCTATTTTCTTACCAAACACGCAAGAAAATATTAATAGTGAGGTTGTTGTTTATGTCTGATTAATATGTTATAGTAGCATATGCTCTCAAAAAAAAAAAATGTATAGTAGCATACACAGCCAAATGGATAGCGACCTACTTCAATTCTCGGATCATATCATCATATATCCTAAATTTGAAGTTGTGATCTAACAATTATTTCTACTAATGTCAAAGTACATTAAACAAATAAGTCAACCATTTTACTTTAAAGTCGATCAAACTATGGATGTTTGCACTTTGCATGGTGTCAATCGATTTAAGAAGTTGGTCACCACTCATCTTTGATGCTCATAAGTTGGTTATTTTATATATTTTTTCTAGCTTAATCAAGTAATTAATTATATTTAAGAATTGTTGGAAATTCTAAGTGTGAAAATAAATGAGAGAATATAAAGGGTTTTTATCAAAAACTGTGCTATCTCACATCGAAGAGAAATGAGGAGTTTTTCGGGTTTATATATGTAATAATATTATAATATCCTAAAAGCTTTAATGTTAGGTAGGTTATTGGGCTTAGCACTTTACACACGCATGTCGGGCCGGGCACGAGCCTGGGACTTGGACTTGGACTGCACGGTGTGCGTGTGTGGGTTGGACTTTGGGCCTTGTCATGCAAATCCTGGAGGGCGACCGCATTGTTCCTACTGCACCGGGGTAGTGCGGAATCGTTTTTTAGGACAGTGGTCCACTACGACACGGCAATTTCTGTTCTCATTCTCGTTTCAAAATAAAATAAGAAGTATATAATGTGGTCTTTACTTATTCGTCCAAGTGTCAAATCCATACTCTGCCTCAATTTTTTTTTGCAAAAACTCAATTTTCTTTCTAAGATCTGTCTTTAGAAAATGATGTTAAATTAAAAACTGTTCAGTTGAAATAAAATTTATGAAGATAAGTCTTATATTCGTCATTTGGCTATTTTGTTTCAGCCCATTACATATGAGACTTTGTTGCTTTATGTATTTCATTACTAATTTCACCATTTGATAATGTAAATCAAAATGCCCGACTTTATTTTAATTTTTAGTCATGAAAAATTGTTTCATTTAAAATTCGAAAATTCCTACACCAACTTATTCCTTTAAGTATTATAATTCTGATCTTGTATTGTAAGTTTGTAAGTTGTAACCCATTAAACTACTACTATCTTTTTTTTTTAACATACCAAGCATTTTTTTAAAAACAAAATTGGTTCATACAAGACTTAAATCGCTAGTGTATTAGTAAATCCAACTTCGCTAGAGTGGATGTGTAGATTGTTGTATTTAAGGCCTGTCAACAGCTTTACTATATGGGCTTTCTACAAACATATTCCAAGCTTTCTATTTGGGCTGCCATCAAACTTAATTAACCCAATACTTTTCTTTTCTTTTCCTTTTTTCTTTTTAGGAAACCAATACAACCTTTTTGAAACAAAATAATGCAAAGAAATCGTTGCAAACTTGCAATATTATTTATTGCGTTGTGGGCTTAATAATTATGGGCCATCTTTATATTTGAGTAAGTATATTAGGGCTTTTAGATGGGCCAAATGATATTACTGATCCAATGGTTCGAGTTCCAACATCCTTTCCGTATAGAATTTTCGGAAAATAATATTAATACGGCTCATAAAAATGATTCAATGATATTTTAGAATGTAATTTTACCACATCCGTTTCTAATATCTAAGTGTTGTAAATCTGTAATTAATAAAAAACAAATGTAGTATATGATTTACTGACGATGAGGAGGGTGCGAGTATCAACTTCAATTAATCTACCTTTAACTTAGTCTATATTCTGGAAAACATGTTTATTATTTTACCTAAAAGTCTAAAACCTAAATGAAAGTTAGTTTGCATTGTCAAACAGCTGTAAAAATGAAACAACGTAGGGTTATTTTAAAAGAACTATGATGGGGTAACTTTCTTTTATTTCAAAGGGGTGAAATTAATTGACTCATCTCGGGTCCAATTTTTCGTCGGTGCAAAAGATGAAAAGATAGGTAGTTTGTGCCCAAAATTGACGGCTGATTTGGAATAAAGACCCTTTAAAAGAAACCTTGTGTCTTTTTTTTATTTATTTTTGTTAGTTTTTTAAACTATGTTCGTGATGTCTATTTTTAGGAAATGGTTTGTAAAGCATTCAAATGTTAGGGAGTACATAAGATGAAAAAAAGGTTAAAGTCCGTAAGTAGGTTAATTCATCAAGAATTATAACATTAATTAATGGTTTAATGCATGACCTTAACATATACTCGGTAAGTAGGTTACTAAATTGTTGCAAATAATTGATGTATATCTTAATTAATGGAATCAAAATTACGGGATGTTCTTTTGGACTGAGGAACTAAATTGAATAAAGTTGTATAGAATTGAACTGAATAGAGCTGAATTTAATTGAAGTACTAAAAATTTTAGGCCAAAAGAACAGGACTCTTGGTTTACTGATTTTTGGACTTTGGGCCTGTTTACTTCAGCTTAAAATCCGTTCAGTTCAGTTCAACTCTTTCCTTATTTTGCTATTCATTAATCCTTCATTAAAAAAACTTTTAGTTCAGTTCAACAATTTCTGGTTGAAGTAAACAGACCCTTTGAAAGACTATAGTCATTGAAAATATCTATATTTAATATACCTTGTACCATATTTGAACTGAAATGAGATGAATTAAAATGAACTGAAGTGCCAAAAAATTTAGACTAAAAAATTAAGGCCTTAGGTTTGGGTGATTTTTGGATTTTGAAAGACTATAATCATTGAAAATTTCTATATTTGATATACTCCGTACTATGAATATGTTAGCCAAATAGCTACCCGCATCCATCACAACATTTTATATAAAAACTAGTAATTTAGTCCGGGCGATGTCTTGGGTCGATCTCAAAATACCAAATACTGAAAATATAGCTATATGAGATCTTGTTTGATTCATTTCGATGTAAACTTTCCAAATATATACTTTTTCTAATTTATTGAAATATATAAATCAAGATAATAATTTTTAAAGTTATTTATTGAGAAATGTGAAAAAGAAAATGTAGCAAGTAATAAAAGACAGAGGTAATATGTTATTATTCATAAAGTTTTATAATTGATTTTATTATTTTTTTGTAATTAATTGGCTCATGCAAAATTAATAAAAATTATGTTTCCATGATAATATAAGTTTGTCATTAAAAACCACATTCACTTTTTTTCGGATGAAAATAACAATTATCGCCGCTTGTGTCAGCAATAGTCTTTTATCATGCCTCTTAGAGATGTACATATTTGTGCATGTACTTTTAGTTACATATACTCATGTAGCTATAGCACTTTATTATATTTTATTGTGAATAATTAATCAACCAAAATAAAGTGGATTGATGGTTGTGTATTTACATTTCATTTTAAAGGTCACAAGTTCAATTCTTAATTGCTTTTATTTGCAATTTTTAGATGTATCGTGACACAAAGTTACAATACATGACGTATGGTAAGTGTTTTATCCGTATTGAAATAGCCAACTCAACATCTGCAAAGGACATGAAAAGAAAGTTTTCATTTCCCCACTTCTAATTGAATGCTTCATAAGTAAGGAATTGACATGTCTTCCATTTGGATTTTTGAAAGAATTTAATTAAATGTAAACGTGATATTAATCAAATATACCATGCATATAGCTAGTATGTATAACTGAACGTCTGTTTGAGGTACTAATATACTAGAATACTAGTGAAGTACTCCGTATGTATATGGTGTAATGGATGTGTAGACGTTATTTTGGTGTATAAAAATATATATATCAGATCAATTTACTTTTCATTATATGTTAAATTATTTGAGTTGAAGTAAAAATTTTAAACTTATTTACGCAGGGCAAAAGTAATTAAGATATAGAATTATAGAGCCACTTTCTAAACATGTACTACGGAGTAACTTAGACGACTTATTGACTTGAGTCTCACTTTCGTTGATTAGTGCTACAACATACGAGAAATTCCAATTGGTACATAATTAGTGCACCTCAAAGTTGTTCATATTTACTAAATTGACTTGTTAGATGTAAAATTTGCATCTAATTGTTAGAAACTAGACATACCTCTATAAACTATCAAGATGGCTTTGCAATGACTCTTAGGGGATAATTATTACGAAGTATGTTTAAGTCTTTCCTTGAATTGAAAAACCGCTCAAAGAACTAAATTATGCAATGACAACAAACTTTAATTCAATTCAGTTTTGGTTAACCAATTATAATTAACTATAAGTTAAATTTTGATTTCTTGATTTGGTACAAAAGAGCAGCAAATAATCATTGGTGGTGTAAATCTTAATATATTCATTTAAAGAACTACCTAGTGAAGTGAAGCCCAACATATAACTTGTTATTTGCAATTGTGCAACACTGTTCAGGGGGGGAAGAGCGAGAAAGAGAAAGCAGAAAAAACGTAAAATATAAAACAATTAAAAAAAGAGCTACAAGATGATGCAAGTACTCGTACATGGTTATTAGCTCCAATAAATATAAGCCTGACAGATGTAGGCACCGATCTCAAAACTTTGTGGACGACGTTGCCATGAAATTTAGTTAATGCAACAACAATGAAAAATACCAGAATGTCTCAAATAATATTTTACTAATATTCTTAATTAATTGATGACAATTTGACATAGCCTATGTTGTATGTTTAATGCATGTGTCTAACCAGGCGGAGTAACATATATTTAATTCAATTCCGTTGTAGTACTCCATATATATTCTTTGGAATAATAATCCTAAATTATCACAATTGATACGGAGGAGATTCAAGTTTATAATTCTAAAGAGGTTCCTTTTGAAAATCAATTGGCGATAGAAGAGCGAAGAGTGTCTTATTCTTTTGGATTATAATTTTTGACGCTTCAGTTCAATTCAATTCAACTTCATTTAGTTCAGTTCTATTTATCTCCATTATAATTACTACTTCATTTCAATAATTCAGTTTAGTAACATGACCTAACTCTTAAAGTCTTATACCTAAGGTGAGTTTGTTGCATTTTCCTATTTCTTTAAAATTGGACATCTTATATATAGGCTGCAACCGAAGTGTAACTAGTATTTGGAATTTTGTACACATGAATACATGATGATGCTTCTTTGGACCAATTATACTGTACAAACAACGACCACTCATGAGTCATAACTCATAATTTCCTCTCAAAAGTGAAATTAAAACATAATGGAAAAAAAAAAAAAGGTCCTCCCTTCCCATGCTTAATCTCCAGAAAAATAGGCACATATTAAGCCACCACACCTTATTAGGTGTTAGAAAGTGGACCCTTTTGCCAATCAAAGTAACAATCCCACAAAATTAATCAATTAATCTAACAGCATATAATCATAAACATGATAATCATAATTGCAAACAAAACTTTAGTATCCAAGTAAATCCTAGTTTAGCTTGCTGACAGTTGACATAACCAAATACTAGTAACCATTTAATTTACTACTACTATTATTAGTTCAACATATCATTGTAGTATATATTAGTGGGACATGACTCAACACTCTCCTTTTTCTTATTTTCAATTCTCTTGCTTCCTCTCAATATTTTTCACTTGCTCCCACTAAATTTAAATTCCTCCCTACACTATAATAACACCTTCATATTTTCCAACTATACAATAATAAGATCATACATACACATATATATCATATTAATGTTTCATAACATAAATAATTAATTAATTTAGACTTTAATATATATTTTTTTTTAGAAGAAATGAATCAAGAGATGAATGGGTATGAAGAAGGAGAAGCAGTAAAAGAGATGAGAATAGATTATGTGTATAAAGTAGTAGTGATAGGAGATTCAGCAGTAGGAAAGTCACAATTGTTAGCAAGATTTGCTAAGAATGAATTCTCATTTGATTCAAAGTCAACTATTGGTGTTGAGTTTCAAACTCGTACTCTCTCTATTAAATCTAAAATTATCAAGGCTCAGATCTGGGATACTGCTGGCCAAGAAAGGTACTCTACTATACTTTCTCTAGTTTATGTTTTCGTTACTCTCTCTGTTTCTTTTTGTTTTTTAGACTTTAATTAGAATATTCTTGTTAATGTTTTTTATTTGGTACGTAAAGTCGTATTAAATTTATTATTTCTTGAATTTTTATTCATTTTATTAGAAAATGTTACGGAGATATTTTAATGGTTAGAAGTGTGTATGAAAATAGTTAGATGTTAATAGTTAAAGATGTGTATGAAAACACGAAAAATTAGATAAGGAGGGAATAGTTGTTTGATTGACTTAATTATTAGAAGACACGGATTGAAAGTTGAAAATTAGAGAGTTACGTTTATAGCACAAACTTATTCCTAAATTAATTATTCTTCTTGACATATTATATAAATTATTTATGACCTTAACCATGAACTTAGATTTTGATTGATTTGGTTTTTTTTATTTTTTATCAATATGATTGGTTGTGAGTCAATCCAACAAATTGTGAACCCATCTTTTATAGGCGAGCAGGTGAAAATGCTTTCAAGTCGTGTGTTAAACCAAGGGTGACGTTTTTCTATAATACTCCGTAGTTTAAATATTAATCACCCACTAAAAATCAAGATACGACAGTCTAATCTTGACACCTTGTTTCAGGAAAAAAACAAATTAGTATCAAACAAAAGTCAGGAAAAAAAAAAAACTTTTGGGGAAGTTTATAACGTGTGGGGAAGTGCTATATATATTCTTGTATAGTTAATTACTTGTACTCCGTATCATGTTTCTAATCAAATGAGGATTACAAGGGAACTGAATGTGAAATTTCATTCTAAATTTATTAATTTGTAAAACAATTTAGTACTATGTATTATGTAAGTGATTTGTGATACTCTCTCTATATATTGGGTCTATTTTTTTCAACTTATGATTCATTTTCTATAAGGCTATCGAACGGTCCAATAAAAATAAATTAGGATCAAATTAATCATTTTATTGTTGTAATAATTTAAAATAAGCTTAGATAAATACCAAAGTAATGTAACTTTAATTAGTTAATTTTCCTCCGGCTTAGAAGATATGGATTTAATAAAGTTTGCTAACAATATGGTTAAAGAGTAAAGACAATCCTTTAACCACATGATTGCAAGCATTAATATAAGTAGGAATAAAGAAGTGAAGAATAACTTAAGTGGTAAAAATTTCCTTTTGGATTGTAGATGATCTTGAGTTGATTTTCAGTTTTTCACTACTTGCTTTTGTGGCTCCCAAACATACTCTGGATATACTATATATATATATATATAAGTAGCAATAAGTTAAGAGAGAGAATTCTATTTGGAGTCTTTGTTTTAATGAGTAGAGCATCTTTGTCACCTTAGATTAGAATGAGTGTAGAAGTAGAACTTGTCTTGCTTGATTAAGATAGTTCATGCTGTTATGGAGTAATATTAATAACTTCTCCCGCTTTCTTTGTTCTTATCATTTGAAGTTTTAACGCCATTTAATATTGACATAAGGCATTTGTCAATATATCTTACAAAGTATAAAAAGCACTACGTATAAAAACTATTCATATGNTTATTAGGTGTTAGAAAGTGGACCCTTTTGCCAATCAAAGTAACAATCCCACAAAATTAATCAATTAATCTAACAGCATATAATCATAAACATGATAATCATAATTGCAAACAAAACTTTAGTATCCAAGTAAATCCTAGTTTAGCTTGCTGACAGTTGACATAACCAAATACTAGTAACCATTTAATTTACTACTACTATTATTAGTTCAACATATCATTGTAGTATATATTAGTGGGACATGACTCAACACTCTCCTTTTTCTTATTTTCAATTCTCTTGCTTCCTCTCAATATTTTTCACTTGCTCCCACTAAATTTAAATTCCTCCCTACACTATAATAACACCTTCATATTTTCCAACTATACAATAATAAGATCATACATACACATATATATCATATTAATGTTTCATAACATAAATAATTAATTAATTTAGACTTTAATATATATTTTTTTTTAGAAGAAATGAATCAAGAGATGAATGGGTATGAAGAAGGAGAAGCAGTAAAAGAGATGAGAATAGATTATGTGTATAAAGTAGTAGTGATAGGAGATTCAGCAGTAGGAAAGTCACAATTGTTAGCAAGATTTGCTAAGAATGAATTCTCATTTGATTCAAAGTCAACTATTGGTGTTGAGTTTCAAACTCGTACTCTCTCTATTAAATCTAAAATTATCAAGGCTCAGATCTGGGATACTGCTGGCCAAGAAAGGTACTCTACTATACTTTCTCTAGTTTATGTTTTCGTTACTCTCTCTGTTTCTTTTTGTTTTTTAGACTTTAATTAGAATATTCTTGTTAATGTTTTTTATTTGGTACGTAAAGTCGTATTAAATTTATTATTTCTTGAATTTTTATTCATTTTATTAGAAAATGTTACGGAGATATTTTAATGGTTAGAAGTGTGTATGAAAATAGTTAGATGTTAATAGTTAAAGATGTGTATGAAAACACGAAAAATTAGATAAGGAGGGAATAGTTGTTTGATTGACTTAATTATTAGAAGACACGGATTGAAAGTTGAAAATTAGAGAGTTACGTTTATAGCACAAACTTATTCCTAAATTAATTATTCTTCTTGACATATTATATAAATTATTTATGACCTTAACCATGAACTTAGATTTTGATTGATTTGGTTTTTTTTATTTTTTATCAATATGATTGGTTGTGAGTCAATCCAACAAATTGTGAACCCATCTTTTATAGGCGAGCAGGTGAAAATGCTTTCAAGTCGTGTGTTAAACCAAGGGTGACGTTTTTCTATAATACTCCGTAGTTTAAATATTAATCACCCACTAAAAATCAAGATACGACAGTCTAATCTTGACACCTTGTTTCAGGAAAAAAACAAATTAGTATCAAACAAAAGTCAGGAAAAAAAAAAAACTTTTGGGGAAGTTTATAACGTGTGGGGAAGTGCTATATATATTCTTGTATAGTTAATTACTTGTACTCCGTATCATGTTTCTAATCAAATGAGGATTACAAGGGAACTGAATGTGAAATTTCATTCTAAATTTATTAATTTGTAAAACAATTTAGTACTATGTATTATGTAAGTGATTTGTGATACTCTCTCTATATATTGGGTCTATTTTTTTCAACTTATGATTCATTTTCTATAAGGCTATCGAACGGTCCAATAAAAATAAATTAGGATCAAATTAATCATTTTATTGTTGTAATAATTTAAAATAAGCTTAGATAAATACCAAAGTAATGTAACTTTAATTAGTTAATTTTCCTCCGGCTTAGAAGATATGGATTTAATAAAGTTTGCTAACAATATGGTTAAAGAGTAAAGACAATCCTTTAACCACATGATTGCAAGCATTAATATAAGTAGGAATAAAGAAGTGAAGAATAACTTAAGTGGTAAAAATTTCCTTTTGGATTGTAGATGATCTTGAGTTGATTTTCAGTTTTTCACTACTTGCTTTTGTGGCTCCCAAACATACTCTGGATATACTATATATATATATATATAAGTAGCAATAAGTTAAGAGAGAGAATTCTATTTGGAGTCTTTGTTTTAATGAGTAGAGCATCTTTGTCACCTTAGATTAGAATGAGTGTAGAAGTAGAACTTGTCTTGCTTGATTAAGATAGTTCATGCTGTTATGGAGTAATATTAATAACTTCTCCCGCTTTCTTTGTTCTTATCATTTGAAGTTTTAACGCCATTTAATATTGACATAAGGCATTTGTCAATATATCTTACAAAGTATAAAAAGCACTACGTATAAAAACTATTCATATGCCTTAGCCATTAATTTTAAGTTTTTTGATTAAGTCGATCATATGATATAATACTTTATATGAGTATAAAGTATATATTACTCCGTATGTACTAGAGACTAATTCCGGTAATAGAAAAATGATTAAGAAGATTACTTTTGATAGAATTAATAAGATGATGAATTTGATGGCAATAAGGTGATCATTTTAACTAATATATGATCAATTAGTAGCAGACTGACAGATCAACTTTGCTAATCTAGGGTCCGTTTGGTAGGGCGTAAAATATTTTCCCCGATTTTACATTGTTTGGTTTAGAGTAAAATATTAAAATGTAAAACTTAAGATGGAAAACCATTTTCCACCATGTTGAAAATATTTTCCCTCAAAACTGGGAGGAAAACTATTTTCCATCACACTTGGAAGAAAAACGTTTTCCAAACCAATTGAAATAATTGATTTTTCATTCAACCAAACAATGGAAAATACTTAAAATGTAAAACCATTTTACATGCAACCAAACAACGAAAATTCATCATGAAAATGAGTTTTCCACTGTAAAAGGTTTTTTCATGGAAAACTATTTTCATCCGAAAATGTTTTATAACATACCAAACGTACCCCTAATGCCTTCTAAAACGGGGTATTGTTTAAATGAGAATCGGACAATTGGACAATTGGTTATGCCCACACAGACCATGTATATGTGGTCCTCTTCCAAGATTAAATTTACAGCATACAAGAAATTCTTACATCTAGCATTTGTGACAATATGTCTATGTTCAAAACTATATGGTTGTACGAAAAATAATTCAAAGATTGTTTGGGACCCTGAATTAAATTTCATAGATATTGTTTCTCCTACTTAATTTTTTGGCACATGGATATAAGTGTCTCGATTGTATAATATCTACTAGTACTCGTATGATTTATCCTAGTAAAATTAATGGTTTATAGCTGACATTATATTCATGTTCTGTTTATTCTTTATATTTTGACTGTGCATAAACTCGTCTATGTATTTTTTACATATTGAAATGTGAGACCATGAGTTGATTTTAGATTGTTGTTGCAGCTGTCAGAGCAAAAAATTTAACCATGGAAAGTTCATTTTGTATACATATGAAGCTGACTTTTGTTATACTATAGGTATAGAGCAGTAACAAGTGCATACTACAGAGGAGCCTTAGGAGCAGTGGTAGTGTACGACATAACGAAAAGGCAAACATTTGATCATGTAGTAAGATGGGTAGATGAGCTTAGAGCTCACGCCGATAGCTCTATCGTGATAATGCTGATCGGGAACAAGGCCGACCTAGCGGATCAAAGGGCGGTCCCTACTGAAGACGCTGTAGAGTTTGCACAAGATCAAGGGCTATATTTCTCAGAGGCATCAGCACTAAGTGGTGACAATGTAGAAAGTGCTTTCTTAAGAGTGCTTGAAGAAATTTATAACAATGTGACCTCTAAGAAGACCTTAGACTTGGATTCTCCTACAGGGAATAAAATGAATGGTAATGGTAATGGTTCATTGCACGGCTCGAAAATCGATGTCATAGCCGGTTCAGATCTTGAGATTAGTGAGATGAAGCAGTTGTCCTCTTGCAACTGCTAATGTATGCTTGTGATTCAACAGTTTATATAAATCCGATTTTAAAGCTAGTTTATTCGATCATTTTCTTGGACATACATGTGTAAAATGTGAATGAGGCAAAATTTGTCAAATTTTGGAATCATGAGATGTGGATGATTTGATTTCCTTTTTCTTAAGAGCTAGGCTCTTGTGTATTGTGTATTTGTGATTGTTGTCACAACTCACAATCACTACCAAATGTCACAACAATCAAACTTGATCACTTGTGTAAATTATGTGAATGTTTTTTGTATACCTGATTGATCTTAGTACTAGTGTCATTTTTATGGATATTTTATCGAATTGAAGTTTGCTTGATTTCAACTTATAATATTAAGACATTCTATTTGGATATGAGATATTTATGACATGAAAAAATAAAACTAATCAACGCTACATTCGAGATTAGGATTATATTATCAAAATCATCCATTGGGATCTATCCAAATCACTGCGAATTGAATATCTAAAGCAACCAACCCTAGATTAATTATTTATGTTTTGTTAATTTTGAATTGATAATAAGAATTGCTAAGATTTTCTCCATATGTTATGTTACAAAAAACATAGATTGAAAATTATTGTTGTAATTAAATGGATATAAGCTAAGGTTAGGTGTCACTTGTCAGTGTTCAATGATCCTTTCCATGTGTATTGATAATGTAACTTATGTTTAAAGAAGCTTAACAGTTAACATGAGCACACCCATAAAAATAATCAATTATTGTGATGCATTAAAGTATTAGGTATAACTTTGATGAGGTGTAAAACTAAAGATGTTAGGTGTTATTATGTTGGGTTAAAATAATTACTTACTCCTTAACATACAAGGAGAAGATACGTAGTATTAGTACATGTTTAGTTATCCCAAACAACTATGATCATTGTGATAAGTGATAAGTCAAAAAGTGTATCACTTTGATATTGCAAGAATTTGACAAATTAGTCATTCTTTAACTACTTCATAGTACATTAGTAAATAAATTTGCAACACAAATGTAGACTTTATGGACGAAAAACAAAATGTCAAATAATTTATTTTCGCTGTATTAAAATCAAAATTAGCAAAAGTTATGAAAAACATCTAGAAAGAGGTTGTGCTGTCGAGAGCAAAGATTCAATCTCCTAATTTGAGCAAGGGATAGATTCAGTCACTCCACTACTTGTTTCCTAGAGAAATAATTGATGCATAGCTATCTTATCCTCTAGCTATTGTTGCCTTCATTAACTTTCAAAATTATTAATCTACCAATCACCATGTGGTAGGTTCATCTCAATATTTTTGGATAGCAGAAAATTTGTTTGTTTATTGAATTGAGGGGAGATTGTCACCAATTTCACTCCTAGCAAACATATTATATTAAAATTTTAACATTTGTTGAACGCAATTAAACCTATTGGTTGAAAGCTCAATCAACTATGAAATCGCATTTTATTTGAGGGAAAACAATTGGACATCAACCATTAACCTGAAAGCCATAGTATTTTAGTTTTAGGCTCCGTTTGTTTTGATGGAAAACAAAAAATAATTTTTTAAGAAAAATAAATTTCAATGGAAAATAAAATTATAAAAATTTTCCTTTGTTTGTTTTGATGGAAGAAAATTCATGAAGGAAAAGGAAATTGAAAGAAAAAGGGGGAGAAAGATGTAAGGAGAAGAATAGAAGAGTAAGGAAAATGTGGCATACTTTATTTACCAAAGAAAAATAGATTTTCGAACATTACTTTTCCACCTTTGAAAAAATTGATTTCTCCTTCTTAACAGAACAAACAAAGAAAGATGGAAAATATTTTCCAAAAAAAAAAAAACATTTTCCTCAAAATAAGCGGAACCTTATTTTATAGCACTTTCAAATTTCAATTAATCTGGCCTCACGTATCACGATATAAATTGAGTATCAAACAAAACAATCCAGTAGCACTTTTTTTATATGGCTCTCTATAGACCAGCACAAGCCCATTAACTTAAGAAACTCATCTAAAGTAAGAAATCAAAGACTTGAAGATAAAGAGTGCAGGAGTATCGATTAGGACTGGGCCCAATCCAAGATGAATTAATTTGCTAATGAAGCCCATAATCATACTTTTTATCCAGGCCGGTCAGCCCATTAGACAAGTTTCTTCATGTTAATGAATAAAAAAAGAACTCGTACTATTCTACAATTATCCCATCCATTAAACTTAATCAATTTTGTCCAAGTCCACATAGCTTATTAATACTACTAGTTGTTTATTCTTATTAATATTAGTCCCTTTCCTAATACAATATTGAAATTGAAAAGAATTAGAAAATTACAATCTAAACACCTTATCACCTACATGGCAAACACTGGCTAATGCCGGATGACACTGACTTTTTGAGTTGGCAATTTACGAATAATATCTACTAAATCACTGTGATATGTATAAATAGCAAATCATATGACATTTTCGTATATAAGTAAAAAACTTTATTACCACATTACCCCTTGAAGTGCATATAAAAAGACGACCTTACCCCTGAATTTCTAACATATTACTCTAAAATGCAATTATAATATGCAATTTTACATATTATAATGATTTATTGATTTTTACATCCTATTAGTACGTTCAAATCTCCTATGTCCTACGGAGTACTCTTATGTGGTATGTGTTTTAAACAAGTATGCGACAAATGTTTGAAGTTTGAGTTATGTTTCTATCTACATAGGTCCTTTGATTTTGTTGTTAAAAGAGGACATCTTTTACTTAATTAAGAAATGGAATAAAAGGGCATATACTCCACAAACTAAAATCTTATCTCTTGAACTAATCAACAAACACAACAAAAGGTGCAAAAACAACCCTTCCAAATTTCCAACCACCAAAAAACAAACTAATTTACCTTCCAAACCATGGATACCTTATCAAGCCCAATCCCAAACTTACAAGTCCCAAAACCATTCAACCACCACAACCAACTCAAGCCCACCTCTTTCTCCACCCCTACCTCCACCTCAAAAACCACCGCCACGTCATCAATCTCCACCCTCCCACAAAAAGACAACTTTACCCCTACTCTTATTCCTTCCTACACTCCTCTAACAAGAAGACACTCCTTCACCTCCTCCGTGAAAGTCACATCCCCACCACGCGCCTCCGTGCACCGCCGTGCAGCAAGTGGTTACGCGGCGGCACTGTTGGACATATCACAAGGAAACAACACCGTTTTAAAGGTTGAAAAGGACGTTAGAAGGTTGTTAAACTTAGTGTTTAGAAGCAATAATGAGGAAGTAAGGGAGTTTATGAAAAGTGAGTTTGTGGGGGAAAAAGAAAAGTGTGAAGTTGTGAAGAAGTTTGTTGAAAAGGGTAAATTTGAAGATAGTTTGGTGAGTTTAGTTAAGATGTTGGTTGATAAAAGTCAAAGCGTTGAGTTGGTTAAAGAAGTTCTTCATGAGTTTTTAAGGGTTTTTCATCAGCTTACTAATGTTGCTCAACCTCCTCATCATACTAGGTTGGCTATGTGATGATGACTTATCAATGGTTGTTTTGTTGTTTGTTTATTAAAATTTCGTGCTTGATCATATTTCGTTGTATTCAATATTGATTGTTTAATTATATTGTTTAGTATGATGTATGGTTTTAGTAATTGAATTTGATTTGTTAACTAGTGTAATAAAACCAAAAGGTTGTAATTATAAATATATTGTTATATATGCTTGTGTAAGTTTTGTGTTGTTCTTAATTAAAAAAAAAAAAAATGTTAGGAGATTTTATTTTGTATTAATAGTTTATTGAATGATGAACAATGGTTGTGGTTGTGAAATTTGGTAACTAGCTAGTGAGCTGTGATCAATTTGTTTTATTCACAAAGTAATGTTATGGTTCTTGTCATTGATGATTATTGTTATAAACTACATCATACATGGAACTTGAGGTTATATGGAGTAACGTATTGGGAAATTTTAGTAATTGATTAGTAAGTCTCAATTTCTTTGTACTTGGTATGCATAAATATGAACAAACAAATTATGAAGAGATTCGACTGTTGTATCGAGGCGACTAGGCGAGCCATAAAGAGAGCTTTCGAGCAGAAGGCGATTGTCGCGACGCCCATGTATACCTGCCTGTCCTCAACAGTCAAGACCTTCATTAACAAGCCGGCCGATGGTATGGTCTCATGGCTCATGCCATAACCATTATACCATGCGCGCTCATGTAAAGCTATATACTACGGAGTACATGTTAATTTGTAATTATGAATGTGGTGTTGTAGATGTAAACGCTCTTGTTTGCTTTTAATGGGGCGCCTACAAAGGACCTTTACTTTGCTTCTTTGAACTATGTCCTTGAGACTTTTTCCTTACAAAACAACTCGATTTTGTAATAGACCGTTAGTTATTTTTGAATTAAAGTGGACTTGTGGATTTGTGGTCAATGACATTTATCTTGACATAAGTCTTAATATTGATGAAACTAGTAAATTGTCAACATGCTTCATTGCTGCTACTTAGGAGCTATGTAACTCGGACTCTTCATTTTGCCTTAAAGTATCAGTGTCGGACATGCGGTTTTTGAACATTGGTATGACACTCGAACGCTTCATTTTGAACCAAATTCATGCTTTTTTTCCAAAAGATTGGACACATACCATTGTCGGACAGAGTCCAAGTAACATACCTTGAGGGAAGATTTAGTTTAAAAAATATATATTTTGAACCAAATACATAGTACAAAATTGAGTCTTGGATTATTAAATACAAAACTCATCAAACATTCATAAGAGTCGGGTTTGTATTCTTGTACTCCATATTTGATAGATGATTTTGGACCAAATATCTAGCGCACTACAAAAATTTGTTCATAGGACACCAAAATTTATTTAAAATTTTCACTTAATTAAGTCCTAGTTAGTTCAAAAATTTGATCAGTGCATGATCACCCTAATCTAATTACTAAAACTAGGTATCCCTTCTCTCCACTTTGTAGCTCCAAATCCGCAAATTTTCCCTCCAGTTGCAAAAACTGTCAGACACGAGTCTTAATCATCAGCTGAAATAATCATCAATAATATGAGATCAAGTCATGTTAATTAAAGACACCCTAACCAAATTAACACACTACAAAACTCATCTCACATTGACATAACCTTAGGAATTAGCATGACTTACACTGTTGAATAAAAAACAAAATGATCATATCATCACAACTTAAGTTGTTATGAAGCAAATAAAAGCAATCCACGCATATTCCCTTAGAAATGGGTTATGTTACACCCACATTCTCCTTACTAAACTCCTTAAAATCCCCAACATTCCTTATGCACGCCAACTGTTCGACCTTATTCCTCAACCAACTTGTTCTCACTATAACACCCTCATTCAAGCTTACTCCTCTCATGGACCTCAAACCCAATGTTTTATCCTCTATACTCAAATGTGTAAACAAGGTTGTGCCCCTAATTCCCTCACTTTCACCTTCCTTTTCGCCGCGTGCGCTGCTGTTTCCTCCCCACGCCTTGGCATGATCATACATGCTCGTTTCATCATCTCAGGATTTAAATATGATGTGTTTGCGTTGACTGCATTGGTTGACATGTATGCTAAGTTGGGTCTTGTGGGTTTTGCACGTAAGCAATTTGATCATATGAAAATAAAAGATACACCTACTTGGAATTCTATGATTTCAGGGTATACTAGGAGTGGCAATATGGAGGAAGCTGAGAGATTGTTTAGGAGAATTCGGTCGAAAAATGTTGTTTCTTGGACGACAATGATATCAGGGTATTCGCAGAATGGGCAGTATGCGAATGCACTTGATATGTTTTTGGAAATGGAGAAGGAACAAGGAGTGGAGCCTAATGAAGTGACTTTAACTAGTGTTCTTCCAGCTTGTGCTAATCTTGGCGCGTTGGAGGTGGGTGAGAAGATCGAAATGTATGCAAGGCGAAAAGGGTATATAGACAATTTGTTTTTGAGCAATGCCTTGTTGGAAATGCATTCAAAGTGTGGTAAACTTGACAGAGCGGAGCAGTTGTTTAACGAGGTCCGTGATAGGAAGAATCTATGTTCTTGGAATTCAATGATGATGGGGTTTGCTATACATGGAAAACATGAAGAAGCTCTTCATCTGTTTCGTTTAATGTTGGTATGCTTTCTATACTCTTCTTGCATTTTGTGTAGGTAGTTTGTTTCTTACGTGCAACTTGCTGAATTATGTTATGTTGTCGAATGTAGAGAGACGGAATGGTACCTGATGCTATAACGTTTGTTGCGGTTCTTCTGGCTTGCACACATGGTGGCAAGATTGGAGAAGGCCGGGAAATATTTGAGTCAATGAAAGACAAGTTTGGTGTTATTCCAAAGCTAGAACATTATGGATGTATGGTTGATCTTCTTGGGCGTAAAGGAAAGCTCAATGAAGCTTATAATTTTATACAAACTATGCCAATGAAGCCTGACTCTGTGATATGGGGTACTCTTTTGGGGGCCTGCAGTTTCCATCGTAATATCGAGGTAGCAGAGAAGGCAGCAGCGGCCCTTTTTGAGCTTGAGCCGTGGAATTCAGGGAACTATGTCATTCTTTCTAATATTTATGCTGCGGCAAAGAAATGGGACAGAGTAGCAAAGTTGAGAAAGATGATGAAAGGAAGCCAAATAACAAAAACTGCTGGCTATAGTTGTATTGAAGAGTCAGATAAAATTCATATGTTTCTTGTAGAGGATAAAACACATCCAAGAACAAATGAGATGCATGCAGTATTGGAAGATGTTTATTGCAAGATCACGAAGAATAACAGTGGAGACGAAAGTGATTTGGATGCTCAATAATCCATGGCTCTAACAAGTGTATGTCAACTGCAAGGGTTTGTACTCCAACAGGTAGAACTCAACTACATTGTATTTAAGTTTTATTATACAAATAATTATATAAAGTTGAGAAGTCACCAAAGAAACTAGGCATTTTTTTTAATGCAAGTTCTCTAACAATTAGATTCATTTGTTTGTTGACTTGCTATGAGAAGACAAGGAGAAGAAATACCCATCTTTTTGTTCTTATAATGTACATGGACAGGACAACTGATTCTAACTTCAACCGTATGCTACAGCATGTAATCATATGGGATAAACAAAGTTACTCCGTATATATATCATGTCAATTCTTTTGACAGTCACTGCAGAGCTTCCATCTGCCAGTACTTAGTTGCGCACTTTTCAGTAGCTTCATATTTGCTTCACCTTCTTCTTCTTCTTCTTTATAATCTTTCTTCGACACCTTCCGATAAATTTAAGCACTTCATCAAGAAGGATCACAGGAGCCGAAACAATGATGACCAATAACCACTCATTGGAAGTCAGGGGAACTATGCCAAATACATTTGCAAGAATAGGAACATACATGATGAGACAATGAAGCCCAAATGAGAGAGACATGGCGACCAACAGCCAAGGGTTTCTCCATGGTGGCATCGTTACCAAACTGTTGTCTTCTGAGAGGGCGTTTAGGGAATTGAACATTTCTATTGCCACTAAAACAGAGAGTGATAGCGTCATTGCCTTCACTTTTCCAACAGAAAAATAGTCGCATGGATTCGTGAAGCTTATAGTGTTTCCCCCAGCTATTGTGAACGGAGAAGCAGTGAAATTTGACCATGTATGGCACTCTCCCCAGTTCTGTAGCTGAGAAAGTTGTACGAGTGTGTGACCATCACCTACAAGATTGATGCCTAGTATTGAAGGTTGGGTATACCATAATACAAAGATGCCAACTGTTGCCATGCCAACGTATGAACCAATCACCTGCCATGAATAGAAGCTTATTAGTAAATTGGATAATTAATTCCTGCTAGGGTGTCTCCCTATGGGTTAGTGAGAAGCCCACAAAACCAGGTGTCATAATACTCCAAGTCTCGACTATCAGACAAAGCGACATGGGTATGATGGACTCTTAAACTTAGTTTTAAACCAAAATTGTCCACAGATCATCTAGGCACTTAGACCGACCTGTGGCTGATTAAAATTACCCAAGTAACATATACAACCATGCATATGATATGCTAACACTATCTCTGAAAAAGATCCAAATCAAAAACAAAAACAAAAACAATCCTCTTACAAAAGGGGAATGGTAAATATTACTGAACATAGAAGCATACTAACAGTGTGGAAATACGCACCATGTATCTAAAAAGAACCCATTTGTTGATAAGTGCATCGTTACTTTTGCGAGGTGGTTTCTCCATGATATCTACATCAGCAGGGTTGAAACCCAGGGCTGTTGCTGGTGGGCCATCAGTGACCAAATTCACCCACAAAAGCTGCACAGGTATCATACATTCTGGAATGCCAAGTGCTGCTGTCAAGAATATGGATATAACCTCTCCTACATTAGACGATATCATGTATCTGCACGGAGGGAAGAAAAAAGCACAATGAGACGAAAGAATAAGAACAACAATATGAGTTAACCTTGTATTAGTAGTTTACTACCTTATAAAAGCTTTCATGTTGTTATAGATTGAACGACCCTCAGCGACAGCAGACACAATGGTACTAAAGTTATCATCAGCCAAAATCATATCTGCAGCTTCTTTTGCCACCTGAATAATCATGGCATTGTATTTTCTTTATAAGATAAAAATAAAAATTAACCTAGAAAACATTTCAGAAGATAAGGATTTGGATGCGCTACCTCAGTTCCAGCAATGCCCATAGCAATTCCAATGTCTGCGAGTTTTAAAGCAGGGGCATCATTGACACCGTCTCCAGTCATAGCAACAATGTCTCCCGCCTCCTTTAGCATCCTTACAATGTCTTGCTTGTGTTTAGGCTCAGCGCGAGAGAAAACTTTGCCACCAGGTCTAGACAAAATATCAAGCTGTTCTGAGGAGGAAAGCGCCATAAATTCTTTGCCAGTAAAACTTCTGCCTTTAAGCTCTTCACCATCAGCAAACAGCTGAATTTCTTGACAGATGGACTCAGCTGTAGACTTGTTATCTCCGGTAATGACTATAACTTTAATACCTGCTTGTCTGCAGTCACTCATAGCTTGATGTACTTCTTCACGAGGTGGGTCCTACAAGCACATAATAGAGAAAAATTTTAGCAGTTACTACAAGGACAAAACTAAGTTCCTTTGAGGTAAATTCTCTTCATCTAAATTTCATTTATTCATATATACATAACATAAGTTCAAATAAGGGTCCATGAGTTCAGATACTGCAAATGAATCAAAGTTAGTATTTTTGAAGGGATGAGTCAAGTTAGTATGCAGCCAATAAGAGAAGGTTAAGGATTATTATTTAGGTTTATACAAGCTAAAAGTAAGCAAAGAGGGAGAACACACTATAAGGGCCTACAGCACAAAAAAGATGGAAGGAAAACAAAGAACTCTCACCCTTATGCCAACAACTCCCACAAAAACTAGGTTACTCTCGATTTCTGGGTAGCAAGCAGGATCAAGGAGCTTCTTATGAGCTGGATGGTTTTCATTGGAATAATCTGAAAGCTCTCCTAAGTCATCCTTGTATGCTAGCCCCAAGCATCTTAATCCCTTAGAGCTCATTTCAAACTGTCTCAAAAGCAGCAATTGCTTGCAGGAATCATCGATTGGAACTATGGAACCATCTGCCAGTTGAACATGTGAGATACGATCCAACAAACTCTCAACAGCACCCTGCAAGCTCATTACTGTTACTTACAAGAGAAGATTACCACAATCAGAGAAATTTAAGTTAGCAGTTAATATAGATTACCTTAACAAGCAGGCGGTTATGCCCAGTTGGCTCCTTAACAATAACACTCATTGATTTACGAAAGCGATCGAACTCTAGTGTAGCTAACTTCTTTGATCTCTTTGCCCACCAGTCATTACAAACTACACAAACACATATCATGAAAAAGTGCACAAAAAGAGATTATGAAAAGTATGATTGCTCTTTTTAAACAGAAAATCTGCTTACCTAGCTTGACCGAGTTATGATCGATCATGTAGTTTTCAGCAAGCTGCATTTCACGAATTTTATTCTTCACCTTATCATCTGAAACACCCATCTTCTCGACTAAAACCTTAAGAGCCGCCTCAGTAGGCAAACCACTGGCTTGATAAGCACGACCATTGCAGAAAATCCCTGCATCATTGCAGATAGCGGAAATTTCTGCCACCGCTTGGAGGTTGGCATCCAAATTATAACAACCCCAA
Source organism: Suaeda aralocaspica (assembly GCA_016808085.1). Lineage (NCBI taxonomy): Eukaryota > Viridiplantae > Streptophyta > Magnoliopsida > Caryophyllales > Amaranthaceae > Suaeda > Suaeda aralocaspica. The sequence goes on along the minus strand of PYUH01000044.1, from coordinate 5,275,953 downwards.
TCAACAATTCCACCATCCTTGGGATCATAAGTGGTTCCGTCAACTTTAAAAACTCGGGAAGTAGTCATTTTACCTCCCAAAGTAAAAAACTCAGTCACAGCCATCTGATTAGTAGTCAGAGTGCCTGTTTTATCTGAGCAAATGACAGTAGTACACCCTAAAGTTTCTACACTAGGAAGCTTTCTAACAATGGCATTCTTCTGTGCCATCTTCCTTGTGCCTAAAGCCAAGCAAGTAGTAATAACTGCTGGCAAGCCTTCAGGAATGGCAGCTACTGCAAGTGCAACTGCTATCTTGAAATAATACGTGCACTTTTCGAAAGAAAATTGCAAATTTGTAGGCCTGCCATCCACAACATCCCAAGAAAGAAAGTACTTGTAGTTTATAATCCAGACAACAAGGCATACAATCCCAATTGCAGTTGTAAGTCTATTACCAAACTCATCCAACTTTTTCTTCAGGGGAGTATCACTTTCGTCTAACGATGCCTCATGAATCTGAATTTGAATTTTCCCAATCTCAGTTTTCATCCCAGTGTTGACCACAATACAAAGGCAAGACCCATTCACAACTGTTGTGCCAGCAAAAAGCATGTTCTCCTTCGCCTGTAACTCACAATCATCTAAGAAAATAGGCGAAGTTGACTTTAGCACAGGCATAGATTCTCCTGTCAGTGAGCTTTGCTCAACCCTCAGTGTCGAGGTTTTTAAGGCAACGACTCTCATATCTGCAGGAACTTTATCTCCAACACGCATTTCTACTATGTCACCAGGGACTAGCTCCCTTGCAGGCAAGTCCGGAACAAGGTAACCGTCTCTCAAAACCTTAGCAGCCTCACCTTGCAAGTCTTTGAGTGCTTCAAGGGCTTTCTCAGCATTAGTTTCTTGCCAAACTCCAACAAAGGCATTGATAACAAGGATCAACACAATAACAAAAGGTTCAACATAGGCCTCAAAACCAGATTCCCCGGACTCTTGCCCATGCACATAAGCAAGTACAAAAGAGATAAAAGCTGCAATAATTAATATTTTTACAAGCATATCATCAAATTGCTCTAACACAAGATGCCATAGAGGCTTCCCTTTTTCCTTTTTCAATTCATTCCAACCATATTTTTCCCTTTGCTTTTCGACATCGTAACTGCTCAAACCCTTGTCTACTTTAACATTGTACTCCTTTAAACATTTTTCAACTGACCATGTCCAAGCAGGAAATAACTTCTCTTCCATTGTTGATGGTATTGCTACCATTGCAAAACACACAAACCCCAAATTCTATTTATAGTTTTATACTATATAGTCTTAGATAGTGTAGCACATAATTTTCTCCTGCATAAAAGTTAATATACAGTTCAAATTCTCAGATCATATAACAATCAAATACATCTGAAAGTTTTCAAATTACTACACCCTTTGAAAACTCAACAAAAAAAAAAAAAAAAAAAAAAAAATTCCTTTCTATTTTGAACTAAAANTCTATTTTGTACTAGAATTCTGTTTTTTGGTGACATAATGTCAACCAAAACTGAAGAATTCAAATACGGAAACTAAGTCAAACAGTTATATGTCTCAATCAAAGTCATGGTATACAACTTCAGATTTATAAAAGTCATTAAAGCAACTCATGATTTAATCTTTTTTTTTAACCCATGATTTATGAAGCCAAAATTATCAAGTTAATCACTATTAGAATTAAACGAGTATTAAACTTTATGATAATTTGACATTACTAGAATAAAACCCAGAAATATAATCAATAAATATAGAATTCTACTCAAAAAAAAAAAAAATGTTACAAGAAAATTAAAGAAACTTCTTTGATACAAAAAAGAAGAAGAAGAGAAGAAAAGGACATACCAAGAAACAAAGGAAACACCGTGGAACTTTACTTTACTTTGTTCTATAAACTTGGAATTTCTTCACTAGTTTTTCCAACCAATATATAGCATTTGTTGCTTTCTTTGCAGTTATTAATTATTATTACTTGTGTAAGTAAATGCCAAAGAAAAAATAAAGGAAAAAAGAAAATGGGTTATGTAAGAGGAAATGAGTTAGGTAGTGATTCTATGTCATGGTTTCAACCAAACATTTAAATGCAAGAATGGCTTGCTTACAAAGCATTGTGATTGTGTACACTAAATTCTTTAAGAAATTACTTGGTTAGTTCATCTTATCGTGATTGCGGAAAAGTTAAAAAATTTACTCTCTCGGTCCTTTTTTAGTTGCTACATTAAGTTTTTTACATTATTCACAGAATTATAGTGTAACTTTGACTCATTTCGGTAATTGATGCATCACAAAAAATATAATCATATAGGATCTTAATTGATTCGTTCAACTTATATTTTCCAAAAATATAATTTTTATAATTTTTTATTATACCAAATTTGAGATATAAATTTTATAAGTTGTGCCTCGGGGATGTGAAAAAAAGAATGCAGCAAGTAAAAAAGATGGAGGGAATAGCAGGAATAGTCATCGGAATTATATGTAAATTTATACTCCGTACGTAGTATTTATTATCTCTGTTTATTAATTGCAATAAAAGAATGTTTATGAATACCAATATGATAAGCTAATCATAATATCAAACTATAAAATGTAAATATAAATTACCTTAAAATATTGATATTAAAAAAATTAAAGCGAATCTAAAATGTAAATCTAATTTGCATCTAACTTGAAAGGGTGATAGTATAAAATTACTTCGTATCTGTTCGGTTGATTGGGAAATTTGTAAAATTTTCCCTTGACACTTGAAGTTTAACATCTAGTCATGGATCTTACATGATTTAGAGATTCAAATAAATAAGTTTACACATTTGATAATGTTTTGCTTTTTTGAGGGAATTTTTTTTATACTTTTAAACTCGATGTTCTCGTAAATAGGGTACAAATCGTGCTCTTCCAATGGAGTGCCAAGTCAACTTAAAAGTGTCAATTTCATGCTTCAAACATTACCATAACAAGTGAACAACAAAAGTAGGCACATATGGTGTGGGAGATCATGAAGAATTCTGTTCCTAATAAAACTGAAAGTATTAATCAATCAATTAATCAGTGCCTTAGGGTGTGTTCGGTGCTAGTTTTTGAGGTAGCTTTTAGACCAAGTCAAAACACTACCTTATAAAATTATGAGTGTTTGGTGAGGTAGTGTTTTAGATAGCTATTAGTGGTAGAGGTAGCTTTTATAGAAAGCTAAAAAAAATAGCGTTGCAAATCCTAAACTAGCTTTCAATGAAAAATAATTTATTTATTTTATTTTATTTGATTTTTTTACCCCTATTTTTTCTCTCTCTATTTATTTCTCACATCTTCATACATATTTTTTTGTTGACTCTAATCTCTCCACTCCATTGTCTTCTCATCTAATAATTGTTTGATGTCATCATATATGTTACTTATATCCTCCAAATTTTTTTATTTGATGGAAAGGCTGAAGCCAATTTTATTGATAAATCACAATTACATCTTAAAATCCAATGAGGCACCCCCATCCCAAACTCCAATCTTATTTAATAATAATAATAATAATAATAATAATAATAATAATAACAACAACAACAACTATCTTTTACGTTTCCAACAGCTACCTTTGCCGAACACTTATATTATTAAAAGTTACATTGATAGCTAAACTCTAACAGCTACTATTTGACAACTCACAACTATCCAAAAGCCAACAACTACTCAAAAGTCAACAGCCAACCGCTACAACTAGTTTTGCTGAACATGCCCTTAATCTCAAAAATTGGGGTCGACTACGTAAACCAAAATCAATCATTCCATATGGTCATCCACATACATTTTACTCTTCCATCCCCTACGATCGAGAACATTTTTAACACATTCTCATCAAGTCATTTTCAGTCTCTCCAAACTAAAAGTATTAATATCAATTATTTTTTAAAATGATGAAAAATAAGCACCAAACAAATAAATTTAGAGAGGATGTGATAAATCAATTAGTTAGAGTTTTTATTTTGCATCATGAACGTTTTTTACTTTTTTTTGTAAAACAAAATATAAAGTAAAATAATTTTATTTTTCTATTTTTTTTTTCTTTTTTTTAAAAAAAAAAGAGAAAACATGCAGATTTGAACTGTCGAGGATGGTTCGTCTATTTGAACTTTAGCTTTTGTATCTCGAGTGGTGTAAGCTTGAGTCAGTAGTGTGTATTGTTTCGAATTTAAAATTTGAAAAAAGTAGGCAAAAAAGTTGTTGCATTATTTACATTTAAGCCCTACGCTACGGAAGGTTGAAATTAAGACTAGAGTGCCATTCGCCTTGGGGTATATTCTATTTGCATGTCAGTATGTCACTCTCCGTTGATTACCATAAAAAATTAAAAATTGTTTTTTTTCTGGGGACTTAATGATTGGGTGATTGGTTGACATGTATGACAACCTACATTATTTGATTGGAGGAGGGTGCCATTTTTTCTCTAATCAAAGTACCAAAGTACTATTAGAATATGTACTCTTTTATTGGTTAAAAATTTATAAGAATTAAAAGTCCCATAACAGATGTGTCTTTTCTGTGAGCTAATTAAAAACGGAAATTTATTGGAATGAATTATAATTAATGTGAATGAATTACAATGAATTAAACCTTATTATAAATTGATAATTTATTGAAATGGATTCGATTGGACTTGAGTAGATTGAAAAAAAAGGAGAACGACATTTGTAGGATCCAAAACTTTGTGGTTGAACCAATTTTGTTTGTAAATATGACTTTGGAATATGACAAGCTACAATGTTTTGGGTCATACAAATTTCATTTTAACTTGTTACATTAATAATTTTGTTTGGCAAAACAAAATAACATATGGCACACAAAATTACTATAGCTCCATAATGGTTGATGATGTAGCTTGGCATATATTCTGCATATTTAGTAATTTACAAACTAGTCATTCCAAACAACCATTTTATAACATTATCTTAATTACTTTAATTAGTTTGCTCGTTTACATCCTCTAATCTCTAGTGTTTGTTAGACATGTATGTTACAACTAATAATAAAAAAATATTTTATACAGAACATTATATTGTACATACAATTTATATTATACATCCAGGGAAAAATTGTTCATTTGATTTAAAATAGTCTAAAATTTTATCTTCAAATCAAATGGAAAAAAAAAATATCTTTAGTTATACCTTATAACATCTCTTACGGTACAAACAACTAAATAATCAATACAAACCATTTTATCCATTTAAAAAAAAAGAAACATAAATAGATGAATGCTAATGTGTAATTTCTTCCTTTTAGAAAGTGTTTTTGGTATTGTCCAAAAAAAATAAAGATTTTGACATATCAAGAACTCATTTTGATAACCTCACCCTTAGGAATACTTTAATTTTTTCAAATCTAATCATAAGGAAGAGTGTCCAAATTGGTTTCAAAAGCGTGAAAAATCTTGTCCCCGGATTCCTAATTAGTTGTATGTTCGTTTTTTGTAAGCATCCCAATTTTTATTTTTATTTTTTTGGGTACGATTTAAGCATCACAATTTAGTTACTCTTCTTTCATAAGTTTGAATTTTTGCCTTATTATGGAGTAGTTAATTGCTACAGAGTAGTTTTCAAGAACTTATTATTATTTTCTAATTCTAAATGTAAAATTAATCAAACTTTAATTCATTTTAGTTCACTTATGGGTAGTTTACTAGTTTCCCTTCCCACTCCTCTTAGAGTCACAGTGACACACACGTTAACAATATCTCACAATTCACAAAGTCACAAGTTAAAAAGCTATCATATTATTAGTTGACTACTTGACTAAACTAGTATTTGATATGTATTCATAGTTCATCGGTCATACCTAAGAGGCTAAAACCCATTTGAACCAACCCAAATTACTTGTTACAATAGAAATACTTCCTCCAATCCGTTTATTATTAGTTATATCATTTGAACTTTTTATATCTTACAAGTAATACCCAAGTTTAATTACCAATAAGAACATAGATAGTAAAAGGTAAACAAATTGTTTAAGGAAGGCTATGTTCAATACAACTTTAGTGCAATAACAGTGTTACTGAGAAAAATAAAAACTCAAATCAACAAACATATTAGTCCAAACCAAAATACTTATTCGCTTTTATTTAGCAATAAATCATTTATACTTGGAAAAATTACATATTCTGCTAGTACACATGAATACTGATAGAGTATAAAATATGTTTCTAGGTCTCAATCATCAGCTTCACATGAGAGCCATATGGGCTTTAAGTGTAGATACAACATGGACTCTCCATACCACTTAGAAAGGAAGGGTGGCTGGATGAGTTTCGAACCTATGACATTTTTGTTACGCTGACGCTGATACTATATTAAATGATCAACCCAGCCAAAAACTTAATTAATGGTTGAGGTTCAGAAACATGTTTTATACTTTGTCAAATATGAAGATAATGGTATCTGATTTGATGTGAAAAAAGGTTGTTGTAACGTATAGCAAGCTCAATAGATATCTCCCAACATTTAAAATGTAATTGTGCATATATTTTGTAAATGTGCATATGCCTTAGCTTATACAAAATGTACACATTCAATTCTAAAAATATATAATTGCGCTCAAATCATATATTACGTAATTAAAAATACACACATATTTTCCAACACCCCCCCCCCCCCAAAAAAAAAAAAAAAAAAAAACAAAAAATT
>PYUH01000044.1:5249101-5267989 GCA_016808085.1 Suaeda aralocaspica | reverse complement strand
CCCCCCCCCCCCAAAAAAAACAAAAAAAAAAAACCAAGATTCTTGACATTAAATAACAGTAATTTTGTGGAATTGTGGTAGTTCATCTTAAATAGGTTTTTAGGGTTTTGGGTTGTGGGGTGGGGTGTTGAAATTTAAGCGAATTAGCTTAAATTTGGAAAAAAAAAATGAATTTCAAATGATTTGTATTTTATAATGAATGTGCATATTCATACAATCCATTATTATTTTATATGTTATTTTACCGTATACTTGTTGGACAAGATTTTTCTTTTCATTTTTTTAGAAATTGCACAATCTTTACTAACTACTTATTTAATTTAATTAATGAATTGAAGCAAACATGAATCTTTCAAATTAAATTAAGTAAGTACTCCATAATTATATTAAAAAAGTTATTAACAACCTATATAGGGCAGAGCATTGGCCCTTTTTCTAAAACTGGCTGCATACTGTATTACTGTGAGTTCTCAAGTGATAGGACATAATGTTTGTGTGTTAAATGGACAAATAGCTAATAGGCGGCGAAAAGGCCAAATATTACTACTAATTAAAAACATTTTTGCATTCATTTAAGTTAACTATACAAATATAATACGAATAACTAATCAAGTAATTAAGTTTTAAGCAAAAAACTAATTAAGTAATTAGTACTCCGCACCACGTCCAAAGAAAAAAACAATAAAATACAACACTAATCAAAATGGCATTTATTTAGATATATAAATGGAGTCGCAATTATAGGTCCAATACGTATGCTCCGTACCAATGTTAATTTTATAACCTTATTTCAACGCAATATTAATAGATTTTTCAACAACTTTAATCATTACTAATATACGACTTTCTTCGAAACTTCCTTAGTCAAAATCACGAATTATATAAATAAGTTTGTAAGCCTGCAACAATCTAAACGTTAGACCAAGTATTGAGAATTAGCATACTTCACATTAGAGTAAAAGAAATGCAACTTTAAATAAAGTCAGTGACAACTAATGAATAGTTAACCATTATATTCCTTTTCTCTGATTCTACGAAACTTGTAGCATAATTGCAATAAACTATAATGCTTGCCTATTATTGAAGTGTATGTATTGATTTACTTATGTGTATGTCACATTGTTTTGGCTAGCTTTTTAAAATAAATTTATCTTCATGATAAACTTATCTCAACATCATTGTAATGAGAATATTATCGGGTTATATAGTCGCACAACACACCTTAAACACAAGGTGCTCGTCGAGTCGTAGACTAATCAATAGATAAGAATATAAGACAAAAAATACACCTCACGTTACTGACACCGGAATTTATGGCATTCTTATCATAAAATTCTAAGATTCGTAAGAATCATGGTAGTTTATTTTGAAATCTGAAATCTGAGTCGTAAGACGATCAGGGCAGATTCGTAAGAATCATGTATGTGTACTCATAAATTAAGAGTCGTAAGAATCATGGTAGTATAATCTGAAAATATCATACTGATGGTAATAATCTTAAGACACTTTTGACATAGCAAATATAGCCGATCCATCAGTATGATATTTTCAGATTATACTACCATGATTCTTACGACTCGGAGTAATTTTTGTATTGGGTTATATTGTGTTCCGAACCAAGTATTCCTTCTTTAGGATCTCATTTTCGTAAAATACAACCAATTTAATCTTAGAATCCCTAATTAAACGCTAATTTTAAGGGTTGCTCTACGACTTCATCACCATATAAAAATATTAAGGAGTACAAAGTTAAATTTAAATCAAATCAAATAATCCATGTATAACACTAACATATGTTGAGTGGAATGAGTTCTAAAAACCAACTCTAGCTTTTAATTAAACGCTGACCTATCAATTGTAACTTGTAAGCATATTGATGTGATTAGCGTAGTTCGATGGATTTTTTTACTGTATTATATAAGAAATTAAAGTAATCCGATCTACGAAATATTCAATAAATATTGTAATCCTTCAAAAAAAAATTATTTGAATTCATAATTCAACAAAGTACGTATCTATCAATCAATGAGGGTATAATATGCTGGTACGAAGAATAATAAAGAGAACTATTGCGTCTAAAAAAACGTTTTTTGTCCAACAAGTTTCTTAAAAAAAAACGGTGAGAAAGAATCTTCATGAACCATAAGTACATGTACTCCAACATGTACAAGTACCTATGAGATCATCGTATGATATTTCTGAAGAAACAAGTAATATGTCCAAATTGTCAACCCTTATCGTTTGACCTTGTACGGAGTACTATATAGTACTGATAAATTAAATTTGGCACCACTTGTGAAGTCGTATTTCCATTGTGTGCTGCTAGATCTACTTGCAAATTATGAAGACATTTTTGAGTAATTGACTCATCCTTCGTACTAGGGGTCGATTTTAAAAAAATGTCATTTTCTCAATAAGTGAAAACTATAATTGCTATTGTCCCCCTCAAATTGGTTTCTTGTTGATATATGGTCTAATACATTATTATGTGTACAACGAGGGATGAGGAGAAAAATTATAGATAGATGTCGTTAATGTATAGGTGGGAATTTCAAAATTTTTAAGGATTTTTTTTATATATGGTCTTCTTTACATCTTTAGCATTAACTTTTTATTATTTCATCATTTTTATTTTACCTCTTGTATCTATAAACAATTAGTTGATCCTTAGACATTTTTTTAGGGCTTAAAGGGTTGTAAGAAGACTCTCAGAGAGGAAAAAATAAAAAGAAAAAAAACTATTGTGCTCTTCTTTCAAAAAATTGTTTGAAAGAAGGTTAAAAAAAGTTTTAGAATGCGAAAATCAATCAAGAAGAGTCATGTAGTCACTAAGAACACGTGGCAAAATAGGGGAGAAACATGACACAAGTACGCAACCCTTGATAGTCATCTGAAGCCGAAAATAAAGGCTATAAGTCACAATTTTCGGAAGTTTCGAGGTCATAGAAAAAACGACCACAAATTTTACACAATGCCCCTATGGACAAAATAATATACTTGGACAGTTTGTCGTGGTTCAAAAGGTCATAGGAAGGTCTCGAAAGAGCAAAATAAATGATTATTGTGCCCTTCTTCTGAAAGAGGGCTAATAACAAATTTTAGTGTACAAAACTGATTATGGGTAGTCATGTGGTCACCCAGAACACATGGTTAAAAAAAATAGAGCTGAAACAAGACGACGTCTAGAACAGCTTGCTAGAAGCTAAAATTGAAGGTTCTAACTTAATGTTTTCCGAGGTTTCGTGGTCTTGGAAGAATATTAACCAAAAATTTTACACGGTGTCCCTATAGTCAAAAGATCAAATGCCTTGGAGAATTGTTTTGGTTCAAAAGGCTATAATGGGCACCAAGTGAGGAAAAAATACCAAAGTGTCCTTGCAAAAAATGTATTAAAGAGGGATAATAACAAGTATTTGAAGGCCGAAACCGATTTGTTTGGGGTGTTATGTAGCCTCCCATAACACGCGGTAATAAAAAAGAAGGATGAAAATAAGATGAAGCCTGGAGCAACCTTCTTAAAGCCAAGAGTGAAGGTAATTAAGTCGCAGTTTTTGTGGGAAAAAATAGCGAAAAATATTACAAACTGCCCCAATGGTCAAAAGAAGGCTTTTGGACAACTTGTTAGCGATAAGTCGTCACAAAATTTGAAGCTTTTAGGTTGTGGGAAAATAATCGCCAAAAATTTTACACAGTACTCCTTTGGTTAAATAAATGTCATTGAACATCTTTTCGGGGTTCAAAAGGCTATAAGAAGGCCTCGAGAGTGTTAAAAAGACTAATGTGCCCTTTTTTTTGCAAAATGTGGGAAAGAGGATAGATAACACTGTTTAACGGCCAAAAAAAGAGCAAGAGAAATCATGAGGTCACGTTTTTTTTCTGGACAATAATCCATGAAATTTTATAAATGCATAACAAAATCATGCATTGTATGGGCATACAAGAACGGACAAAATACGGAATGAGGTTATTAGTAGGAAATTGGGGGTTGCTTCTATTGAAGATAAAAAAAAAAAAAGAGGGATAAACGGTTAAGATGGTTTGGTCATATAAGACGGAAACCGAGTAACACTCCAGTAAGGAGGTTGGAAGGGTGACAACAAGAGGGAAGGAGGAGAGGTAGAGGAAGACCGAAACAAACTTGAATGAAGGTAGTTAGTGGAGATATGATGGTGTTGGGGATTGAAGAGCATTTAATGTCAAATAGGAAAGATTGGAGTTACGAAGATGATTTCTGCTGAAGACTTTTGGTACTCTTAATATTGATTCATGTCTAGCCAACCCCAAATTAATTTGGGATTAAGGCTTTATTGTTGTTGATGACAAAATCATGCATTGATGTGTGTAATTTATGTGCAACCATACAATTTGAGATTTAAAACTTTCCCTTATAGTTGACCGAAAAATTTGGTCCTTTTAACCCAAGACCTTATTTTACTTATGGAAAATGTGAAAAATGGTCCAGTAAGGTATTAAAAATGGAAATAATTTTTCAATTCAAACATTAATTACACCAATTTACGTGTGATTTTTGATAACACAAAAATTATTACCCATTATACAATTATATTAAGGAGATGTTTGGCGGAGAGAGTTTTGGGTAAGGAAAAGAAGTTTAAGGGAATTTAGAATTTTGTCTAGTCAAAAGCTCTAATATAGGTGTTTGGTGAGGGAGAGGTTTAAAGAGAGTTTTTGGTACAATACTTTAATCAAAATCCTAATTTGGAAAGGCAGGTGTAAGGTGTTTTTATTAGAGTTTTAGATACAAAAATTGCAAATGACTAGTTTACTTTCATAGTTAAACAAACCTAACTTATTTTACAAATTGCAAACAACCATAATTGTTATCCTACATAATTAAAAAAGCATAAAAATTTAAACAATCAGCTAAGTGTTACCAAACACATATATGCAAATAACTATTCAAATTAATAGTCAAATCCTCTAAACAAAAAGTCAAATTCTCTAACAGTAAACTCTAAACTCTAACCTCTAAAGTCTTTAAGCAAAACAGGGCCTAAGGGCCCGTTTACTTCAGCTTAATTTCAATTTAGTTTAGTTTAATTTATTTTATTTTGCTAATTTATTTCCTCCTAATTTAATTTTTTCATAATATACTATTTTGTTCAAAATAGTATTTTGTTCATACTTCGTAATATTTTTGTTTTAATATTGTCATTATCTTGTACTTGGCTTTATTTCGTTCATAATATTATTAGTGTGTTCATAATATATTTTTGAAACATTAATTATTATTATTTAATTCATATATATATTTATTAGGTTATAGTTTTCTCGAAAAAAATATTAATGAAACTATCATTCAGGACATGAAATAAAAATATAAATAGATTATCATTCACACAAGTATGAAAATACCCATAAGCGGATTGCCATCCACAAAAATATGAATTTTCTACAAATGAAAATGTATTACTAATTTTTTGTTTCATAATATATAAACTACCAATAACGAAATATTTTATATCAAAATTATTATTATGTCATTGTTCCGTAGTTAAAAATCATCAATCCATAGTTAAAATTCATATTTGAATTTTAAAAATCAAAACCCATAAAAATCATAGTTAAAAACCATTAATAGTTAAAAATCATTACTTCATTAATAATATAAGGTTAAAAATATTAATCCATACTAAATCATTTCAGTTCCGTTCAGCTCAGCTCAATTCACTTCAATTCAGTTTAGTTGAGCTCCAATCAATTCATTTTAGTTTAATTAAGTTGTTTCAGCAAATGTAAACTGCCTCAAGTGCTTATTGTTATCTCTAACAACTATGTATATTATACCGTTTAATAGGGGTGATCATGGATTGGACATGGCCGGGTGAGAGTAAAAAATGAATATATTTGGTGGGCCAGGTTCAACTCGGGCCTAACTCTTATGTACAAAGCCCGAAAAAAAATGTGGGTTTAAAATCTTAAATATTCTGCCACCGAAATCGGCACAAAGCGGAGATTATGTCGGGTTCAAATTCGGGCCGTGAAATGGGTGCCCCAAACTTGTAGAATTATAGTACTAATAACTTATACACTTTCAAATCCGCTATCGAGCTGTTTCTTTCCCCAACTTACGCGCTTTGGCAATTAGGGTTTTTTCTCTCTCCACCTGAATTTTCTCGAAGGTATGATGAATCAACTCCAATTTCTAATTCAATTTTATTTCTCTCTCAATTATTACTTTAATCGAAATTTTGTTAATTTTAGGGCACTTGAATCGAAGAAAGATGAGACCAGTTTTCGTCGGAAATTTCGAGTTCGATACTCGTCAAACTGACCTTGAGCGATTATTTTCGAAGTATGGAAGAGTTGATCGTGTTGATATGAAATCTGGTAATTTTTAACCTAAATTCTAATTTTAAGCATTAATTTTGATGTATATATTTTTTGTTTCATTGAATACGTAATTGTTTATTGAATTCGTATCTAACTTTAGAACACTATTCAATTTAAAGGTTGAATTCTTGTTCTTGTTTAATTGTTAATTTCAAAGTTTTTGTATTAGAGGAACTGAATTTTATAGGTTTATGTGAATTTTTGCCGCTAATTTTTTTTTCTTCCTTGTGCAACTGCAATTTGCAAGTATGAATATTTTTTGGACTTTGTTTGTTTTATCTATTGATCATTTAATGCTATTAATTGGCTATATTCTATGCTACGGCTATATCCTTTTGATCACAGTTGCTCGTAGGGGTGACAGAGTAAGCTTATCGCATCGATTCAGTTGTATTTTATTTGACGGTAAAATATGCCATGCCTTGATGGGCAGCCGCATTTTCAAAATTCCAGGGTTTTTGGATTTGCCTTTCTTAACTTGCATGCAATCGCAATTATGTTTCTAAATGGTATTGTTTGTTAATGTCGATTATAGTTTGTATCTAAAGCCCGTCATTGAGTGTTTAACACAAATTACCTAAATTTCTCTTGGAACTTTTTTCTTGATTCTCACAACATCATGTAATATCTCAATATTAGGACAAGGGTTGTATTATTTTATAATACTACCTAATATAGATACTAGGACCTTCTAGAAGGTTTTATAGTTGTTAGATAGGGTTTTTATATATAGTGCGAAGTAAGGAGGGAAGGGTGTATGTGATTTCTGTGAGTATTTTCTAGGTTAGATATTTATAGCCTAAAGCTACTAATGTGGAGATTGCTACCCTAAAGCTATTCACCCCTTGCAGTCACTTACTATCATTTAATCCTAAGTTTAAGCTTCGTTCTTAATTGTTGCTTGTTCATTTATATTCAGTCTGTCCAACCAGTCCATTACACACAATTGGACTTGTTAAATTAATTTTGATTTACATTTGGTGTTGGCTTTATCAATTCCTCTTCTGTTTGCAGTGATTCATTATTCTTCATGCAAAGTGAATACTGATGATACTGTATCTTAATGTTTGGAACTTACGGAGCATAATCTTTAGGTTAATTTACATGGGCATACTCTATCTCCTTGTGTTTGGTTTATTTTTAGCCTAAGAGCTTAAGTTTTTCTTCCACCTAATTCCTTCCTTTTGCACATGTTTTGAAATTCTAAATTTTTTGCCTATCATTTCAAAGTTTTACTTTCTTGAATCGCATCATATTTGGATTGGCCCTTCTTCGGTGAAGGTATGGATCATAATGGCTTCTCTATCATTCATGTAGTGGACAAGGTTGTAACCATTATTCTATTGGGTATGGCTAAATAGATAATTTTATGGTGGTGTCAATGCCCTGCATTCCACTTGGCAGAAATTGATGACAGATGGGAGTATTCAGTTTGTTAGGAGAAATTCTCCATATTAAGTTTTTCTTTTGACGCAGGAATATGAGCTTCCATCTGGATTATACAACTGTGCACACATACCTTCTAGTGGAAAGGAAGCCTTCGTGCTTGTGTGCTTTCCACTAATCAGATGGAAACGTTCTGCATTTTCTTCAACCTGATCATCCATCCTTCACTCTACACTGCTTTGAGTTGTCTTTTTACCAAGAGTGGTCATCCTTGGTTCAATCAATTCATGCCATGCACACCACTTTTCATCATTGCGGGCTCTATGATTTATGTCTTGCCATGCCTTCTTATCCTGAAATCCTGCTGTATGAATTGGAGAAGCATGCTTTGCAATGACAGAACTGAAACTTTGGGTTTAGACTTTTTAATATGCCATCCTTGATTTAGTCATCCTGCACGCTTCTACATCCTTAATGCATCAGCCCTTCACATTTGTTCAGGACTTCAGGTGTTGTCTTTTTCTAAGTTAATGTCAGGGAAAATCATCATTTGACTGAAGTAATATGTCTCAGCTGTAGTGCCAAGCAACAGCCTGTCAGTCCCTCAACTTACTTGAGTGCTCTTGTGCAGGTTTTGCTTTTGTTTACTTTGAAGATGAACGTGATGCAGATGATGCCATTCGTGGTCTTGACAATGTTCCGTTTGGTTATGACAAGCGCAAGTTATCAGTAGAGTGGGCCAGGGTATGTTACTTTTTTGGCATGCAGATGAGTAAAATTATGAATTGAGCAACTTCTTTTTGTTCTAGGAAAGGAATTCATTGTTGTGTATTGGATTTTTGCTACTGGTGTATATTTAATATTTTCTTGCTTCTGGTTTTGATTTCCTGGACAAGCTAGTTCTCCCCTCGATGGTTTTCTATACTGCTAGCCCAAAACTTTACCCATTTTAAAACTAATTGGTAATCGGTTAATTACTACAAAGTCAACAAGTTTGTTCTTAAATGTAGCTTATGTGACAGACTTTGGCTTACTGGGGTTGTAATCTTTGCTGCAGGGTGAAAGGGGTAGGGGACGTGATGGACCCAAGGGATCAAGTCAGAGACCTACCAAGACCTTGTTTGTCATTAACTTTGATCCAATAAAAACACGTGATCGGGATCTAGAGAGACACTTTGATCCATATGGAAAGGTTTTGAGTGTCCGAATCCGGCGCAATTTCGCATTTGTGCAATTTGAGACCCAGGAAGATGCAACCAAGGCTCTTGACTGCACCAACATGAGGTTTGTTAGTCTTTTCCGTTAGGTTTCTTATTCCCATTAATGCTCTGGTTTGAGATATTTGATTATCTGGCTTTGGTTTATAATCTGACATTAACATCATACTTTTGTAAATTTTGCAGCAAGCTGTTTGACAGAGTAATTTCAGTTGAGTATGCTCTCCGTGATGATGATGAGCGATATGATAGACGTGGAAGCCCCAGACGTTATGGCAGGAGTCCTTACCAGCGCTCACCTAGCCCACATTATCGCCGAAGTAGGCCAAGCCCTGATTATGGCCGTCCTCGTAGCCCGGTTTATGATCAATATGATGGTCCAGCTTATGAGAGGCGCCGTAGTCCTGATTATGTTCGCTACCGCAGGTATGCCTTAATTTTTATATGATCATGTGCTATAAATTTATTTATGAAGATGGAACTGTCAACTGATTCTCATCACTTTGTAACTTGTCTTTACAGCCGATCACCAATTCGGAGGTCAAGAACTTGAAGCTTGATATATTGAAGGCTTGATAAGTATCATTTTGATCACTGTATGGAACTGCTAGACTAGTGTTATCTAAAATTGGAATTAATTTGAGAAAATCGGTACGAGGTATACCTTAGGCTTTTAGGTTCCCGAGTATTTTGGAGGCTTGGTCTCTTCTACAATCCTTGTAATCAACTCTCTATTAAGTATTAGTGTCTCTTGGTTTATATGCATTCTCTCATGATGTTGTAGAATTAAGCCATTGTTAGGTTGAGTCAACTCACTCAAGTTCATTTGCTATCTAATGAAAGTCTAAGTTTTCATGTGTTTGTGCTCTGCAGAAATTTAAGCTCAATTTTTTATTTTATTTTTTATTTTATTAGCAGTGGGTAGTAGGATTGTTACTTGTTGGATCTAATTTTTTTTTTTCTCCCATAGAATTTTAGGGTTTGAGGGGGTTTTCAAAGTTTGCTTTGTAAAAAAGCTAGATTTAATTATTTAGATATTTGGATGGTCCAGTAAGCTGAGACTTTTCAAGTATTTTCCTTAATTAGAAATATCAACTTATCCTAGTTTTCCTAATTTTATCATTTGAAACTTGAAAGCACCAATTGCAACAGTTCAACGGTAACTTATTCAACAGAAATGGTGTTAACTATGAGATCCTTCGTTTAAGCTGGCAAACTACAATTGACATTTAACCAGATACAGTAAGACATGCACATTATACATATAATTAGCTAAGAGCTAAGACTGTACTAAGCTTGAGTGGATGATGGTAAAAGCTCCTCTTCTATCGCCTTCCCTAGCCACATTTCTGCGTCTTCCATCATCCCAGGGCTGAGCCTCACCATCAGAATGCAGAATTCTCTTTCGTTTAACATCCCATCTCCATCTAGATCTCCTTCTCTCAACATACCAGCCGCGTCCTCCTTACTCATCTTCTCCATCCCGAGAAGAGCTGAGTTCTTCCTCAAACTCTCGGATGTTATCATCCCTTTCTCAGGATCAGCTAACAACCTAAATCCCCCACAAAGCTCCGATATGAACGTCTCAACATCAAGCTTATCAGCCATAACCGGTAACAGATCTTCATACTCGGTAATCATAGCTTTCGATCCGTTCTTTCCACTTTCCATTTTATTGTGGAGCTAAAGAAACTATACTAAATAAGGAAACTGTTATAACCAAGGAACTTAAGAGAGATTTTATAGCTTTGGATGGTGATTTGTGAACTTGTGATTATCTATATATCTATACTACAGGGGTTAAGCAATAAGTATTCAAGTACAAAGTTTAAACAAGTTCTAGGAAGGTGCAGAAGCATTAAGTGGGGTAGAAGACTTTTGAATTTTATTTGGTTGAAACGTAAGCATCGTAGACATGGCCAATGGGAATAGCATAATCTCTTTTGGCTATGGAGTTTCTGTGAAGTTTCCTTTGTTGTTTTTATATATGATAATGAGAAAATTATGGCATATTAATTTCAACTACATCTCAACCATCCATCTCTTTCACATAGCTAGCATACTAAAAGATTTGGCATGATCTAAATGCTTAGAGGTTGTAACTTGTAAGTTCCAATTTAGGTATCTTTTCTTAAAGGCACCATATTTATAGCTGATAGCTAGCTGTAGACTTTATATCATTGGTTTGGTTACAATCATTTTCTTGATTCTTAATTTTACTATGTTCAAAGTGTAAGATTTTATGATACAAGCGATGATCTATCTCGTGTTTGTAACTTGATTTGATACAAGCGATGATCTATTTCGTGTTTGTAACTTGATATGATACAAGTAATAATCTACCTCGTGTTAGTAACTTGATATTCATCTCACACGATGTAGACTCGTAGTTTTGTTTTCCCCTAATCATATCGGAATCAAGAAGTCTTTGCCTAGCCTTTATGTCAACATGTTACTTTTATTAAATTATGATCAAAGCTTTTAATTTTCATGTAGAAAGTAAAAGAGGTAACTTACTTGCATTTGTGACGAAGAAAAGGTAACACTAATCAATTAGTGTTCTAGTTCTTTAGCAAAAATACAAGTAAACATGTGTTTTTTGTTGTATGCTCTTGTAAGTTATAACCGTACAAAATAATGAAGCAGAAGAAAGACTAAATACTAGCAAATATAATTGCAGGTTAGCAGCATAATGTATCACATACAAACAATCGTTACAGCATATGCAAACACATTATATACAATTGACAAAAGAAGTACAGTTCAGTGTAAGACTAATTAAGCACTGTCAATCTGTCATCGACAGACGACGGCTAGCAGGAATTATCATCTCTAACAATCTTATATTTCTCAAGAACAACTTTGCCTTCCTTATATTTCTGTGATGTCTCATAAGCTTTAACATACTTCCAGCCTAAAGTGTCGCCGCAATCTGAGCAGAAAACATCAGCAACTGTGTGAAGTCCGGTGAGGAGATGTCTGTCTTCTTTAGGCCCTGTAACTATATTCTCTGCATGGGAGAACAGAAATGCCCTCCCTGTTTGTGCCTGTATTAGACAACATAGTGTACTTACTATTATACTTATACAATTAATTACTAATGCTTACATTACTTCACTTGTTCTTAACAAAATAATGAAATGAATTAATGTTTTTGCAAGTTAACATATGCTTAGCTATCAAAACCAAAGATAATTCTCTATTTGTTTTCCCATAATTAGGTAGAATGGTATAACTAGCTACCATTTGACAAACATAAATGATTTACTAAGTTTCTCACACAATGAGGAATTGGGGAATCCTCACACAATTTTCCCATGTAACCATGTTTTACCTCCTTCGGACACTTTTATATGTTACGCTTAAAATTAATGTCAAAAACGGTGTGTTCCGAGTAATATGGAACTGAGGAAGTAATATATATTAAGCTTAAAAAATAAGTATCAACACACATAATTGTACACAAATTTCATGAACAAATTTACATAGGAATTATCAATTTTTTGATTTTACATAAGTATGTTAAGCAAAATACCTGGAATGATTTAGAGACTATGTCATCATGATGAGCAACATAATTTCGACAAACAAAACAGCAATATGACCTTGAACCAGCTTCATTTGCCATCAGAAAAAAAAAATACAGTAAATATTCCAGAAACCTACAATACAAGACTTAAACACCAGGGAGAAAAAGAGAATTTAAAAAAAAAAAAGGCAATAATTAGTCTGTCAACAAAATTACTGAAGGTTAAAACTTTAGGAAAAGAGTAATTAAATAGACAGAAAATTATAACAATACTAACCTATACACAGAA
The DNA here is from genome assembly GCA_016808085.1 of Suaeda aralocaspica. Lineage (NCBI taxonomy): Eukaryota > Viridiplantae > Streptophyta > Magnoliopsida > Caryophyllales > Amaranthaceae > Suaeda > Suaeda aralocaspica. The sequence goes on along the minus strand of PYUH01000044.1, from coordinate 5,255,214 downwards.
ATTTCTGCTGGAAATGATCATATATTCACATGAAAATGGAGTATTCCTTCTTTAAATTAAGGAACCAATAATTGGTGACAAGTGGCAATAGTAAGATTCCAAGTAACAATATAATATAAAGTTAAATAGTAAGTATTCAATTTTTTTGGTTAGAAAAAGATAGCTTTATATAAAAGAGTTATCACCTACATTTGATTACCAACAATTTGGAACAATGACTATGATTTAGCACTAAAGAATTATAAAAACAACTATCATTGTTACTTGTTTAGGTGAAGAAAGCAAAATGTGCCATGATCATCAGCAGAATTCAATTGACAATTAGTATTATCAGAATTCGAAACAGGAGGAGCAGACAGTTAACCAAAAACCTATCTTGCCCACCTGAATAAGTAAACGTCGTGGACTCGTGGTACACAGATTTGGGATCAGACAGATGATTATATGATTGGAATTGTTCAACACCTATTAACATCAATATTAATTTTCAGCTCACAATTACATGAATATTATGGAAGTGAGGCAAAGGGTGACCAAAAGAAAGAGGCTGTAAAAATGTCAAATAATAGAACATTATTGAATAATAATCCCGGAAAATTATGTACACTTCCTCTCAATTCTCAACAATTTCAACAGAAAGCATCAACAAAGCCACGGAAAAAACCCACATGTAAGAAAAACATAAAAAAGGGCTATTCCGCGCAAGGAATTCTTAAAACCTGTTAATCAAAGAAGGCTTTCTGGTGACAACATCGATCTTTCATGGGAAGTGCCATTCAAAGAATTGTGATATTACATAGCTACAGACCACTAAGACCTAGACAAAAAGGAAACAAAAAAGAGAGAAATAAGTCCTCTTTGCTCATCCTCATACTGAAGGAGCAGCCATCTTTTTCTTCATCATCCATTTCTTTTTAGCAGCCTCCAATGATTGTTCTCGATTTCTTGCAAGTTCCTCGAACCAGTGCTGATACTCCGCCTCAATTGCAAGAAGCTCTACCTTTAGTTCAGCGTCTTCTTCTTCTATTTCTTCTTCTTCTTCATTATTTGCACCTGAGGACGAGGAGCTGCTTGCTAAGCTCATGAAACAACTCAATCCACCATGCTCCGCGGAGGTTGAGCCTTCAGAATTCTTGGTCATCTCATTCAAGTGCGTACATACACTAAAACTGCTATCGTTTCGTTGAAATTTGTACACTTCATGTTCACAATACAGATCTCCCAAGTCCATCTCAGGTTTGTTGACACTCAAACATTTGAAACTATCATCAATGCAATTGTCAAGACTTTCCAATGCTTTATCGAATGCGATGGAGGAATCCTCAGCACATATAGAATTATCTCCTTGTTTCCATTGTGTAGCAGAAGAATTAGCAGATGATGATTTTGATATTATTGTAATTTGCTTTATTAGGAAATCGATAAAGTCAGCTATAAATGACACATCATGATCAGCTAAATCTAGAATTTCAACCATCTCCATTGCTACTGCAAGCGCTGTATCAGTCTCCATGTAAAATACAAAATCAATTTTCTTCGTCACCCCTGAGATTTTCCAAAATTTAAATGATTAAGTAATTGAGCAGAAAATCTACTGAATAAATAGAGAGAGAGTAATCTTAACCTACCACATGGGTAAGCAATGCGCAATGTGAATGATATTGAGTTATCTTCATGATTTTTCATCCCTCTCAATTGGAACATATTATCCTTGTGAACCCTCATAAATTCCAAAACATGTTCAGTTGGACTAACACAACTGTTATCCAATGAGGAGCTTGCCCAGTGATGACTATAAGTATCAATGTCGAGATCCATGGAATGAGGTGTTGAAGTAGGGGTGGCAGACCTGGGGGATTGGTGGGGTATGTCAATGGGATGACTTATTGGTTCTTTTCGGCTCTCCACTTGAAGAAAAGGATCCTTAAGTAGCTCTTTTGCCGGCAATCTTTCAGAAGCAGAACACAAACACTTCTCAATAAAATCCTTCGTTAGAGGATCTTTCACCTTGGCAAGGGCAGCTGGCTTAATGCCCTAAAAAGAAGCCAAAAGGACCATGCAAATTAGGTTTTATTTTGTTTTCATTGGTTTAATTTTTTTGATCATAAGTTATTTATATTCTAAAAAATTAGCAGGAATTGGAAATTTTGTGGAAAAGTATAAATTATACAGAGTACAAAACCAGCTATAATTTTAAGATACTTCATACTCGTATTTAATTGTGAAGTTCTTTTTCCACATCACCAAGATGTTTTAGCTAATAAATAACTAACCTATCTACTATCTACCCAAATCAGGAGGGTGTTTGGGATTTTGAGGTTTAAAGCCAAATCAGATGATTTGGTAAAAGTGATATTTAATTAGTCCGAATCTCCAATGGGAGTCTTTGGTTGAGAGTGTATTTAAAGAGTAGTTGAAGTCCATTAAAAACTACGCAGCAAATTTGAAAAATTTGCCTTTAAGAGCTATGAAGAGCTTCAGAAATATAGTGCAACTACATCCTAGAGTTGGCTAAATTTACTACCCTAAACCAGAAGAAACAGCCATACATTACAAAAATGTAAATGTCCTCAATGGTCATTTTATACCTATCCACTATCTATTAGATAATTAGCACTCAAATCCAACAACTAGTAAAATCAATTAATACAACACACTGACTCTCAAACAGGCCTCCAAGTTATTCTAAAATACAAACTTCATAGATTTCTAAACTCTAAATATCCCTTCCGCCATTTGCTGTTAATCAGCTGGTCTCAAGAGCAACAACGTTACAGATAGCAAATTTTGGTTGGTTTTATACTTTTCTGTAAATTAAAATATGAAAATGGACATATTTCGAAATAGACAAGTAGCTTGTAGGTGTGTCTGCACTAAATCTTCAGTATACAAAAGGAAAAAAAATATATATCAAAGCAAAAGCAAAGATTCAAAGACCACGCAGCAAATTAGTGACAAACTTACAGAGGTAACCTTCTTAAAGATTTGAGCTGGATTTTTGCATTCACTATAAGGATACTCAAAAGTGACCATCTCTAACATGCACATTCCAAAAGAATATATATCAGCGAGTTCGTTATAATCTTCATCATAGAGCTCTGGAGCCATGAATTCGGGTGTCCCTATCATTCGAAAATGAAACAAAGTCAGTGATTAAAACTCTAATCAGCTTCTAAAACAACGAAACAAAACTTCAAACCTCACCAATGACACTGCGCACACTTGGCTGCTGCATCACAGTTGCTAATCCCAGATCTCCAATTTTAACCTCTCCATGGTTTCCATTGATGAAGATATTGTCACATTTCAAATCTCGGTGAATAACGGGTGGGTTGTGATTATGAAGATAGGCTAAACCTCTTAGAATCTGCCTTGCCCAATTCTTCACTGCCTTCATGTCTACATTTTTGTGCTTCTTTCGGTATCTAATATCAACAAAACGATTATTGCAAGCACATGATCAAATATTGCATCACAAAAATCAAAGAAATGAAGCTAAATTAATGCAAACTTTGAAAAAGGCAACTCACTCCCTCAAATTGCCAGATGTGAAAAGCTCGGTGATCATGTTCACTGTTTTCTTTTTGTCATCCACCCATGAATCGAAAAGCTTAATGATGTTTTCATGTTTTAATGACTTAAGAAGACGAACTTCAGAATACAGCTTCTCCAAACCTTCTGGAGTCTGCAGGACATCATTGATCTTCACACGGTTCCAAGCAACCTCTGTGCCATTGACTTCATCGAATCCCCTGTAACTGCAAACAAAGAGCAACGCTGAGATTAGGATAAAAGGAAAACAACCCAGCGAAAGAGAGAAGTTCCCATAATGTGGAATTTCATAGAATCACTCCCACCAGTATAACTTAATCACATTATTTAAGCATGCATCTTCATACACAATAGCTTGATACTATAAAAGCAGAATCTTTTATTTAAAAAGCTCATAAAATTAGCTAAAAACTACAGAAATGAGCCGAAACATACACTGTCTTAAATGCTCCTTTTCCCAGGACTTCACCAAACTGTAACAAAGCAAAATGGAAAATTATCAATATTAGATGTGAAAAAAAGGGGACAAAGCCTTATTAAGGCAGGAATGGGGGGCGTGAAAAACTTACATCAATATAAAACACAAGTGACAAAAAAGCAGAAAAAAGGCAACGCGCTAATCTTCCAAATGTCAATCTAGAATTCCTTCTATGTGACTTATGAATAATATCAAAAGCAGCCATCAAATAACTTTGAACCATAATCAGACCTGAACTCTGACCATTTTTTCGCCCATACAATATATCACAGGGTCCAATGATACTCAATTGTTCAAACATGCCAATTGCAAAACTCGGGCGGGTATAACATACCAACAGCAAGGTAGGTGAAGGAATTGAGTAGTATAGGACTATAGGCTATATAGTTCACATTAACAAATGATAACAAATTAATTTAACAACAAAGAAACCACTTATAACTATTTGTAATAATCAAAATCGATGCCAAAATGGTGGCTTGAGCATGTGGAAAGATCAAGAGATGCACCGGTTAGAAGGATAGAGGGTTGGGATATTTAGAATCTCCGTAGAGGTAGGAGGAGATCAAAGTCGACTTGGATGGAAGGAGTTTAAGAGGACATAGCAAGGTTGGATTTACAACCTTATTTGGCTTTGGATAGGAGTGACGGAGAGGAAGGATTTATGAGAATTGGTTCATGCAACCGACCCATCTTTCATGGATTAAGGCTTTGATTATGATAATGATAATAATCGATGCCAAAATAAACAAGCAACATTTACTAGTCTATTTCCACCATTCTGATATTAGGGTTATTGTTGGCAAGTTGGAAATTGGATTATTCAATAGCGAATTAGGTAACACTGTAATACCGGTCTAAATCCTAGCCAACATTGCTCTTTAAGATCAGCTAATAATACAAATTCAATATAAGCCGATGGAAGTGAGTGAGGGGTAGCTCAAGTGGTTAAAGCTTCTCTGCCAATTCCCAAAAATCCTGAAATCGCTTTTCATTATACTCTCACTTGTAACTCTTAAGCACCAAAAATATACACCTCTCCAGCAGACGGGGAAAAACCATTAAAAATTTGTGATTAGATGGAATTGAACAAACAAGCATAGTTATGACATTTTATTTTATTCTATTTTATTTAATTTTTTTAGGGGTTTTATTAAATTTAGTGATATAATTTAAATTCAACACACCAAAAATAAAACCAAATTTCTGCAATAAAGTTTTTACACCAAAAAAATAAAAAAAAAATTTGTGAGAACAAAAAAATCTAAAATTGAACAACAAATTTATCAATTGCACATCAAATTCAATACACCACCAATAATAAAATAAAAAAAAATCAGTAAATTACAGGAGAAAAAAAAAATCCAAAATCGTGAAAGAAAACAAAATACCCGAACATATCGACCCGTTGGATCTTTCTCCACGTATTCAGGTTCACCTGAATCAACGGCAGCACTAAAATTTACAGGTAATCCAAATTCTGGAGCCATTAATCTGCAATCAAAATATACAAAAATACAATAACAGAATATTTGAAAATACAATTAATACAAAAATGCTTTTTTTTTTATTTTTTTTTTGTAAATTCTTTTGTACCACTGAAACTTTTCAAAATTTAGTTACAAATAAAACTGTTCATAAAAAGTAACTTTTTTTTAGAATCAAATACTGGAGATCCCAAATTCGAAGATTCGAAGCATAATTACACAACAACATAATTTGATCCTACCAAAAAAAAAAAAAATCACACAATTTTTGAAAAAAATTAAATAATCAAAAAAATATTGAAAATTTGTGATTATGTTTTTTTTTAGATGCAAGATCATAACTTTTTGTCACATAATAATCATCCCTTCAAAATCCCCTGTATTCAACTGCAAAAGAAAATACATTTTTGGGGGAAATTGAAGGGATGATTATTGACGTAGATTAAAGAATTAGATGTCAGAGAAAAATCAGAATTTCCGAAAAATAATTTCAAAAAGGTAAATGAGAAAAAAAAAATGAAAAATGAAAAAAAAAAAGGGAAATTTAAAGAAAACGAAGTTTTTTTTTTTTTTTTTTTTTTTTTTTTTTGGGGGGG
>PYUH01000044.1:5237075-5249083 GCA_016808085.1 Suaeda aralocaspica | reverse complement strand
TTTTTTTTTTTTTTTTTTTTTTGCGGGAGTGTAGGAAGAACGAACACTTGTTGAGTTGTTGACTTTATTAGAAGTTATTAAATTAAATTAATAATAAAATAATGGTAAGTATTAATTATAATTAGTGAATTATTAATTAAGCAAATAAGGGTACAAGTGTGACAAAATAAGCGTTGTAATAACAGCCGATAAAACAGCTAATGTTCGGTATTAATGCCTTAAAAAACAAGTACTGTGTTTTTTTGTTTTTTTTTTTTTTTTTTGGCTTTTGATTTTTGGTTCACGAGGTAATGTTTTCAATAACATGATACTTGAGTGATTTTAGTCTGGAAATTTTGAGAAAAAGGGAATTTTAGATTTTTTATTAAATGAGATTGTACTAATGTATTAGAGGTTGAAGAATTCAAGTTGGAATGCTTTTGTAATGTTGCGAGTAAATAAGCATTCTACTCGTGAAGGAAGCAAATGTTTGATACTGATTTTAGAATAAAGTGGCTTTATAACACTTTAGGCTCAAATGTGATGGATGAGAAATGAGGTCGACTATTCGAGACTTTTTTTTTTTTGGGTGCTACGGAGTCATAAGGGTGGGGATGAGAATCGATTTCAGGATTTCCTGGAACCGGGAGGGAAGCTTTTACCACTTGAGCTACCCCTCACTCTCATTCGAGACTTTGAGCGAATGAAAGTTTTTGAAGCTAAATGGTCCGGTATGTTTGTTGAAGGTTGCGTGATAAACAACTCTTTTTGTGGTTTGAGTTTGTGTCTTAGTACGAAAGTAATTGTTCACCTACTTCATGTGTGAAAACATTAGATATTTAAGTAATTTGACCATTGCATTGAATACAAACATGAACTTTGTATTGATTATAAATGGATAATTATAGGTAGTGCTACTGTGCAGTTGTACTATAGGTCTAGGGTTACATAAAAGCATTAAAGGGTAAACAAGTGGAAATTCTAGCCAAAATCATGCATTGATTAGTGTAACAGATGTTACATGAGAAAATAAGGGATTACTTAATTGCTTTAAGTTTCCTTCGTAATTTCAATAGATCTTAAGCGGGTGGTGAAAATCAATCCCTGAAAATGAAACTTTAGCCAACTAAGCTATCCCCTACTTTTTTTACGGGCCTTTTTAGCAATAGATCTTAATACAATACCAATAATATGATGGAGTAATAGTTAAAATTGAGGATTTGTGTAGTTACAAATTAATGACCACATATTCGAATACCCTCTCTCTCATTTGTATGTTTGCTATCACGACACTAGGCTTATGTTTATTCCAAAAAAAAAATGCCATAATTTTTTTAACATGTGTTGACTTATGAGTTTTACTTATGCCATTTTTTTAATTGTTGTCATTTTCATAAAATTATTTTATCTATTGTTATTTTCCCCTCGATCACCTGCGATCATGTTTCATGATGGTGATTAGAAAATTCAGAATAATCAAATTTAAGTAATTGTACTATAAAGAAAGATATTATAAAATGAAGATAAAATGTCCAAATTTGCAACTAAAAAAGGAGAATGAATGCCTGAATATGATTTTATGGTCTCTTCACTAATGAACTAATGCCATTTGTGCAAAGACGATAGGATAGTGTTCTATCACGAATTTATATGTTGAGGTTTTGCACATTTTTTACCGGGAATAACAAATCATAAAATAATACGGAGTACTACATAATTTCCGAGCAAATGATTAGATGCTCAATTATTAGAAATTTGAAAATTATAATTAATAAATAAGTTAACGAAAATAAGGTCTAAATTTATTTTTGTTGAACTGGATTTATTTTTTGTTATTGAAATCATTAATAATTTACCAAGGATTGAAACCGATAACTGAACTTATTTTTACTGAAAAAAAAAAATTAAAGAGAACACGGCTTAAGTTTTTTTTTTTTTTTCTTTCTAAAATACGTACTACATTTGTTTCCAATTAGTTGGAACAATTGAGTATTTTATATTTACAAATATAATACCCAATTGTTGCAACTAATCTAAAACGGATATGTTGGTCGAAACACTTTTCTCTATTTATAACTTGAATTATGAATTACAACAATTATACATTAATAGACTACATACTAAGAAAGCCAAAGCATAATTTCTTTAAGCATCGTTCATTCTAAGCAAATCTCTAGTAAAACCGCTTTATAAGGTAACATTATCAAAACACGATCAATGAATAGTAAAAAAGCCAAATTGTTGTTGATAAAGAAAAGATAGTACAAACTAAAAATTTATTATTGTGATATTTTTTGTTCAACTATAACAACCATTAATCCAAACAGTTTGATAACATCTCATATACATTAAGACCGTTATTTTTTTGGGCTAAACATTACTTAATTAAAATTTTATTTATATCGGTTTTTTTTTATTAATAAAAAAAAACAAGTGCATTGAACTCACTTGAAAATAATCTCAAGAAATCAAAGCCTAAAACAATTAACCAGTACGTAGTAATTTCTTTGTGTAGAATGATGCAACAAGACAACAACAACACACACAAAAAAGTGTCAATAGTTTACTTTTTGGAAGAAACAGAAATACAACCTATTTCAATACAAAGTACTGTATTAATTTATTTCGCTCACCAAGCTTCAACAAAGGTGTCGTGGTGTAGTTGGTTATCACGTCAGTCTAACACACTGAAGGTCTCCGGTTCAAGTCCGGGCGACGCCACTTTTTTCCCCTAACATCAAATTCTAAAACGACGTCGTCGTATAATCCACAAAACACACTCTCACATCTAACCCCCAAAACGACGTCGTATAAACAACAAAACATAAACATAATTCATTACACTCGCAGATCCCCAAACCAAAAACCTCCAACTCCCTTCTCTCTCTCCACTGTCGGCATAACAATGGAAGACATAAAACCTCGAAGAAAAACCACTCAAAAACACCCGAAAGCTGACGTCACAGAAACCCTAAGAAAATCATGGTGTAAACTCCGTTTATCAGTCCGTCATCCAAGTAGAGTCCCAACATGGGACGCCGTCGTTTTAACCGCAGCAAGTCCAGAACAATCAAAGCTTTACGAATGGCAACTTAACCGCGCTAAACGCCTTGGTCGTATCTCTTACTCCACCGTTACTTTATCCGTTCCTGACCCCCTTGGCTGCCGCATTGGTTCCGGCGCTGCTACTCTTAACGCTATTCGTCAACTTGCTTTCCATTTTCACACCATTGATCGAAATTCGGTAATTCTGCCTTTTTTTTTTTTTAGTAGTTTCGTGTAGTTGACTAAATTGTGTTATGATGATTTTGATTTGGTAATTTAGTTGAATATAGTGTGTAATGTACTGCAAATGAATTGATCATTTGTGAGTTTTATTTGTTGTTGTTATGGATAATGTGTTGCAAATGAGTTGATTGAGTTGGATGTATGAAGTTGTGTTGACATTAGGGCTCCGTCTGGTAGAGCATAAACCATTTTCCACGAAAAGTGTTTTTCTCCCTTTACCAATTTGTAAAATCATTTTTCTTACAACGATGGAATACCATTTTCCTTCCAAAATGAAAGGAAAACAATTTTCCTCCCATCCCCTTATACACCCTTTCCTCACTATATCTTTCCACTCCCTCCATTTTCCCTATTTTCATCCTTTTTTTACATGCAACCAAACAATGGAATATTGTTTCCATTGAAAATTGTTTTCCATGGAAAATGATTTTCAATTTTACATTGAAAATGTTCTAAGCCCTACCAAACGGACCCTGGGTTTTGTTCGTAATCAACTATGGTGGTTTATAATTCTTAGATTGTTGTTAATAAAGTGGGTTTTACTCAATCTTAGGTTGATTTTAAGTACATGTTATGCGATTCACTTTTTTAGACTTGGCCGGGGGTTAATAATTTGGATGGATTTGCCACTGAAATACTATCGTCCTTGTTTTAAAATTATTGGCAATGTTTACTTTAGGCTCTGTCTGTTTTGGAGGAGAACGCTTTCCCGAAAAATGATTTTCTATCAAATTCCCATTTTCCCTTTGTTTGTTTTGGTATGGGTGGAAATCAATATGGTAGCCACATTTACAAACAAAAGAAAACTTCTTTTACAAATGTGTTTTCCATTGAAAATTATTTTCCATGAAAAGTGTTTTCCACCAAAACAAACGGACCCTTGAAGTAAGGCTTATGCAGTGTACACTATCACCTACACTTGGCTGGATAATAATTGATGGAGAATGGATATTCCATTGAAATTCTATCATCATTATGTTGTGAAATATTGTGTCATCTATTTCCGATACCATTAGTTTCATGAGTATAAGCTGCTTTGGTTTTTCGTTAGTGTTTCAATGGCTCCTGTTACTTATTGTCTGTTCTATATGACTTACAGGCCGTGGAGGGAGCTGATGGAAGTGTCGACTCTTCTTCTCATGAAAGGTTTGACAATGGAGTTTCTGACCTGCCATATACTGATATTTTAGCAAAAAAGCATATATTATTGCTGCATGCTGGAGGTGACTCCAAAAGGGTACCATGGGCAAATCCAATGGGAAAGGTTTTCCTGCCGCTTCCTTATTTGGCAGCAGATGACCCTGACGGGCCTGTTCCTCTACTTTTTGACCATATTCTTGCCATATCATCCTGTGCAAGGCAAGCTTTCAAAAATGAAGGTTATTAGTTATATTTAGAATCGAAACCTGATTTGCATGTAGTTTTCTCCCTTGTCAATAATCTTTATTTTGCAACATGCTATGTAAAATGGTAATAATTTAAGCATCAATACATTGTGATGATGTAATCAAAAATACATATAATCTCTAGGCTTGGGGAATTTGTTTTTTACCTCTTACAATTCACGAGGGACTCATAATATTGGTGGTGTTTTTACGATATATTTCTGACCTTTTAGTCTGTTTCAATTTTTAAAAAGATAATTGTTGGATATCTATCATTCTATTGTGTGGGTTCTTAAGTATAAGCCATCTTCATATGCAGGTGGGTTATTCATAATGACGGGTGATGTCCTTCCTTGTTTTGATGCCTCCAGTATGATTCTTCCTCAAGATGCGCCATGCATCATTACAGTTCCTATAACACTTGACATTGCCTCTAACCATGGTGTTGTTGTGGCTTCTAAAGCTAGATACTTAGATCAATTATCTTGTGTCAGTTTAGTTGAGAATCTTCTGCAGAAACCTAGTAAGGAGGAGCTTGTCAAGAATCAGGCTCTTCTGGATGACGGTAGAACATTGCTTGACACTGGAATCATAGCAGTCAGAGGTAAAGCATGGGTTGAGCTTGTCGAGCTTGCTTGCTCTGGCCAATCTCTGATACTGCAGCTTCTGGATAGTAAGAAAGAGGCAAGATCTCTCCTTCTCTTTTCCTCTCCATCTATGTTGTACTACCTCCGCCCCTTAATTTTTGCAACATAGGCCCACATTTTGTGAGAGCTTTTTAGCTCAAATGTTGCAAAAATTGAGGGACGGAGGGAGTATATTGATAATATCCTTCAGCTGAATTACTTGTAGAATTGTAGCAGGCCTTACGATGGAAAATTGTAAAAGAAACTGATATACAATTATAATAAAGCCTTACAGTCTCTAGAACGAAGCTTGTGTTTTGTTTCCTATAGGTTGGTCATCTTTATCATGCCATATGTAAGTACGTTTTTATTTAATCTGTTACAAGTTTGTGAATGATAAACTGTGTATTCTTGAAGACCCAACCTGACTACAGTAGCTGTTATACGGACATGGCATTGCCTTTTCTATATGATTTAGTGTATCCGAAGTGTTTCAAATAAGACTAAACTAATACCCTTTTTGGTTCTATTTTAGTTTACACTCTATATTGCAGGGAGTGGAGGAAATTTCAAGTGGATGACCACATAGAATAATCAATTTTTGTTCATGTGGCCGACCCCATTTATGGGATTAAGGCTTCGATTGATTGTACTTTGGCATGATTCATACACTAGGGAAATTTTAGTCATCTCAAAATCTATTTTCCAATAATCAACTTGATATAATGTATACTTTTTGAATAAAATTATTAAAGAACAAATTGTGTCGATTGAAAAAGATAGAGGAATCCCTCACCTTCCTACCTTACATTAAATACACTCTTTCCTATTATTTCTTGCATAAATCCCACATTCAACACGTCCTCTCTCCTACCTTTTTCTGACAAACCTTACGATATACACTAGCTTTCCCCTTATTTTAGTTTGTGTTGCTGCAGCAAGTGTAATCAACAAATATGAATGAGTACTAAATTCCATCAGAACACTTCTGTGGTTTGCATATTGCACAATTTTGCTGTATATCTATCTCCTTTTTTAACGTAGAAGTCTGATTTATAGTTGTTTTATCTTGTTGTAGATGAGCTTATATGAAGATCTAGTTGCTGCTTGGGTTCCCACAAAACATGAATGGTTAAAGAAGCGACCATTGGGGGAGGAACTTGTCAATAAATTGGGAAACCAGCAAATGTTCAGCTATTGTGCTTGTATGTCAAAATTATCTGAAACATGAAGGCTATTGGTCATGTATTAATGTTTATCAGTTACGTGTTTGTTTATGCTGTATTGACTCTTATCATCTAGTTTTGAAGTCTACATGGCTTATGTCAATCTTCTGAATTTAATAAGGGAACAACACATTTAATGGAACAGAGTTAGTGATACTAATTGAACTTTGAATAAAAAATTTAAACCCTCTGTGTAGTTGCAGTTGTCTAATTCTGTATCGTTTGTCCCACTTACATATCTATGCCTATATACTTCTAATTGTTGTTGGAGCTGGAAAGAGAAGAGATAGAGGGAGACGAGTCAATCTTTCCAACTTTTCTCAGTCAATGGATGATATAATTCCTGCATTTCATAAAATACAAATAATTAATACTGCTGCATGTTATTTAATGTTTAGCTATATTGTTGGTGCAGATGAATTGCTATTTTTGCATTTTGGAACGTCAAGTGAAGTATTGGATCATCTGAGTGGTGCTGATTCTGGACTCGTAGGCTGTAGACACTTGTGCTCTATTCCAGCAACCACTACATCTGACATTGCAGCATCGGCTATTATTCTTTCCAGTAAAATTGCACCAGGGGTCTCAATAGGCGAAGATTCTCTTATTTATGACTCTTCCATTTCTAGTAGAATACAAATAGGCTCCCTGTCTATTGTAGTCGGTGTCAATGTTCCTGGGGCCTTTGATGGGGCAGTGAAAGAACCAATAAAATTTATGCTTCCAGATCGCCACTGCTTGTGGGAGGTGCCTTTATTAGATTGCAATAATCGGGTTATTGTTTACTGTGGCCTTCATGATAATCCAAAGACCTCGATGTCCAAAGACGGGACATTTTGTGGGAGACCATGGAAGAAGGTTTTGCATGATTTACACATTCAGGAAATTGATCTCTGGAGTTTGACGGGTTCTAGTGAAAATTGTTTATGGAATGCAAGAATATTTCCAATCCTTCCTTATTATGAAATGCTTCAGTTAGCATCATGGTTGATGGGTTTGAGTGACCAGAAAAGTCAAGCCATGCTAAACTTATGGAAACAATCTCCTCGTGTGAGTTTGGAAGTACTGCACAGATCCATTGACTTTCAGAGAATGTGCTTGGGTTCTAGTATGCATCAAGCTGACCTAAGTGCAGGCATTGCAAGGGCATGCATTAGCTATGGATTGTTAGGACGTAACCTCTTTCAACTTTGTGAAGAGATACTGCAGATGGACATATCAGGAGCTGAAATCTGCAAAGACTTCTTGGCTATGTGTCCCAGTCTCCAGGTGCATAACTCAAGAATAGTTCCTAAAAGTCGTGCATACCAGGTGAAAGTTGATCTTCTCCGGGCTTGTAGAGATGAAGCGCTGGCAAATGAGCTGGAGCACAAAGTTTGGGCTGCAGTTGCTGATGAAACTGCTTCAGCTGTTAGATATGGTTTTAAAGGTAGGTTGGACTTGAATTGAGGATTAAACATCTCCATCATCCTAAAATCTCTGGATTCTGGTGTGATATACTATTTTTGTAACTTCCTTTTGTCTACAGAGCATCTTCTGGATGCATCCCATGGCATATCTACTTCAATACACAAAGACAACAAAGCAGAGATGGGTGCAGAGGAGCAAAGCATGCTTCGAAGCGTGAAGGTTGAATTACCAGTACGTGTAGATTTTGTTGGGGGTTGGAGTGATACTCCACCATGGAGTTTAGAACGTGCTGGTTGTGTTCTTAACATGGCTATCTGTCTGGAAGGTTCTCTCCCAATTGGCACAATCATTACTATAACAAATACATCTGGTGTGTTCATCAGTGATGATGCTTCAAATGAACTGTTTTTTCAAGATCCTGCTTCCATTATCCCTCCATTTGACAGTCATGATCCATTTAGGCTTGTCAAGTGTGCATTACTTGTCACTGGGGTCATTCATGACAAGAGCCTTCAGTCTATGGGCTTGGATATTAAAACATGGGCAAATGTTCCACGTGGAAGTGGCCTTGGAACATCAAGCATCCTTGCAGCAGCTGTGGTTAAGGGGCTTCTTCAAATAATTGACGGAGATGATGGGGATGAAAATGTTGCCAGACTAGTTTTGGTATTAGAGCAGCTTATGGGCACAGGAGGAGGTTGGCAGGACCAGATTGGAGGGTTATATCCCGGCATCAAATTTACAACTAGCTCCCCTGGAATCCCTTTGCGCCTTCAAGTCATTCCCCTCTCGGCGACCCCTGAGTTGATGTTGGAATTGCATCAGAGATTACTTGTAGTATTCACTGGTCAAGTAAGTGGTTGCATGTGTTGTATTGTTAACAATTTGCTTGTGTATCGACCCTTCCAATCCTCACCCACCTAGCCCTCAATCACACACCTTTCTCCACAAAATAATTAAAAAGACAATACCCTTCAACTTATTCTTTGTTTCTGTTGTCTGAAATATTGCAATATTGCCTAATATTTGGTGGGCTTCAATGGAGTATTCATTGTTTTCAATTTAACTGCTTCTATTGCTCAATTGAGTAAATTGTATTTTGTGTCTCATCAGTATAGGGTTCCACTTCAATCTCTCAATGATGTGTTAGTCTGCTTGTATGTAACAGTCACCAGTTTATTTTATTGCTGTCTCTGTTTTGATTTGTCATTTTGACCAGATGTTTCACACATTTCAGGTCCGACTTGCTCGCAAAGTATTGCAGAATGTGGTCACTCGCTACCTTAGACGGGATAATTTGCTTGTATCCAGCATCAAGCGTCTTGCCGAACTTGCAAAGATAGGAAGGGAAGCTCTGATGAATGGAGACATAGATGAGTTAGGGGATATCATGATGGAGGCTTGGAGGCTGCACCAAGAACTCGACCCATTTTGTAGTAATGAATCTGTTGACCGGCTTTTTGAAACTTCAGAGCCTTATTGTTGTGGCTATAAGCTTGTGGGTGCTGGTGGTGGCGGATTTGCATTGCTGCTTGCCAAGGATGCAAATTGTGCTAAGGAGTTAAAACATCTGTTATCACAAAGCTCGGATCTTGATGTAAAGGTCTATGATTGGAATATTTTTTCTCAGTACTGATACACAAGTTGGTCTTGGCCACTGGGTTTATGTATATTCGGAGATTTTTTTTTTTTTGCTGAGCTTTTGTATTCCCACAGTAATGTGAGATGTATGTTTTGTGCAGGAGATTTGAAAGACGGTTAGGTTTACTGATGTACAGAACTACAGATAATTGATGTATTCATTCGAAACACTTGGGATTCTTACTCTTGATTTTAAAAACCAATGTTGAGTGATCGAGTCCCTTGTTTGTTAAAGAACATGTACTATTTATGACTGAAATCTAATACTGTAAAAAGTTGCAATTCTGAGGTGTATCAATTTCAGATATATCTCGAGTTCTTTTGGCTTAATTTTTCAGTTTCACAAATTTTCAGAGCATTGATAATGATGTTTCCTGAGTTTCACAGTTGCATGTGGAGGCATGTACATGTTATACCCGTGAACTGTTCCGGTGACTCAGTAAGGCACACATGCGGTGGAAACACCATTTTTTATGCTACCACCCGTCTATAAGCATCTGAATGAGGCTGCTTGAAAAACACAATACAGAATTCATCAACCAAATATCGGTACTTCAGCAGTTTCAAACACACAAGTAATCCTTTTATCAAAACCCCAAAGACAGTACTACTACTGCTTTGCAGTAACGTTCAGTAATTCCTTCATCTAATCATATTCTTAGGATTCCCCATGTTTCATACACTTTTACACAAAACGACGTCGCTTTAACCTTGTTATCATCGTCGTTCAGAATCTAATTGCTTTAGTTACACTTTAAGAATCATAGTTAATCATACTATAACATGAAGAATAAAACATCCATTAATTACGTCAAACGGCTTAAAATCACTCCCCCCACTTTCTACGGTTCAAAAATCATAAACGACATAAAAAAAAAAAACAAAAAAAAAAAACGTACTAACTACCATACCTAAAATATATAACACATCATAATCATTTTATCCCATTATTATTATTATTCATTTTCCCTTTCTTTTTCCTTAATATTTTTTCTGGGGTCTTATGATAATGACTCATTCAATTCTTTAAAAAAAAAATAAAAAAATGAACAATTGATTGTTTGCTTAACTAATTTGATTTTAATTGGATAATATAGACCTACTTTTTTAACTAAGTTCAATGAATCAACATTGACTTATTAGAGGGTTTATAGTAGAAGTAGAAGAAGTAGACAGAGAAAGTGGGGAATTTTAGAGAGAGAAAATAATGGGGTTGCTGAGTCACAAGGTGGAGAGAGAAGAGATCAAACCCGGGAATCACATTTACACTTGGAGAGCTGTTTTTAGTTACTCTCATCATGGTGTTTTTCTCTAATCCTTCTTTGTTTGATTGATTAATTACTGTTAATTACGTGCTAATTCGAAGTTTTAATTTTGATTCATGTTTATTTTTTGTAGTAATATGTAATCATGGGTTAAAGTTGATTTTTGGGTTATCCTTAATTTCTTAAATTGTTTGATTTGTTATTGATTACTGTTAAAGAGGGTAAATTTTAGTTTTGTGGGGTAAAAATCAGTACTTTTTGAAGCTGAGGAAATGAATTGAATAATTACTATGATTTATATATAGTTTATAGTTTGATTTTGAAATGGGGTTTGTGAAATTGCTTTAGTTGTTAAAAAAGTTTGATTCTTTTGTTGAAGTATGCTAGACAGTTGTTTGCAATTGGGTAAATTTTGTGGAAAATGATTTTGGAAGAAAAGAATCAAATAGCTATTTTTGCATGTTGTTCAATTTAGTGGATAATCCTTTTGATTTATGGGTGTGAATGTGAAAAGGGAGTGAAATTCATATGATATACTCCGTATGATTTGGATTTTTGTGTTGGGAATTGTAAGAAGCATGTTTTATTGTTAATGTTCACAGAAAAATGTGAGTGTGTTTATTGCTATGTTACCTAGGATAGAGGATAGATTTGGGGATTGGATATGCTATTTTGAAAATTGAAGTTAGTTGGAAAGCTAATTGTATGTGGTGATTAATTGATAGAGTTGAAACCATAGTGGATTCGAGTGCGGGCGTGCTAATTACTTTGGTCCTGCCTTGAGTCGTACACACAATGAAGTAATCTTGTTATTTTGTCGACAATTATTGTTTGATTAAGACATTATAAATGTGTGGTTGTCATGTTTGACAACGATTGCTAGGCTATGCTAAAGAGTTGGATTAGATTATTTGGTCAGGAGAGACAGTCTTAGTGACAGGCTCCGGGAATGAATTGCAGAAATCAGTAGTGCCTTGTGCATTACCTAAATGCTGTGTGTGATCACTTCATTGGTGTGATCATATAATCAACTTTATATGGTGGAAAGGCATAAACACCTGTCCTTCATTTGTTCACTTTCTTTGGTGCTTTGATTTGGGACGATATAATCTTCTAACTCGCCATCCAAATGTATGCTTTTGATATTTTTTTTAGATGGATAATTCATTGGAACATGTTGTTTTGGCA